>NNCF01126994.1:334762-466979 GCA_002313205.1 Laupala kohalensis | reverse complement strand
GAAATCGCAAGCAAAAATATTTTCACTGCAAAAAATTCCTAAGTTAATACCCTTAAAAATTGATAACGAGGAAGTAGCCTGGGTTGATTCAAACACTCACATAAAATACTTAGGTATTAATTCAGACACAAAATTAACCTGGAAGGCACATAAAAATTATATTGCGTTAACGGTTAAGAAAAAACTATCTGAATTATACCCAGTATTAAATCGAAACTCATCTCTGAGAACAGACACGGCGTTATCCATATTCAAAGCCATCATACGACCTTCCATGACTTATGCCTGTCCAATATGGGGGAGGGGCAGCAGAAACATGTTTCAAGAAACTATAAGTTATCAGAAACCTTAAGATGTGCACTGAAGTCCCCTTGGTTCGTATCCAATGAGCAAATCCATAGAGAACTAAACATTAAACCGATGAGAGAACACATTAGTATATTGGCATTAACATTCTACTCTAGTCTTTCAATTCTCCTTCGTCACATACATTTAATTTCGGAAAGTCCTTAAGAATAAATAGTAGGATCAAATCCCGATATCCAAAAGACACTTTCAAACCACCAACACTTACAAAAATTACATTACACTCAATAGTCAAGCCTATGCAAAATTAAAGATTATAGTTTAAATTAATAAATACGATTAACGGGACGTGTCTCATTAGACTTCCTCACACTAATGTTATTACTGTCTCGTGAATACTTGTAAATTGTAATTTTAAATTTTAATTTAAATGTGTTTTTAAATGTATTTTTGTTGTGTAAACGTATACACTATGTATTTAAAAAACCTTATAAGGCAGATCACTGCTGATCCTGGTTAATAATAATAGAACAATTATTATATTTGCCACCCTTATAAGAATAAAAAAAGAACAATTATTCTATTTGCCACCCTTAAATATTTGATCAATAATCGTATTATATACTGTAATTTGTTTTAAAAATAAAAATATTGTAATTCACTTAGAATTTTATCATAATTACTTTTCCGGAAAATGTTGTCTCATTTTTGTATTATTCACAAAATTAATTAATAAAACATAATAAAATATTCAACAAATGAAGTAAGGATCCCAATTTTCCGTAAGCAGTAATTGTTGTGTTGGTGGGGATTAGAACAACGGTTTCCGAATCTGTGGACGTCTGGCTCAGGCCTGGCTGCGTCTTCAATGGGAGAGGTCGCTTCCCTGCTGTTGTGTTATTCCATCGTGTTTTTATCAATATAGCGCTTCTTGTGGCACAATTTGGAACTACTACAAACGACTGAACGACAAATCAAGCAGACTCCGAAAGGCCCTTAAGAATTCTGCTTTTCTCGTTACCTCCTACAGACTCATGAACATGCTCGTGAACTCACCAGACCTAGCCACCTGCATCAGGTCTAAATGTTTTGGAATGAAAAACTAAAGAACTCTCAAACTCTTTATCAACTTTTTTTCTCATATATTTGGTGTGCATGGAGTCATTGGTAGATCATTTTTGCAGGATATGGAAAATTGTTCACAAATGTAAAAGAGATATGTTTGTTTAGTTTTGATATTTGTGAAAAAGATGTATATCGTCCTAGGTTATCATGGCACTCGCCATGGAACATCGAGTGTCGTGAGAAGCGAGTGCAGTGTTGCTGAGATTCTGTGATGTCGAAGACAATGGTGCACAGCTCTCAGAATTTTAAAGCGAGAACGGGACACAGCAAAAAGTCAACTATCTTTTCAGAATGTCCAGTGATCTCTATCAAAAATTATTTTAAAATTAAATACAAATTTTAGACTACGTTGTTCATAAAATTCAACATTTTTAAATAAATGGAGAGTAATATATTTTCGATAATAAGTTTTTAAGGGTTCTAATGACCTTGACGTTGGCGAGCCCTAAAGCCCCACAAAAAATAAATATTTTTCTCATGAGACAATGTATTTCGTTCACCAAATTGTATTTATCTTTCTCAAATGACCGGAAAGGTGTGTTTTAAAAGGCAGAACTGATATAAGCATATATTGTAGTATCCATATAGAAAATTAAAAACGTTTAAAAACCCACAATGGAGCAAAAAATACAAACTTGTCCAAATCTTTTGAATCGATTCTGTTTCGAGAATAGAATGACAAGACAATTGATTTATTTATTGACTTTTGACGAGATTCAGGCCACGAGGCCTGCTCTTCCACCTAACCGTCACTTGGGTGAGGTAATTGGCAGCGAGAGACCTTGGATGGACGGGAAGCTTGTGGTTCCGAATGACATTTATCTGGAGTAGGTGAGGGAAACCCCTGCTGGAAACCCACGGGGTAGAGTAGGATTTGAACCCACGGTCTACCGCTCAGCGATATCGTGGAAGCGAAGACGCTACCACTAGAATCGCTGTCAGTTGTAAGGTAGATATTATTTTGATTATTTTAAAAGTTAAGGATTGAATAACGTGAAGAGAATTTTTGAGTCACGACCTATTTTAGAACATAGGAGCAAAGATTCACTTCCGAGTGATTGGGTCGGAGGTCGAGATTTCCATGGTTCCGGTTATTTCCAAATCAGGCAATGAAGGAGGTTTGAGAGGCACTGATAGGGCTGCAAGATTAAGTAGACTGAGAAAATCGAGTGAACCCGAGGCAGCAAAGAGGAAACGAGTTTGTAGTTGCTCAAACAGTATTGTTTTGTTTCAGCTCAATAATGGCTGGAAATTGTTTATTTGCTAAGTACGGAGAGGGTCAACCTATTTCATGGAAAATATTTATCAATCTAAATAACTTTTGTTACATAAATAGTAAATGTATAATACTGGAATAACTTTAAAAGGGTCTTTATGTGCAACATTTATCCTCTCTTTGTAAAACGAATGAGTAATTGAGTCTTATCAATTCCATCTCTCCCTTTTTACTTCATGGTTATTTATCTTCCAAACGTCCTTTTTCTCGCACCCGTTCTTCGCCAGTGCCCTTTCTAGATAATGATGTTCCAATGTATTGAAACATCTTTTAGCACAGTCAACCAGAGACTTATCCGTGGTTGTCTACAAACACGGATGATGATTTAATAATTTGTTCAAGTACCTTTTGGTAAAAGTCGGCTTGCGATGGACACCATGTAAAATGGAAGGATTATTGTTTCTAGTGATCAGCACATCGGGAAACGGCAAAGAACCATCCCGTTAAATTTCCACAGTGAACTGAATATTTGTGTATAAGCTGTTAATACGATTGAAAAAAACATGAAGTTGGTAATTACCATGACTCCATATGATAAATGTGTAATCGACATATCGGAACCACGCAGAAGGTTTTTTGAGGCGTAAAGCATTTTTTCCACAAAGAAATCAGAGATCACGGGACTGAGGGGTCTGTCTAATTTCATTCCGAATTGCATAGGAAAGACATATCTGTCGTCATTCAGCAGGGACATATGAAATAATTTACGAAGAATACGATTATTTAAAAAAATACTTTTAAACAAATGTTGCAGATATCTGCCCTGTCTAATTTTATGTTTGACTTTGGTTTTATATGGTAGTTTTGTCTTTGGTATGTTTCTTCGGTCTTATATTTACGCTCGATCATGAGACCTCTGGAGACGTTTATCCTTATCCACAGTAAGAATAGTACGTTGTCCTATGATTCTGGTTTGAACAATTTATTATTCGAATGTTGCTTTCAAATCAATAAATATTTCTTCTTTTGCTATATGTTTTGAATATGAAGTGAGAGTGAATTCAGGATTAAGAAGGGCTTTAAAATTAGTAAATATTCTGTGATTAACGTTTGCGATTTTTATTTACACATGTAAATAAATAATTTACACATATAAACCTAAAATATTTACTCACATGTAACTAAAACGACGAAGTCATTGGACAGCGGCCGAGCCACTGAACGATGTAATGAGACTTCAGGTGAACTCTCCCACCCTTTCAACGGAAACCGTCGTATTCCTGCCAACACGAATTCCAGCGAAATCCGTCATTAATCACTGCCTGTCACTTGACACACAAAGCTCCATTCCCTCGAGCGAAGCAGTCGACATGAGCGTATATCTTGCGGCAGGTGTTACCGATGGGGAGAGCATCCGTTCCGTAGCCCTGGGATAAACGCCGCGCGCATATCACAGCGCATCAACTGGCGTTTTGGTGTAGCTGAGGGCTGCAGAATGGAGGGAAGTTATTTTATTTGCAGTATTAATTATTATTTTTTGGCCGCCCATGACTTAGTGGAGAGCTCTCAGTGACTGTGTTTCAAAACTCGGATGATCTAATCAGAATTAGCAGTGGTGTTCAAAGGGGATTCACGGCAAGCTCTTCTCTGGGTAGAGCCGTTTCCAACGCCATTATTTCAACCCAACTCATCCGAACCCATTCACACCACAAAGCTTAAAGAATGTACAGAAGTCATATAACAATGAAGGAGTGTGGTGAAGATGACAATAATTTTAAAAGACATTGGAGTGTGGTAAATTGATGACTATTTTGAGAAAACATCAATTTTGTAATTTATTTTGAGGATGAGTTAAGGAAAGGAAATTATTATGGAAGTAGTCTTTCTCAAAGTCAAGTGGTAATCTGACTAATGTATTTTTACATTAAAATTTTTTGGAAATTATTCAAAGAGCAAAGCTGATGTGTATTTTCTTTTCAAGTTTATTCGTGTATAAGTAAGTTCCTTTGCAAGATGTATCTTATTGTTCGTTTTAAGTGATAACTTCTTATTCAGAAAATATAATAATAAATTTACGTCAAATACGCAGTACAAACTGCGTACGACCACGTGGAGGACAATAAACTAAATTACTCTCCGGAAGCAAGCGAGGGACCACCCCATCAATTCCGATCAAGGACCCTGAGACACAGGCGGATTCAAATATTTCAGCAAAAATTCCTAGATAAGATAAAAGTTAGCTGAGAGTTATAATACTAGTAATTTTTCAATACGTTTGTAAATTAACACAATATACTTTTTACATGTACGAATTAATATCAAATTATAGATTATTCTGAGTATAGTGTTAAAAAACATAAGAATTGAAATAACACTAAATTTACGATTTATTATTACAATAAACAAGCCCCTAGACAAAGCCTAGAGAACCTGTATAAGAAACCCGCCTCTATACGAAGGAAAACCGGAGAAAAACCCCGACCAGGATGGGGCTAGATAATTAATGTACACAACCGTGCCCAAGTTGAGTACACATAAAACTAAATTAATATGAATCACAAGACACAACAATCATTCAAGAAAATAGTTTTTTAAATTGCTATAAGTTATTTAAAAAGTACTACAGCAATGGCGTGATAAAGTACAAAACGGATTTAACTTTTATTAAAATCAATAAATTATTTTACATAGTAGAAGCACTCGTGCAGATGGTAGTTTTTATCCACCGATTTGAAGAGATTCAATTTCATAATATATTTTATATTTTTCGGCAGGGAATTATATAGAACGATTCCCGAATGATATGGGCCTTTTTGGCAAAGAGTGGATGACACTCTAGGTCGATGAATATTATTCCTATTGCGAGTAATGTGTTCGTGAACGAGACTGTTTCGTATGAAGCAAGGATGGCACTTCATTCATTCGGACTTAACAAACACGACAGTTTCGTAAATTCAGGGAAGTGTTAAGATATTTAATTCCTTGAATAAAGGTTTATAAGAGTTTCGAGGATGAGATTTACAAATTATCCGAACTATCCTCTTCTGAATTCTGAAAGTTTGAATATGTTGTGAAATGACATGCACTGTTTTGTCGGTGTTTACAATAAGGCGATTTGCATGGAACCAAGTTGAAAGGTTAGAAAAAAACATTTTGAGCGTTGGCGTGTTTACATTGTAAATTATTGTCATCAGCAAAAAGAACCATTTTGCAATCTGATGTAGATGATATGTCATTCACATACAACGAAAATAGTATAGGTTCGGGTATCGAACCTTGGGGTACTCCGCAAGTAAGTGGCTTTATTTCTAAAAGACAACGCTTAAGTACTTTATTTTTATTATAGGATATCTCGACCTGTTAATGCCTATCTTTTAAATAAGAAGTTACCTATTGACGTGGAAGTCCACGAATGCGTAAAGAATGCAATATGTGTAAGGAGAATTCCGTCATCGATGACATCAAATGATTTGGATAAATCAAGGAAAACACCCTGAGGATTTTCTCCTCGGTGAAGAGATATGGCAACATCGTTTAATAAACATAATATGGCGCTTGTAGTAGAAAAGGATTTCCTAAAACCGTGTTGATCGTCAGAGAGAATGTTATTTTTTGATGGAAAATCTAGAAGACGCTTATAGAACAATTTTTCTAGGATTTTTGAGAAAATGGGCTGTAGAGATATTGGTCGGTAATTTCCGATATTAAGTTTGTTTCCTTTGTTGTGTAAAGGTTTCACTTTAGTTCTCTTATATATGTTAGGATACACTCCTTCCGATAAAGAACTATTAAAAATAATTATGAGTGGATTTAATATAGCATGGGACGAAAACTTAACAATAAACTCGGGTATATCATCTATACAGGTTGAAAATTTGTTTTTTAATGAGCTGAAGATTCTCATGACTTCACTGGCGTTAGTTTCGGATGTGAACATAGAATTGGGAACGTGGATGGATTTAATTGGAGGATATTGATTTGAATATACTGAGTTCGTTATTTTACCTACTTCTGAGAAGTAAGATTTCAACAAATTTGCGATGTCCTGAGGATTTGTTACGATTTTGCCATCGTTTAGTAGAGAAATATTTTCTTCGCGATTTTCAGAAGTTGAGTGTAATTTTTAATAATATTCCACATGGCTTTCATCCGGTTTTTCGATTTTAGTGCCTACCTGCCATTTTCCACAACTTTAGCTGCATAGACTACTTTTCGAAGAATATTCTTATATTTACGAAAATAATCATGGAATTCGGGTCGCTGGTTACAGAATTTTGACAGATTGTATAAATGGCGTTTGTTTTTCGAAGAAATTCTTATCCCTTGGGTGATCCATCTATTGTATTTCTTTGTGTTAATTAGCTTGCGTTTTATGTGAAAGCTAGAGTTGTAATGTTTTAGGAATATTGAGATAAATACATTGAATTTTTCGTCGGTGTTTTGGCAATGGTAAACATCTTTCGATGTTTTCACGCAAATAATTTATAAATATGGATTGATTTGTGTCATTAAACTCTCTTGAAAACTTGTAAAAGATTTTAAGTAGTTTTAGTTTATTATTAATAGTCAGTACTTGATCAAGGTGATCGCTGTATTCGGCGATAAACACGTTAGAGAAATACTAGATTCCATTGTTGACGATAATTTGATCTAGCAATGTTTGAGATGAACTGGAGAGGCGAGTGGGGTTGTTTATCGTAGAAATATTGTTGAAGGAATCGATAAGATTCTTGAATCGATTAATTGGTGAATGTGCGGAGTCCGATGTAATCAGGAAATCGATGTTTAAATCACCACATATAACGATAGATTTAGTAGATTTATGTGTGATATGTTTTAAAACAATTTCGAAGTTCTGAAAAAGTATGTCAAGATCTGATTGAGGAGGTCTATAAATACACAAAAAACAATACTGGTGTCGGGCAGATTAACTGCAGAAAATTCGAACACACTATCTACGCAGAAGTTCTCGTAGCCTGACAATGGGGAAGATAAAATATCATTATCTCGCGGTAACTCAGGAAGTTGATAAGGGAGGTGTGGGTGGACACCCCCTCATTGGGTGTGGTTTGAAGATGGGACTAAAATTTTCCATACAAATACACTGTTTATGCCTAGTGACACTAAATACAATGCTTTTCATCACGAATCAATCGATTTAAGCCTGAGAAAACCCCAATTTTCCAAAAGGGGTGAAATGTTGAAGGGGTTGGTTTGCAGGTTTCTTCCATTGATGGAAAAATACGTAAACCATGTTTCTGGGACAAACTCACTCAATCCTGAAATACAGTTTTTAGAGGGGGTGTGAGAGAATGGGGTGGGGGAGAAGGGGTTTCGGGAGAAGGGGGTGGGGATAAGTCATGATATGTGGGAGATTTTTTAATCTCAACTACTGGAGTGCATTTTATTGATTCTGTATACGTATTTTTATTGATTCTGTATGTCCCAACATATTTAAGAGAGCTAAAGTTAAACCTTTACACAAGAAAGGTAACAAACTTAATATTGGAAATTACTTACCAATATCTCTACTACCCACTTTCTCAAAAATCCTAGAAAAATTATTCTATAAGCGTCTTCTAGATTTTTTATCAAAAAATAACATTCTCTCTGATGATCAACACGGTTTTAGGAAATCCTTTTCCACTACAAGCGCCATATTTTCCTTCTTAAACGAAGTTACCACATCTCTTGACCGTGGAGAAAATCCTCAGGGTGTTTTTCTTGACTTATCCAAAGCTTTCGATGTCATCGATCACGGAATTCTCCTTTCCAAATTGCATTCTTTAGGCATTCGTGGACTTCCACATCAATGGTTAACTTCTTATTTAAAGGATAGATATCAACAGGTAGAAATATCCTATACTAAAAATAAAGTATTTGAGCGTTGTCTTTCAGAAACAAAGCCACTTACTTGCGGAGTACCCCAAGGATCAATTCTCGGCCCTATACTCTTTTTATTGTATGTGAACGACATGTCATCATCCACATCAGATTGCAAAATGGTTCTTTTTGCTGATGACACTAATTTACTATGTAAACACGCCAATGCTCAAAAAGTTTTGTCTAACCTTTCGACTTGGTTCCATGCAAATCGTCTCATTGTAAACACTGACAAAACAGTGTCTATGTCATTTCACAATAGTAATACAAAATCTTTACCCCAGGTTTCTCTTTCATTAAACGGAACACAATTAAAAACTGTTACGAATACTTAGGTCTCCATATTCAAGACAACCTCAAATGGAATTCTCACATTGACAATCTTAATCCCAATTAAGTAATTTGTGTTACGCATTCCGAATCTTAGTTAACGCAGTTAGTCTACGGATTTCCCGTTGCGTTTATTTTGCAAACGTTTACTCCCATTTACGTTACGGCATTACCTTCTGGGGTAATTCCGGTCAGAGTATTCAAACTTTCAGAATTCAGAAGAGGATAGTTCGGATAATTTGTAAATCTCACCCCCGAAACTCTTGTAAACCTTTATTCAAGGAATTAAATATCTTAACACTTCCCTGCATTTATATTTATGAAACAGTCGTGTTTGTTAAGACCGAATTACTGAAGTGCCACCCTTTCTTTATACGAAACAGTCTCGTTCACGAACACTATACACGCAATAGTAGTAATATTCATCGCCCTAGAGTGTCAACCACTCTTTGCCAAAAGGGACCATACCATTCGGGAATCGTTCTATATAATTCCCTGCCCAAGAATATAAAAGATATTATGAAATTGAATATCTTCAAATCCGCGGTTAAAAACTACCTCCTGCACCAGTGCTTCTACACTGTAAAAGAATTTATTGATTTTAACAAAAGTTAAATTCGTCTTGTGCTTTATCACGCCATTGCTGTAGTACTTTTTAAACAACTTATAACAATTTCAAAAACTATTTTCTTGCATGATTGTGTTGTCTTATGGCTCATATTAATTTAGTTTTATGTGTACTCAACATTGGCACGTTTGTGTACATAAATTCTGTAGCCCCATCCTGGCCCGGGTTTTTCTCCGGTTTTCCTTCGGGTAGAGGCGGATTTATCATACAGGTTCTCTAGGCTTTGTCTAGGGGCGGGTCTATTGTAACAATAAATCGTGAATTTAGTGTTATTTCAATTTTTAAGCACTATACTCAGAATAATCTATAGTTCGATAATAACTTACATGTAATTTTTTGCTTAAAATTACAAACATATTGACATTCTATTAGTATTATAACTCGCAGCTAACTTTTTATCTTATCTAGGAACTTTTGCTGAAATTTTTGAATCCGCCTCTGCCTTAGGGCCCTTGATCGGAATTGATGGGATGGTCCCTTGCTTGCTTCCGGAGAGTAAATTAGTTTTTTTTGTCCTCCACGTGGTCATACGCAGTTTGTACTGTTTTTTGACAATAAATTTATTTATGACTACCTCTCCCCGACATTTTGATGTGTGATATTTCTTGCACGATATTTTTCCATTTCTCTTCAAAATAAGGGTGTCCCAGAGCGATGGGGGAGGCACGGACAGGCCAAAATAAAGAAGTGTCTTGATAAAACACAGGAGCTTCCTCAGCCCAAATTTCACTCCGATACATTTTAAAACATAGAAGTTATGGAGCGATGAATTTACTACGCCGTCAATTTTGTGGGGCAGTGTATGTTAATTAATCTATCAATGGTTCTTTCCCTACTGCTTTTTATTTGTTCATAAATTGCTCAAGAAATTTTAGTATACCCTGAATTCGCGTATGTTCCTTTGTTTCTGTGAATTTTTATTGCATAATATTTCATTACGAGTATCGTCCATATGTTTCTATAATGAAAAGGGATATACGATTATAACAGGTTAACCACACGGAGAGTGGATTACCTGTCACTTTTTCTCCCGTATTTTGCAGAATTAAATGAAGTAGTCCCGCAAACACAAGAGAAATCTTAATGCGCATTATTTCACCAGAGGAGAGGTGCCTGCTTGGTCAAAAATATGATATTACATAGGAATGTCGGGGCTTAGCAATTTATGGAGCGTAAACTTACAATAAAAAAGATGCTTTTCTTGCAGAGAGGAAAAAACTTTAGGTTGTACGTAGAGAGTCTAGACTCCTCACAGGAATGTTCCCATAAATTCCGAAGTACTTTTCAGACAGTTACTTTCAATTATTTACAGACCAGACCGTACCGTATTCTATGAGTCGTTCTGTAACTCCATAAATGTTCTATGTATTCGACCAATGCAACACACTCGTTTTGCAGAAAACGTATTGCTACGTGTAGTGATCCTTCTGTGATACACAAACAGCCGACAAGGAAGGGACTCATGACATAACTAGACACTTCATTTACCGAATTTCAGTTTCCCTTTCATCTAAAAACATTTGGTATTTCTTATGTTATACACATGTGGGAAAATTGTGTTTGACATATCCTGTTAATCTCAAAATTAATACGAATTTGTTATAATTTCAACCAAATTATTACTATTATTATTATTGAAAATTTATTTTAATTTATGAAATGAAGCAAGAAAACACTAAATATTAACTATCTAATAAGTAATCTTGCATATTTTGTTTGTTATATTCATCATAGGAAGAGGGAAATTGATTTTCATAGTTGAGTTCATTCTTCAAAAATAAAAAAAAATAAAAAAGATTCCACATTGACTGCATGGTAATTTGTGGCAACATTTTGGGACATAAATGCTATATTGTAATTATTGGCGTTTCTTAACTTCTTTGTTAATCACAGATATTACTGCAATGAAAAAGTGTCTCGTTATAACGTTGTGATGAAACATATTCTGTACAAAGATGTTCTTAAAGTACTGTGAAGCATCACAATAAGGCATAAAAATGTTTTACTACACGCACTACCCTCTAAAAGTTTCATGGTGTTCGTGTCAGCAAAAAGTTATTGCAATTTTATGTTAGTACATATATTATTCTTGCTTAAAATATATCCTAGATTTTGGAGGTTGCTACATTTTTTGAATATATTCTGGTTTTCGTCTAACGTTCCCGTCCATTTTATATGACACAGTCAACGGAGTTTTATGCTCTCAGGAACTCAAGATGGAGAAGGTTTATGACGTTATCATTTTTCAACTATAGTGTCGACTAGACAAAGAAGACTATCTCAAGTATTTTTGATGCAGTGACGCACTGTTCTCTCTCTTCTTCATCGCACAGCTTCATCTTTTGCATATATTTCTTCCGTTTAGAAGATATGTGATTACTGTGGCCAGATGAAATTGATGAGATAACAGGAATTAAACCGGGGATCTTCAGCTTTGATTACATGTTGACCACTACATTATCAGTTACCTTCCACAAATGTACTCCACTTCATTTCAGCGAGCAAATGAGGTTATACCGGGTTTGATTCCAAAATTATCGTAAGTTTTATCTGGCCGCATTTATCGTTTATCTTCTTCACGTCTAAGTACACGACAGAAATTTATGCATGATCAACATCAAAAAATATATGCATGGCCATATATTAAAAAACTAGTTGATAGGTTACTAGGCACGGTTAGACACAGTGTTAGTGAGCTCTGATGAAAATACCTGAAATTAGGAGAAATTGTAATTGAATCGTCTTAAAAGCAGTATCAAAGGAGTTAAGGAGTTTGGACAATACGGTAGAAATAAAGATTCAGAGTGGGATGGACAGGAATATCTTATTTTCTGAATATTCGTGATAGTCCTATGCCTACGATGAGAAGATGGCGGCTACATGAAGATATAAAACTCTCTCTACATTCGAGGAAAAGCTGTGTTAAAGTTGAAGTTAAAAATTGATTAGGCAAGCATTTGAGAGTAAAAAAATACAAAGTATTGGCGATAGGATATTATGGAAGAGTACACAGTCAATGAAGAATATAATGTTTAGGCAGGCAGTGAGTGACAACCATATATGTGTATCAAGAAGATTCAGTATACGAAGCAGACGCCATTTTTTCATATTTAAATTGTTATTTACGGACGCGCCTTGGTGATAAGTGACTGCTATTGTAAAAGTTTAAAAGCATTATAACTCTGTATATATATGATATAGTAGGAATGAGGCAGACGCCATGTTTTATATAATTTACATAATATGTTTAACATCTTGTGATGGGATAGGCAGTCATATTGAAAAATACGTATATTAATGATGATGATGGTCATGATATAGGATCAAGTGTGCAGATTTATGAAACTGTCATGTTTGTTAAGACCGAATTACTGAATCACCACCCTTGTTTCATACAAACAGTTGTGTTCACGAACTCAATACTCGCAATAGGAATAATATTCATCGTCCGAGATTGTCAACCGCGCTTTGCCAAAAAGGTCCCTATCATTCGGGAATCATTCTACACTGTAAAAGAATTGATTGATTTTAATAAAAATTAAAACCTTCTTGTACTTTATCACGCCATTATCGTTGTACTTTCAAATTATCTGACAACCATTTCAAAACTATTTTCCTGCATGCTAGTATTATGTCTTATGATTGATATAAATTAGATGTATATGTACTCAACTCTGGCACGGTTGTGTACATTAATTCTGATACCCCATCCTGGTCCGGGTTTCTCTCCGGTTTTTCTTCGGGTAGAGGTGGATTTTTTAAAAATTTGCCTAGAGACGGCATGAATTGATATAATTATCAGCGAATTTAGTGTTATTTAATAGTTACAAATTATCAACAATACTTTCCGAATGGTTTATAGCTTGATAATAATACGTACTTGTGAAATGATATTTCACATGTTTTATTAAATACAATATTTGTTAGTATTTGTTGATACTATAACACGTGTCGAACTATTTTTTTATCGTTAGGAGTATGTTGAAATGTTAAATCCGCCTCTGTCTTAGGACCCTTGATCGGAATTGATGGGATGGTCCCTTGCTTGCTTCCGGAGATAAAATTAGTTTATTGTCCTCCACGTGGTCATACGCAGTTTGTAACTGCTTTTTTGAAAATAAAGTTTACCTATTTATATATTTATTTCGATTTTGCTCTTTAATTTCTACATCTACAACTCTAAATATGAGAAGAAAAACTGATAAAACTTTGAATTATATTTCTGAGGTCTGAGACGGATAAATTACCACTGAATGGTGTGAACGGTAGGAGCAATACAAATTTCTATTTAATTGGAATATATTAGATTAAATTAAAAATTAAGTAATCCCAGTTATGAAATGAGCCCCACGTATGTAGTCCTAAAAGACCTTTTTTTAGACCTTACTACTGGTAGGATTATAGTAACTCAAAGTCCATTCTAAATTACGCCAAGGACTAGGTCTTCACATTCCTGATATCCTCTTGTTTCGAAAAAAACGAAGGTAGTAACGGAATCTAGTTTGAGCAAAAGTTTCGCACAATCATTACACATGCGTAGAGGTTTCTTCCTCCATGCAACATCTTCTACACATTGGATCCTGAGTGATACCCATGATGTGTAGATGTCTCTGTTCGGTATTGTGGCCTGATAAAAGTCTTATAGTGTTCCTGTTCCTCCCTCGGTAATTATTAATCGAAATTGTTACGTATGTAATTTTCTACCGTGATGAGTTCAGTTACCCACATTATAACTCATTTTCACGGTAGGTCGAATTTTCTCGTTCGTGACTGTCACCAAAAACGTGCAGCGTTACTTTGATATTGACCTCATTCAGTCGAGAATGGAACCTGAGATAAGAACTGTGTGCACTGTGTCGGTCATACGCTTGGTAGCCTCGACATGATGACCTGATCTGCAAGCAGTTTACCGTTTGGTTGCGCTGCTATCGGATACGGAGTACGGCCTACAGTTGCTACAGGGAACAGTTGCTCATAAATATACGACCATGCTGGCCGCCTCACTGTGACCTCTCTCAACGTGAATGCTACCTGCTATCTCCTCGTTACTAGTGGATTTTCAGTATCACAAGCTACCGAACATGATACGACCTCCCCTAAGTTAGTTAACTCCTAGACAAGGAAATTTTCTGACATTTCTGGAAAAGATTACCATATTGGATCTTGTTGAAACTTTGAGTAGAAAGGGGGAAACATTTGAAATCAATGGATATACGATATTTTCTAAGAGTCTGGAGAGAAAAGGTAAAAGGGGTAGGTATCCAGGAGGGGTTGCGGTTCTATGCAAAAATTCGAATTTACAGTTATGAAGAACTACACACGAAATTAGATGGTGCAATTGCTGTGAAAATTAGAGACACTCGTCACAACGGTGTAGGCATTACTTTTATTCTTATAATAGTTTATCGCCAATCACGGGAATCCAAATACATTACTAACAGTTTCTTGGACAAGTGAAGCACAATTATGAATAATTATTCGATGAAATATTCGCCTGTTGGATTTATAATAATGAGTGATTTTAATGCGCGAATCGGGGAAGAATATCCTGGCTCATTTTTAAATGAGCATACGAACGACAAAAATTGGCATCGAATCTTAAGAAATAGTAAAGATAAGCACTGCAATGGCGATGGAAAGGAACCCTTAAATTTTTGCAACGAACAAAATTTAGACATTCTAAATGGGCGACATGGTTCAAACAAAGTAGGTAACATTACATTCATAAACAAAAATGGAGAATGTGTTATTGATTATGCCCTAGTTACAGAAAATATTTTAACACTTCTCAAAGACTTTTGGATGGAACCTAGAATTGATTTACACCTTATGGCACTCGGGAGAAAAATAAATCTTAAAATACGCGAGGAAGAACAATTGTTTACAGGGAACTCAAGAAAACTATCAATTATTAAGTGATAAATAAATGAAGGACGGAATTATGTAAAATGAAAGAGTTTTCCGGGCTAAGTAGCCGTGGTCTGTTTTGCTTTTCACCAGACGTTTGGGTTACAACTGCGGTAACCATTATCGGCCCGTGTNCTCTTTCAGTTATCAATTATTAAGTGGTCAGATGAAAAGAAAATTAATTTCATAGGAAACTTTAAAAGAAATGTCAGAAATTTGCACTCCGGTGTTCGAAAACAATTACAACTAGAAGATATAAATAGCGCCGCGAGTTATATAGAAAATACTCTCAGGGGAGCAGGAAGGTAAATGAGATCATATATAGGAAAATTACGAAATAATGAACGAACTAGTTGGTTTTCAGCAGAGTGCAGAGAGGCTTAATTCCGAGCCAGACAGGCGCTAAAAACGTTTCAATTGCTAGGAGCTACTGAAATTCGTCAAAATTATATAGTAGCGAGAAAATGTTATAAAAATACTATTCAAAATGCGAGAAAAACTTGGCAGAAAGCAGACGCTAACCGAATTCGTGGTATCCTAAACAATAAAAATCTCAAAGACTATTCGTATTCTCCGACAAAATCAAAGAATGCAGAATGCTATAGAGGTGGAAGAGTGGGAAAGACATTTCTGGTCGATAAATTCAAAACCCGAATCACATACAACAAGTTCAATACTCAGACATATTATCTATTCCGGAACTAGATGGCAAAATCTCAGAAGATGAAATTATAAATCAATTGCGGACATGAAGGAAGGGAAAGCGGCTGGGGTGGATGGTTTACTTCCATAATGCATAAAAGTAATAGCCGAAGATTTTAATTAGAAACTTCCAACTGTGTTGTCTACGGGAACTTTTCCGGACAGTTGGTGTAGAGCCATAATTGAGCCAATATACAAACATAAAGGGAGCATAAATGATCAAAATAATTACAGAGGAATATCTCTTCTGGGTGTCGTGGGTAAAGTGTTACGTAAAATATTGCAAAAACGGTTGACTCTTTGGGCAGAAATGCATAGCAAGCTATCCCCACTTTAGGCGGGATTTAGAAGCAAATACAGCAATTTGATAACATTTATGTATTAAATTCACTCGCGGAGAAAGCGACGTCAGTAAAGAGGGGAAAGTTATATTGCGTTTTCGTAGACTTCCAAAAAGCATTTGACATTGTCGACAGGGATCAAATCTGGGAGAAACTGGGGGAAAAGGGTATTTCACAAAAGTTTATCAATGCACTGCGAGGAATATACAATGCGGATAAGGCTTGCGTTAGACTTCACGAAACTTTTGGTAGTGATTTTCTTTCAGTGAATATTGGAGTGAAACAGGGATGTGTCCTCTCATCGTCGCTATTCGTTCTGTTCATTGACGATTTAAGGGAGTATCTACTTAGAGACAATATAGATGCACCAATCTTAGAAATCTCAGGGATAACGATACCAGGATTACTTTTTGCAGACAACATAGTAATTTTTCCTAAATCGATTACGGGGTTACAGGTGGGACTAGTAACTAGTTGAACAGGTATGGACATAAAGAGATTGCAAGGTGGAAGGAAATATTCGCTTTGAACGAAAGACGGAAATCTGCAATTAAAGTGCCCTAAATATCATCTAGACTCACAGACATGATGTTCAGTTCATTAGTTATACCTGTGATTGCATAACTAATTCGGGGAAGAATGTTATGCCGAAGCCGAAATTTGGGGAAGCACTAACAACTCCATTTTTTATCGATTACAGAATGTATATTTAAAATAGGTTCTCGGTCTCCCGAGAAGCACTGCAAACTACAGAGTAAGATGGGAGTTTGGAGAATAATCACTAGATGTAATTTTGAAATTTAGAGCGCTGAAATACTAGTTAGAAATCAAGAATGATTCCAGGAATGAAATTGAGAAACATTGTGTCGAAGAAAGTACAGAAAGAGGTTGGAAGGGAAAGATAAAAACACTCTTATTAAGTCTAAACCTCAGTTACATGTGGGACAAAGAATTATACATAATCACAGAGCAGATTTGAATGAAATAAAATTGGCACTACATAATCTCGAAAGACAGATAATTGTAATAAATAGATTAGAAAAACGTTCACTAATAGTTCAGGTAGTAGTTGCAGGTCAATGGGGGAGGAAGTCATACATTGACTGGTTAAACAAAGCCGCGAGAGCGGGTTACGCATGTTTCAGACTTGGGGGTTGGAAACTAAGAAAATCGAGAATTCTATTGAATCATATTTTTCCGCTCTGTGAAGAATATGAAGACGGGATACAATCTTGTTAGAGTGCGTTGCAACTGAACGATCTAGGAAACTTTGGCTACGGGAGGGAAACTTTGGGAAAAGAACGCGAGATGTAACGTTAGGTGTCGAAGTCATGAGGGATAATCGATCACCGGTAGTGCAACTCCTTGGAAATTTCTTCAATGTTTGAGGAAAGAGAGATAGAAGAATTGCTGAGTTACAAGTAGTGGATGAGAATGATTCTGCTGTCCTTCCTTAATTCTGTTACAGGTCTCTTAATTCTGGTGGATGATGAAACGAAAAAAGATTATTGTTAGAAACGAAAAAGTGATTTGTAAATATGTAATGATGTGTAATATGTAAATATGTAAAATACTTAGAGATAGAGTATTGTATATTGTGTAACTCTGTATATATGTGTAAATTCGTAAGAATATGTAAATATGTTCCTTCTTCTGACCGTTGGTTATCAGTGGTTTCCTACGGTGCTTAACAAACACACCAGTAGCCGTAAAATTTTAATCCTATTATAGTCATATTTAGGGTAAATTACATAAATTAAACTTTATTTTGTTTCGTTAACATTAGAATATATTGCTAGATCGTACACAATTATGACTGAAAGTGCGGAAGGCGTAACTGGCAAGTTCCTTAAGAGTGAATACCAGGATATCGTAAGCAGAGCCCACGGCAACTACAGGGCCAAATCACAGGCGTACGGGCCCTCAGCCCCGCCATAACTATGCTATATTGTAACCATATTGTAAATAACAAATAAAGCGCTTTTCAATTCAATTCAATAGTTAGCTCCGAAATGCCCTCGTGCTGTTCGCCGAGATGTTGACACCCAGCCTTCCTCGCAAATCGACTCGGTAATTTCTACACTTCATTTTGACCTTTCTTATAATTTTATCACTTTCTTTTACCTTTTCTTACGTTCCATTGTATATTTTTTCTCTATAAAATGGACTATTTCGATTGATGAAATCACCTACAACACCACAGGTTCCCTCTAGACCTCCTCGAGATTGGTTCTTGGAAGATCAATTGCGTTCACTGCAAATCTAGTACTTAGCTACGACTTCTTTCATCTTAATGGTGTACGGTGATCTATGGGAATGTAATGAGATCAAAACGCTTTTTAATATGATAGAACTTAAAATAGTTTCTTTTAAGTTCATATACGGTGTCGATCGTGAATATATGAATGGAATAATATTTCTAGATTTTTCTCTTTTGCGAAAAATACTTTTGATACCTGTTGGTCTTACCTGAGAGTATCGTAAAATCATTTTCTCAGTTAATAGTAAATTCTCATTTTCACACAAAGGCTCAAATGAAAAACAACTGGGAATTTTGTAGGCGGTAAAAACGAATATGGAATAAACAAAAGTCACTAATACATTCGAAGAAACTGTTTCAGCTTTAGCCTGTATTCACGTGCCTGACGGAGACGAATGCCGAAACAGCTTCTTCGAAAATGTGATCGACTTTTATGTGCTCTACTGTGTTTTTAATCTTTAAAATACATAGTTTTTTATTATAAATATATCTACTATGATAATTTCTATTACCTGCTAGTTAAGAAAACAAGTTTGTTTCCAGCAAGTCTTTTCCTCAATAGAAAGAAACAAATTACTTTTTCAACAGGAATATATTTGGAGATGATTATGTATTATGTGTATTATGAATTGGAGTTGATTAACTACGTAGACTAATTTCATAAAATTACTCCGTGTATTATACAAGGAAATGAAAGTGTCAATCTCAATAAGATTCGTGTAATCCGATAAGAGTAGCATGATCAATAAAACAGGTTTTCTTGTGTCAGTTAACGCCGTATTGAAGTATCGCTGTGTTAATATAAAAAACAATACGTTCGTTATACAATATGTTCGTTTATTTATGCTATCTCTATTTGCGAACTTTCTGTCTACGTATGTTTAAATAGAAACGTTTTTCCTTGTTTCTCTCACAAATTGCGCGCTCCTGAATTCCTCACTGGTTCTGGATGAGCTTGTATCGACTCTCTAGGCACTAAGCTGGATTCAGTAAGCAGCCGAGAAGCAACGATTTTGAGGTACTTGGAGAAGAGAGGATTTCTTGGGTTGATATTGGAGTCAGAGGAGGGTTATTACTGTCCGAATTAAAGTACGCTGTGGCAAAAATGACTAAATAGTTAATAATATTGGTATAAATGAAGTATTTTTTCAATGATTACAATTCACAGTGATTGTAATTTAAGTGAAGGAAATACCAATCCCTACAATATTTTTTTGAAGAACTAGAAATTAGTGCAAAACGAGCACATGAGTACGAAGGTTTCAATTAGGATACAAATTCATTCATTAAGTTGGCAATGAAAGGAAGTCAGTTATTGATGAGTTACTTAGTATCTCTGAGAGGAAGAATCCGCAAGAAAAAAATTTCTTGAGAAGTTTCTCTTTGTGCGAAATGTTTCATGTAAATAAAAAAGATAATTCGCGAGAAATGAAGACATGAAAACTTGTTGCAGGAAATAATTTTTGAAAGGTATACGTCTTCAGTAAATGTATAGAGTCAATAATTCAAAGGACTTAACGCTCCGGATTTATGATAAGGGTGGGAATGAAGGTTGTCATGTTGGCAATGTAGATGTGGATGTACCCCCGACCCATAAAAGGAAAAGTCGGATGAGAGGCGACGTGTATAAACCTGTGAGTCCGCGGTAAACCTTCTTTCTTGCAGGGCTCCATACAAGGTGGATGGCGATGCAGGCTGAAAAAAGGTTTAGTATGATTTGCGCGGAAATAGCTTTGTGCCTCTCTCGAACAAATAAAAACGGCTCACAATGGGACCTACTACTTGGGACCCCGCATGAGTGGGAGGGATGGGTGTGGTCCCGCCCAAAGATGAATGGCATTGCGCCCCCGGCGAGAGACGGAGATCCGGCCGGAACCCCAAGGAGGCTCTTACTCCGCTCTCAAGTAGCGCGTGAAAGAACTTTCCAGGAGGAACCCAAGGGGACGAGAGGACTAGCTGAGCTTGAGGTTCCTGTGATTAACTGCAGCATTGTCCGCAGGGTAGAATGTCATAAACGAGGAGTGTTGTCACAGGCAGTAAAGATAATAAGACTCCTTCGAGATGCAAGTTTTCTAAATTATGTAGAAACAGAATCATGAGCTAAATTGTTTAAATGGAGCCCCTAATAGTGAATTATGATAAGTGTAATATGAATCCTATTAATGTACACCCAGGAAAGCTGAGACAGAAAGGTGATAAAAGTTAAATTTAAAAAATATGCATAATACAAATATATCACTGACAATATAAACTACGTATTTCGTGTCAACCGTAAATCGAATTCATTATGAGGCACGAAATATTTTTTCCCAGGGTAGTATGTGTATTTACTCTCATTATAATGGAATTCGTTGACAATTTTACAAATATAAAATTGACTCTCCTTATTGGACACAATAAAGTAAACATCAATTTCGTTCTCCTGTAATATTTTTTTAATTTCGCGGCATTTTTAATAAAACAGATATTGAAAAATAATAAATTTTGTATGTAATACAACATACACAAATTACTTACAAAATTAATTCTGAGCTTATATTTGAATAGTGGGTTATGTTCATCTTTTAACTCACCCTAAGCACGTCGAGGAGGTACTGACGAAATAGAGTACAAATGGGACAAAATAAAATTCCAAACCAATAACTTCAGTCTAGCTATATTCGTTCAGAAGGAAAATTTTCAATAATAATAATAATAATAATAGTTTTATTTACTTCTGTTGCTCAATATTTGTGGTTTCTTATGTTCATTTAATTTATTGGACAGTTGATCCTTTTACCGATCCAATTTTTTAATGCAAATAATTGTGAGAAGTGGGAAAAGAAACTTGCACTAACTCTCCAATCACTAACGCGATAATTCCCATTTGCAAATTTGTAACAAACAAGGTCATTTCAATGCGTTTAGAGAAACGATGAGCCGCACAATCGGTTTTGTGTAACAAACGTCCACAAGAATGAAGTGGAGCAGCCATCGACGAGGGGTGATTGTACGCGGAATTCGCGGTTAACCGAAACAGTTGCAAACAAGCTGCGGTGAGTGTGGCCACACCAGTTGACATGGATAGCGAAATCAGTTCGTAATCCCCTGCTTTGAGTGCTCAGCGCCGCCGCCGAGCTTGTGTTCCCATGCTCGTGAAGAGGGAGGTAACAGTAATGAAACGTGACCGGAGACTGTGCGCTGTTACCATAGACGGTCACCATGCAATGGACGAGCAAGGACACACCTGGATACTGGAGTTTGCAGGAACGAAAATCTGCTTGGTGGAATGTGACATACGACTTGTTATAGTTTAGAGTGTTTAATTTCTTAGATAACACCGCTACATGTTAATTATTTTGATATTCAATGTTAGAATACTTTTGCTCGCCGACTTCACCTGTGCCTAATAGCTATGCATGCATATATTTTTTTACATAAGTACGTTCCAAACCGCGATGACTAATCAATTACTTCTAATCTATATTTCTATTGAAAAGATGCATACATAATCTAACCAAATTTAGATTAACAACATTAACATTCCGTATCAACAATACAGTCAACTTATATAAAGTCTTCATATGCCAACACATTAATACATGTGACCGAAAAAACCTTAATTCACATAATTTCATGTGACCGAAAAAACCTTATACAGCAATTGCTAGCTTTACTTAGTATTACATTAGAATTTTATTACTTTGCAACTGCTCAGTTAAGCATATTATCCTAATCTGCATTATAAATGGTGGGTCTCAGTAGGAAAAATATATCGCCAGAAAAAGTTATGTGCAAAATAATTCAGAAAATCTCACTTTCTGACCCTGAATATAATGCTGGGTGCATTATCTATTATTTTTCTAGTAAATAAAGAAAGTTTCTTCATGCAAAAGTATATTTCGTCTGTGAACTGAAGAAATGGTTATAGATTGTTCCGAACTATAGAGAAAAGACCTCCATATTTATTTCCACAGCAAATGTCAGAAAGCATGAATTATGTTTATTTAAAGGTATTTTTATTTAGATCATTGTGAAATCCGCATTTTTTTTGTGTTACTCAATGTGATGACTTTAAAATTTGTCTATACAGACCGGCAAATGTAAGTGAAGTCAACGCTCGTGCGGAAGTAAATATTCTTAAATGCCTCTTAATAAAGTTTCAATAAACGTTTAAAATATTTTAACGTTTAGAAGACTCTTTCTAATTGCAAAAAGGAATCAATCTTTTGTTTTGTTAATATATGAATCTTCTGTTTACGGAAATCATGTAATCCATAAATGAAGAAAACGTACATTCCTTAATAATTAAAACAGATACCTATCATTTTAACACATACCGTAGGGTTGCTTTGTATAACTAGCCTTAAAAACTAGTTCATAATTTTGACCAAATCACTTTGAGATATAATTTTTTTTTTTTTAGGTGTCATATCATAACAAGAATTTTGTTGTGTTGCCCCTAAGCCAAATGTTTTTCAGTTGCCAACTACTGAATAATGGGATTACTTCTATGAAGTAAAGAAAAAGGAAAAGAAATCTTCGCCCACTTTCACCCCACAAATGACTTCTTTTCCCGATAAGTCTCCTGATCTCAGTGGGCCAGTGAGATAGATATAACACCGCAGGGTCTGCATTTCTTTCTCATTCTCCCAAACATCTTTGACATCTCCAATTTTTTTCTGCTTCGGGAAAACTTTTTCCCTTGATACTCGTACCTTTCAATTTTCAGAGTCAAGGGAAAATATTGCTCAGCAAAATGTTTTACTGAGCAATATTTTTCAAATGCACAATTACTTCTTATTTTGTCATACAAATATTATGTCATGCTGTCTGGAATAAATACACGCATACAGATTGTTCTCTTCCCTTCATTAATTCATTTAACTCAAGCTATTACAAGACATAAAGTTTGAATAAAAAATATAAATATATAGCAAACAATAAATGGTAAAAATAGTCATGTTGATTTTATTCAATAACACGATAAAGCGTGTTTTCGAGCGTTTTAATACGTTTAAACTCAATAGTGTATTGAATTATGTACCCCACTTACCAATGTCATATTCTTTTTGTATTTCATTCTCTTCATATCTTATTGCATTTCATATTACACTGTACAACATGAAAAATGTCCTTTAGACGAAAATATATGTTTTTTGTATATTAGTGACTGAAAATAATGAATCTGTAATTTATTTTAATGTTATTTTTATGCTATTTTTTATGTACCATGCACCGTTGTCCCAAAAATTCACGTTTTAGCCGGAAAAACAACTGACAGTCTTATGTTTTCTCTCACTCTCTTATGTTGCTAATTGAAGTGTTGCTGGTTCTAAAATTCTAGTGACGGTCAGTGTGAAGTGTAAAAGTGTTGTAAGGACAAGATTATATTACGTTCAGTGCATTATAATGTCTCGTCAGTGTAAAAAGATGCTGGACTAATTTTGTTATATGTGTGGCGAACTTACAATGAAGACTGAGCAATGTAGCATGTCACCATTAGTTAGAAAAACTTATGAACTGTACTTTGGATATAGAGTTGCGTACCAGCATAAGTCATGGGCTCCACATATATGCTGCAATTCATGTTCCAGAAATCTGAGAAACTAGTGACAAGGAGAACGTAGTAGTATGAAATTTTGCAGTACCGACCAATCACGTAATAATTGTTACTTTTGTTTGACAGATGTCAAGGGGTACTCATCAAAATCCAAACATAGTATTCGGTAACCAAACTTACACTCCTCTGTGCGACCTGTTCCACATTCTAAAGATTTTCCTATACCTACAGCTCCAGATAAATATACTGTTGACGCAGAGGAAGAAACCTCCAATGACCCAAACCATCAAGATCCTGACTTTCAACCATCTATATCTATGACATGTTCACATCATGAAATAACGCAAGCAGAACGTAACGATCTTGTACGGGACTTAAAACTCTCTCAAACAGACTCAAAGTTACTGGGTTCTGGGCTTCAATGTTGGATTCTATTAGAGAAAGGTGTAAAAATCAGTTCATTTTGTAGACTATTTTGGAGAGAAAGTAGACATCGTATATTGCTGTGATGTGAATGGCCTATTTCAGGCATTGGGACATGAACATAATCCAGCAGAGTGGCGCCTGTTTATTGACTCGTCCAAACGTAGTCTCAAAGCAATACTCCTCCATATAGGCAATGATTGTCCGTCTGTTCCTGCAGCACATTCTACACGTACAAAGAATACTTACGAAGTTAAGAGTGCTATACTGAAGTTAATTGATTACACTACACTCAAATCGTACATTTGTGGAGATTTGAAAGTCATTGTGGTATTAACAGGGATACACTAAATTCTGTTGCATTCTCTGCGAATGAGACAGTCGTGATGGAAAAGATCACTACACCCGTAATCAGTGGCCTCCAAGAAAAAAAACTTCATTCCTGGCACAAAAAATATATCACATAATCCACTTGTGAATCCGCAATGCGTCTTTCTTCCACCATTGCACACTAAATTCGGTTTGACGAAAATATTTGTAGAAGCTCTGGATAGAGAAGGAGTGACTTTCTTGTATCTCAAACATTTAAGTGACGCAAATGTAAAAGAAGTGGTTTTTATTGACCATCAAATTAAAGCAGTCTTTTACGACGAAGAGTTTGAAAATGAACTGTCTGAAGCAGAACAAGCAGCCTGGCTGGCATTCAAATCAGTGTGCTCGAGTTTCCTTGGAGATGAGGAAACTGAAAACTATAGAGATCTTGTAGGTGACATGGTGAAATGTTTTCGTGTTATAAGTTGCAATACACAAAAAGTGTAGTTTTAAAGACATAAAACTACACTTTTTGGACTCACATCTAGAATTATTTCCTTAAAACCTTGGCACAATTAGTGATGAGCATGGGGAAAGGTTTCACCAGGACATCTCTATTTTTCAAAAGCGTTTCAGTGGACGATGGATTGGAAGTATGCTAGTTAAATATTGCTGGTCTGTTATCACGGATACAACAAAAAGATGTCTACAAGAGGAAACGGTCAAAGAAATCTATTTAGTGTTTGTGTTTTCTATAATCAAGCCTCTGTTACATTTCTCTGTAACCAGTTTCTATAAATATGAGAAGTATGTCTCCTATAAAAACGGTACGTGATGGACCAGTTTGGTTCTTATATATGTAACAAGCACCGTTCGTTTATACAGAATCACTTAGCTTCATATGAAGGACAGAAAAAAGGTAAAATTGTTGTACAATGTTGTTTGCCCGATTTTCAGCATCTCTCAAGAATGTGTGAAATTATAATTTAATCAATCTCTCCAATCATTTCCAAATAGCAGAATAAGCGTATTTAAAAGCTAATGTTCAAATTGTTTGCATTCTAATGTCTCATGATAAAGTGAGAATGCTACCTAGTTCCTGCTCTCGTTGGTTAAAGGACTAAAGAAATTTGAATTATCAAGCGGCTTAAAATAATTTAACTATAATAGAGATATTTTGAAATAAAGTGCAAAAAATTTGGTTCAAGGTGAAGTATTGTTAATAAATTCTGAACCAAGGCTTGTCCAAAGTACTGTGTTTTTCTTTTTTTTTTCAAAAGCGTATATTTGTGTTACCCTATTATTTTCTTGGTAATTCTAGGGCAAAATCTGAAATTTTTAAAATTTTGCTAGCGTAGATGTCCAGTTGTATGCCATATTTTCTTTAAATCTTCTGCAATATGACGATCATTCCTCATTTTTACTATCTACATCTCAGAAAACGCAACATACAAATAGACGATTCAGAATCTCTTTAAGAAGTAGGCACTCTTGGTCCAGGAGAAAAAACAGTAATGTCATATAGATAAACATATTTTTATGCAAATTAAAAAAAAAATACTATAAAATTCACATCATGTGAAGGGATTTCATCGTTCCTAATTTTACTACTTTAAATATTTCTGCGAAAAAATTTCAGTAATGTTATATATCTAATATAGAACACACTCCTTTGCTTAAGGAGTACTGTTTGTGAGTTAGATGCGCCTCATTTTGTAAATAAGCACATTGGCAGTTTTGCTAAGTTGAATAAAATAGGTAATGTAATAAAAATATTATTTACTATGTGAAACATCTAAAATCAATCGTTATGTTACTGGATTATATTAAAATATAAAAACAATGTTATATAAATCAATTAATACAATGTTGTCAAATCAATTGAACGTTTTGAACGTCAGAAATTAGAAACGATGAAAAGATATAGAGAAAACGAGAAATATGATTATATTAACACATTGAAACTCTCCAGATGTGGAAAAAACTAAAAGAAGATTATTTTAAATTCTGTTAAGTAGCCTCTATACAATTGTTTCCATTCAAATTTGTTTCACATATCGAAGTTCTGAGCTCCACTACCGCGATTTCGACCAGTTTTGTCCTCCACCCCACGAGCCACACGGAAGCACTACGCTAATATGTTGTAATCGCATTATTAATGACACGTGTGGAGCATACCACTGTGCTCTTGTCGGCGCCAATATTGACCTTGGCCGGTTGTGTCGCGGGGGGGGGGAGGTGAGTAGGCAGCTTGCGTTGCGAAATCCTTTGCAGCCGCTCTGCCAGGGCCTGGTGTTCCGTAGCAAGTCCTCGGCTCCTGACACAGCGCTGCGGAACGGAAGCGGCGGCGAGGCGAAGCGCCCCCAGCGCTACCTAATGAGCTCACAAGGAGCTATCTTCCCGAGTATGATATTGCTGCTTAACGCCTGGATCGAAATAATTTTTATTTCATTCGTAATTTTTGAATTTTTCTAATTACTTCACTGAGCTATTCCATCTCATAACTAACATGAGGTAAGCCTGTGATTTCTTCTGGTGTACAAACACCCTCAATTATGCCATTGATAAAAATATATTCATACTTGATTTGTTGAGAAATGTATTGTTTTACTGATGAGAGCGTAGGACTTTACATGTTTTCCTTCCCGGACAGCCAAGATGGTACTATGTTTCATTTTTTAAGTCTTCCCCCTTTTTATTTACAATAGTTTATTTCTAGCTACACAAGTTATTTTACTGAATCATCCAATAATAACTTATTATTCTAATGTTCAAATTCAATTGTGGGATGAAATAGCTAACACCATGCTATAGCAAACACGATGTACTCCCGTCGTAAACATAAGATTTACCCGCATTTTCGCTTCGATAGAAAATGTCCACATGACAGTCTAGATAGATCAATATTAAATTTTATTATACTTTTTGTTAAATGAAAGTGTCTGGCGCTTATAATTACACTATGCCATAAAAATTCATATAAAATCAAATTCTTCTTATTAATGAATAAAACTTAACATCCATGTTTCGGAGTAAGAGCTTTCTAACGAGGTAAATTTTAAAAATTTTCAGCCATCCACCATTAAGAACTCTTGGACTCAAAAGTTGTAAAACAATTTTTGTAGTGCAGTAAATTATAAATATACATTTTCTAGGCGTTTCTCAAGAAAATGTTAAAATTTGGTTTTAATTGATGTGATAGTTCTCATTTTATTAACTTCCAAAGTGCTAGTTGGAAATAGCCTTTCGTAGTACTCGCATCACTTTTCATTGGTATATTTCTGCATATCTGATAATAATCGCAAAACACTACGAATATTTCTATTTCTGCGATTCATCAGGAATTCTATTGCTTATGCAGTGAAATGTGTCTTGCAGGAATATTTTCGTTCAGGCCATTCATCATACAGACTTTAAGCATACATAATGAAACCATTTATCTTGCTCCACAGCCGTTGACGGTGGAATAATATAGTATAATTATTCCTCATATCATTATAAATGAACATATGACAGATGTAACCGGTTTCTCGACTCCGGTTGTGTCCGTATATGACAGGCAGTTGACCATTTGCTCTGTTTTCACCGCATGACCTCAATGGTAAAGATCGTACGGATAATTTTGATATTCATTCTTTTTTAATAAACTATAACATTTCTTTCGAGGGATAGCAATTTTATTTAGAAGTTTTCTTTTTGTCCCAGTCTGTATTTGGCCTGACAATTTCAAAAAAAAAAAAAAAAATTGAAAAGAGCTATTTAAATTAAAGAGAAAACAAAGAGACCTTACTGTAGGGTTAATTTTTGAATACTTATGTTCACGATTTAAATTTAATTGTGGATATGTGCTTCTAATTGTAGATAAATTTTATTAGAAACTTTTTAGAATTATTTGATCCATATTCATGTTTGTTACTGATATATTTTATGTTTCTTCTATCTCCCCTACTTTTATTGTTTCAAAATTTGTCCTTCTAAAATTTCCCTCGTTCCAAACCTTTTTTCAAATAAATTTAAAAAAATTATTTGCTTCAAAATTAGTTATAAGAATGAATTTCAGACATTTCTTGTACTTCTATATTTTATGTGAAATACTGCAGAAGTAATTGTCGAATTCTATTTTACGTTGCTAGTGTCATCGTAATGAATGAAAAATGTTTCATGTCCCCTATTAACTCAACTTACCTGTCAATGTTTATTCATATCGTTTGTCTTCGCCATTGAGAGTAGTTGTCTCACCGAAAAACTTCATTTACACGCTTCTCGTTTCCTCGATTGTTTAGGAGTCTTTATTTCTTGTTACCTCAAACTCTCTCTTTTCCTTCTCATTCTTGAAATCATTGTGCTCCCTGGATTTTCCTTGCTTAATAATATCACTTTTAATGAAAACTTCCTCTCATTTGAGATTGCTTTTCTTTCTGAGGTCGTAGATCTTCTCTGGAGGACTATCAATCTTTATCTTGAAACCACCTTCAAATTGTTTATGTTGGCCGGGATAATAGACCTGAGCAGTGCTTCCGGCCTCTCAAATTTCTCTTCAGAACTTAGGTCTACAAAGTGAAATATTTATGTCTCTTGACACCAAACTCCCAATAAATAAGTCATAACGAAATATATTTGATATAGTTAGTATGGTATACTCATCCATTTTACCGATTTAAAAATAAATATTTTTTTAACAGTTGGAAATCTGGTATACCACTCGGAAGACAATAATCTAATTAACTTGCATCAATTCCGATCCAAGTGTTTTAAGAAAAACTGGGAAAAAGCTCGAGTTTGGATGGGTTCACATCGTGTAACAAACCATGCCAAGTTGAGTATAGATAAAAATGTAAAAAAATTTAATATTAAAAAAACAAGAAAACACGTGCTGAAAACCGTTATTTCAGTTAATCAATTATCATTAAAAGTACTATAATTGTGGGACAAAATATACAAGAAATTGAACCGTTAATAAATTTACATTATGTTCCCGATGATGTCAACTTGACTAGTTCAAATATATTTCGTGGGATACATGAAAGTCATATTTTTTTTAGAATACACATAAACTGACTTTAGTTCTAATGTTAGTTTACCTTCTCTCTCTCTCTTTCACTCTCTATATAGATATACAAATATTTCAAAATGTTTGAAACATGATTCAGTGCACGCTATCCATTAATTGGGAGTAAACGTGATAAGATTTTAAGCTCATGAGAGGAGAGGAAGTAATGCTTCCTTTTCGTTTGCGAGCCAAGTGGAAATATGGCTACTCCTTTACTTCTCAACGTTACTCTTAGAAAACAATTCACAGTAATACCGAATCCCAGGGGAATCCGTATCTAGTATATATAAAAAACGGGAAGCAAAATATATGTGATACCGCGATTAGATACGGACTCCTAGACATTGATGTGAATTGTTTTCAAAGAGTAACACTGGAAAGTAAAGAAGTAGTCATATTTCCACCGGGTTTGCAAATTAAAATAAACTATATTTCCTCTCCTTTCATGAACTTAAAAATCCTTCATATATACTATCAATTAATGTCTTACGTGCTCTCTATCAAGTTTTTAAACATTCGATGATTGATTTGAATACATTAAATTTGTCTTCAAACTCTTTTGGAACCTTCACTTCCATGAAATATGAATAAATGATGATCGCACGCTCAGCAATGGTTTCCTGAAATTCACACATCTATCTTTAGAAGCAGCTGGTGCCGACACTCCTCTCACAATTCAAAGTATTCCATATCAATTATAATTTAGTGGTAATGGTACGTGTGTATGTAATAAGGAAGTGTTATAGAAACACAATAGAATAAATGATGGAATATCGCATTATTCACGTCAAATTGCTTGACTTCATTTCTTCATAAAATACGTATCGTATTTTCACGCCCATTTTATGAATGTATTTCGTATTTTTTTCACGAAACATCAAATATTAAAAACTAAGATTTCTCGATGTGCACAGTTGAGGAATGGATGTGCCATAAAGAAAAACAAAAAATTAATTGAAACGTTCTCACATTCCTCGTTCTTCTAGTTATTAGCTAACGATGCAATGTGAGTAGGACCTAGCAAAATACCTTTCATCGTGTGCTAGTGTGTGTGAGAGAACCGACACGTTGATCAAACAACATCTGTATTAATCAATTATTGACAAAAAATAATTACTTGGTGTGAACATCCATAGATATTTGTGACATGGAATAGAAAATTTAGGGTTTGAATTTTGCCCCGCAAAAGCGTATGACGTAGTTGGAAGTATGCAGACAGTCGACATTCGATTTTTCTGAAAGGAGTCGTCGGGACAATTCACCGTCACGTTTCGTAGCGGAACACAAACACCAATGACGATTGTGATACAAATAATGTGGAATACCACGAGCGAATCAGAAAGCAGTTTTGTAATTAATCTACCTGACGTGCTGAAAGAGAAGGAGAGAACAAACAGAAGGCCATTCTGAGACGAAGCAGCGAATGATTAAAGCGTGACTTTCGTACTTCCGGAGAGAAGATATTTGAGAAAGCTACACATGCATACTAGCATAAATCCAGAACACGTACAACATTTTCGACGTTCCAATAAGAGTAAGTACAATGTTTTATAAGATTTGAGACTACAGTTGAAAAATTATTAGAGGAAAAAAATTAGAAATTTTATTAATAGTTAGTTAATTTTGCTTAAATTTTATTGTAAAATCAAACCGGGTGGAGCGTCAATTAATTTAATTCTATCCATTTAGGTACACCATTCAATTACGCCATTTGGATAAGGCATTTCGGTAAGACAATTGGACGACATTGGATGCGGCACTTGTTGAGGCATTGGTATCGCTCATGGGTCTACGAGTTCTATCTTTGATAATCGATATGACCTGCGCCATCGTCCGACTACTTTCGACCTGATGATATTTTGCGTTCAAGAGAAGACTGGTTCGCGCAAAGAAAAACGTATTTGAACAGTAACATCGGAACGTTTGGTTTCTATATCCATACCTCCTTCCTCTATCCATCTCCTCTTAGTATCAATAACTCCTAACAACTCCTACTGACCCCTCCTCGTGAGCCTAGTAACAATAGCCTACCACCCAACTCCTACCTCCTATCGCTCTATGTAGATAAGCTTCAATAGCACGCTACATTTCCCATTTACAAACTACCATAAAAACACAAAAACAAAAGTTCCAAGAACAATTTCGAGGTTAGAAATTTTGCTATACATGCGTTGCGTTAGACAAGCTGTCGCCGGGGTTGTCTGGGAGTTATGAGTAACTGACTGGCTCAAGGTCAAACATAGTAAAGTTCGGGATAGCGTTCTTCGAGACACGGACACAATTAGTAACTGCGAAAGGTTTCTTACAGCCCACAAAATATGAAAATAGCAAATAATAAAATTCTCTGTAAATGATCAAGTTAAAATGTAAAAGAGAAATGTTGAAAATTGTATGTAATAGAGAATTATTTCAAAACTATTAATGAAAAGAAATTTGCCCAATTCAGAAGCGTACTCAGTAAACGGAATTGTAAATGGTTATTTTTAAAGGAATACGAGACATTTCTTTTACATTTTGCTTATGTTTTTCTTAGGGTTTGGAGAATTTGTGTAACGTATAATTTAGCATTTTATGTAATGTATATTTTAAGTGATTTGTACTTGGTGTTTCTTATGTAGTTTCAGCAAGGGAAATATCATGTTAATTTATTCACTTATTGTTGTAGATATTTCAGACCAGGTTTTTGAGTTCAATATTATCCAGACCATCTTTTCGGAAGGCCAGTTTAACTTTCAATTTTGTTGTTGCGCTGTATAATTTTATGTGCCAAGATTTTTTCTATAAATAAGTTAACAACAGTACAAGAGTAATTATTGATAATAAAACTCACAAATTAATATTGAATTACTTATTAATGAGTTAAATGTACTGTTCATTTCCACCTTAGTAGACATCGAACTAATACATTAGAATGATGATGAAGAGTATATGGTTTATGATAAAAATAAGTAATGAAAACAAATACAAAATCATCAGAGCATCACGCAAATTTTGAATACAGGTTTCCTTTGAGAACCTACAACTTTTCTTCATTCCCTTATCTCGGTACAAAAACCGTGCGATGAGGTTTTTTATGGGGAGTATTTCCCCTTTTAATTTCCTGTGGTGATCAAGATATTCCGGTCGCAAATGAGGAAGATTTTCCATTCCGGCAATGGCATTGTGGGAGTAGCGACTGCTGCGGGAGGAATACGATTCCACAAAGCTCCCACAAAGCGTACGCATTTAGCTGTTGGGCAGTGCTCCGTGACCTCTGGGCTGTGAGTATTTGTCGGAAAAAAACTTTCTCGATGCGCCGCAGGCAAATCGAATACGTTGCTGGAGGTGACATCGTATGTGCATCCCGAAGGGTCTAAATTAATTGAGAACGTATTTCCCTGACATTTGATACTAGGACGAGATGACACATTAGAATTTTTTTACAAATGGGTTAATATTAAATTGTCTATGGTGGGCATCAAACTCACAATCACGTTTTTTTCGTATTCCATGCTCAAATAGTTGTTGAAAGCCTGAAGGATAATTGTGGGTCGGGATACCCGATTAGCTCCAGCCGAACACTCGAGCTCTTACTAGTCTCTTACCTGAAAACTTCCCAGATAAATACCACCCAATTCATGTAACACTAATCTGCCTACCTTCCTGTTGGATGTAGGGATCTACACATTTCACTCCGTAATGAATTATATATTTTGTAAAAGAATGAGGAGTCTTTAGCACTAGATGGGTTAATAATCTCATATCGCATAGAAATATAGATTCCTCGTCAACTGCCTTCCGTTAAAGCATATACTCAAAAATAGTAAATATAAAACATAAATCGTATAGTTACAATAAATGGCATTACCCCAAATATCGTCTGTGAATTCTGCATGATATGTGAACCTTGATTGTAGTTTAAGAAGGAGAACATAGAATATAATTTTTTTTTAAATTGTCAAAACAACCAGTTACAAACTACGTCACACAAACTACGACACAGTAATAATTCGGAAACTAATCTCATAGGCGGGCAGAACGATATTAATTTGGGGGTCATTTCAACGCTTCTGAACATCTACAAAAACAAAAAACGGCCTCTCAGAACACAAACATAATACTCTCTAGCCTGCCTACAAGCTTCTACGTTCCACTAATAAACCACGAAATTAACCTTGCAAACATCTCCCTAAAACTTGACCAGGTGGACACAAAAATCACATTTATTCATTTGCAACCACACCTGACTTCCAAGGACCAGCATGGTTTACATCTGAGACCGTCTGGAAAACATCACTTCGGTTCTCTCCAAGCTTCACATCTGTCCTCACATCATCCACCTGCCCCTTTACCCACTCCTCCACCTCCTCCTGCTCCTACCTCATCACATCCTCCTCCACCTCCCTCGGCTCCTACCTCATCATCACTACCTCCTCCTCCTATCCCCACAACCATTTCTTCTCGTGTCCACGTTCTCTCACCTTCTGCTTCCTCATCTCCCATGTCCTCATCTATTCCTACACCCACATCTCCTTCTTCCCCCATGCACAACTTGCGCTCAAGAGTACGATGTGGTCCTCGAATGTCACCCGATTGGGTTCGGGTGCAGTGTGCGGGCTTGATCCGTGAGTAGAAACTGTGCCAAATTCAAATTCCTCTCCACAATCTAACTTCAATTCCATTTCTCGAGAATCACAAACTCATTGCAATAATTAAACAATTGCATTTGATCATAATGTCCAATCCGTTTCAAACAAATTGAGATATATTAAAATTCTGGTACACTAAATACATTAACATACTGCTATTTCTAGTTATATTTTAGGAAGTTCATACTGTCGGCAAAATTTTAAAGGAAAAAATCCCCGCGGAGGTACGTGTATCTACGTTCGTAATGATATTTTATCTTCTTCACTGCCAGGTTACGAGAACTTGTGCGTTGATTGCGTGTTCGAATTTTCTGCAGTTAATCTGACCGACACCGGTATCATTTTTTGTGTATTTTTAGACCTCCTCAGTCAGGTCTTTACATATGTTTTTGGAACTTTGAAATTGTTATAAAACATGACACATAAAACTACTAAATCTATCGTTTTATGTGGTGATATCAACATCGATTTCCTAATTACATTCGACTCTGCATATTCACCAATTAATAGATTCAAGAATCTTATCGACTCTTTCAACCTTATTGCTACGATAAACGACCCCACCCACTTCTCCGGTTCATCTCAAACAATGCTAGATCAGATTATCGTCAACAATTGGAATCTCGTATTTCTCTGAAGTGTTTATCGCCGGATACAGCGATCACTTTGCTCAAGTAATGAATATTAAAGATAAACTAAAACCACTTTCTATCTATTACAAGTTTTCTAGAGAGTTTCAAGATACAAATGTATCCATATTTATAAATTATTTTCGAGAATAAACATGGAAAGATGTCTACCATTGCCAAAACACCGACGACAAATTCAATGTATTTATCTCAATATTCCTAAAACATTACAACCCTAGCTTTCACATCAAACGCAAGTTAATTAACACAAAGAAATACAATAGATGGATCACCCAAGGGATAAGAATTTCTTCGAAAAATATAAACGCCGTTTATATAATCTTTCAAAACTCTGTAACCAACCACCCGAATTCCATGATTATTTTCGTAAATATAAGAATATTCTTCGAAAAGTAATCTAAAGTAATGGAAAACTACAAGCAGGTACTAAAATCGACAACCGGACGAAAGCCATGTGGAATATCGTTAAAAATTACGCGTCATATTCTGAAAATCTCCATGAAAATATATCTCTACTAAACGATGGTAAAACTGTCTTCAGGATATCACAAATTTGTTTAATTCTTATTTCTCATAATTAAGTAAAATAACGAACTCAATATCTCCAAATGAATGTCCTCCCATTATAACCACTCACGTACCCTATTCTATGAACATTTCCGAAAATAACGCCAGTGAAGTTATTTGAATCATCTGCTCATTAAAAAACAATTTTTCAACAGACGTAGATGATGTACCCGAGATTATTGTTCAATTTTCGTCCCACGCTATATTAAATCCACATAAATATTTTTAATAGTTCTTTATCGGAAGAGGTGTTTCCTAACATATTTATGAGATCTAATGTAAAAACATTTTTTCAAGAAAAGAAACAACAACTTGGTAATTATCGATCAATTTCTCTACTACCCACTTCCCCAAGAATCCTTGAAAAACTGTTCTATAAGCGTGTTCTAGATTGTCTATCAAAAAATAACATTCTCTTTGACGATCAACAAGGATTTCGGAAATACTTTCCCACCACCAGCGTCATATTTTCTTTCTTAAACAATGTTGCCATATCTCTTCAACGAGGAGAAAATTCTCACGGTGATTTTCTTGATTTAGCCAAAGCATTCGATGCCATCGATCACGAAATTCTTCTTTCCAAATTGCATTCTTCAGATATTCTTGACTTCCACATCAATGGCTAACTTCTTATGTAAAAGATAGGTATCAAAAGGTCGAAATATCCTATACTACAAATAAAGTACTTCCGCGTTGTCTTTCAGAAACAAAACCACTTACTTGCGGAATACCCCAAAGTTCAATTCTTGGTCCTATTCTCTTTTTATTGTATGTGAAAGACATATCATCCTCCACATCAGATTGCAAAATGGTTCTTTTTGCTGATGACACTAATTTACTACGTAAACACGCCAACGCTCAAAAAGTTTTGTCAAACCTTTCGACTTGGTTCCATGCAAATCGCCTTATTGTAAACACCAACAAAACAGTGCATGTCATTTCACAACAGTGTCACAAAATCTTTACCCCAGGTTTCACTTTCTTTAAACGGAACACAATTAAAAACTGTTACGACTACAAAATTCTTAGGTCTCCATATACGAAACAACCTCAAATGAACTTGTCACGTTGACAATCTGAATTCGCAATTAAGCAAAATGTGTTACTCATTCCGAATCTTAGTTAATTTAGTTAGTCCTCATATTTCCCGTTGCGTATATTTTGCAAACGTTTACTTCCATTTACGTAACGGCATTATCTTCTGGGGCAATTCCAGTCAGAGCGTCGAAACTTTCAGAAATGAAAAGGATGGTTCCGATAATTTGTAAATCTCACCCCCGAAACTCTTGTAAACCTTTATTCAAGGAATAAAATGTATTAACACTTCCCTGCATTTATATTTATTAAAAGTCGTGTTGGTTAAGACATTTGAATGAGAATGAATAAAGTTCCACCCTTGGTTCATACGGAATAGTCTCGTTCACGAACACAATACTCGCAATAGGAACAATATTCATCGTCCTAGAGTGTCAACCACTCTTTGCCAAAAAGGACCACATCATTCGGGAATCGTTGTATATAATTCCCTCCCTCATGATATAAAAAAATATAATGAAATTGAATCTCTTCAAATCCGCAGTTAAAACTACCATCTGCACGAGTGATTCTACAATGTAAAAGAATTTATTGATTTTAATAAAAGTTAAATCCATTTTGTACTTTATCACGCAATTGCTGAAGTACTTTTAAAATCACTTATATAAATTCCTTAAACTATTTTCTTGCATGATAGTGTTGTCTTATGTTTCATATTAATTTAGTTTTATGTTTACTCAAATTTGGCACGGTTGTATACATTAATTATGTAGCCCCATCCTGACCTGGGTTTTTTTCCGGTTTTCCTTCGGGTAGAGGCGGATTTCTTATACAGGTTCTCTAGGCTTTTGTCTAGGAGCGCGTTTATTGAAACAAGAAATCGTGAATTTAGAGTTATTACAAGTTTCATGATTTGTAACCACTATACTCAGTATAATTTATAGTTCAATAATAATTCGTACATGTAAAAAAAATGTTGTGTTAAATTACAAACATGTTGATATTCGATTTGTATTATAACTCGAAACTAACTTTTTATCTTATCTAGGAATTTTTGCTTAATTTTTTTAATCCGCCGCTGCGTTTGGGCCCTTGATTAAAATTGATGGAATGGTCCCTTGCTTGCTTTCGGAGAGTAAATTAGTTATTATTATTATTTTATTATTATTATTATTATTTGTTATTATTGTTTACAATAAATTTTTACTTTGTATGAATGACCACGTGGGGGATAATAAACTAAGTTACTCTCCGGAAGGAAGTAAGGGACTTTCCCAGCAATTTCGATCAAGGGTTCTAAGACAGAGGTGTATTATATAAGTCAAACCTCATCGAAATTATAATCATTATATGCAGTATATTCGTAGTCAAATCGCCATTTTTTGCGTTCAAAAGTGGCGAGGTCTCGAGGCATGCTTACACTTCCCAGAAGAGAAAGGGCACGAAGACAAGGGAAAGGGAGAGAACGCGAGAGCCTTCTTGATTCATGTACAAGTATCGTCAATTGCGTGAGTTGCAGCCGTACGCCCTAATCGCCTGTAACGAGAGTCCTTTCCAAACTACTCAAGTTCCTGGGTGTTCCATCGACGCCTAAAAGCACACTGACCGGCTGCCCTGTGGCCGACGAGGACGGATACTCCGTAGGAGTCAACCGACAAACTATTGCTCCAGTCACCCTCAGAACCCCATGCGTAGGGGTGAACACCCATTACCCTGATCCTTGATTTAAGAGCGGCTAATGGGTTTACGTGCCGTAGACTTAATGGAAACGTACTACAATTCTAAGGAAATTTTGCAGTGCCACGAAGTTTGTTTTGTTGGGATGTTTGACTAAGCTATATATATATATATATATATATATATATATCTCCAGATGTTCCAGTTCGCTTACACTAAAATCAATTTCAAAGCATATAAATTCTAAACAAGATCATATTCAAAGGTTATCAAATCCTCTGTAAATTCTGTATAGTGTAACCATCACAGGTACGCAAACAAATCAAATGTTATCAGGATAAAAGTGGTTATATATAAACTATTGAATGGTTCATTAGACAATTATAATGAAGAGTGAACTTTTTATATTATGATAACACTTACAGACGATGTAATATTCATTCATGTTCTACTCCGAAAATATAATGGTTTAATGTTGATCTCCTTTTTTTGTCACCGTAATATTGGCTTCTGGTATATAAACATGTATTTCTTACTAATCAAACCGTGTTACATTTACAAGGATGTAGTTATGTATCTAGAAATCAACATGTTTAAATTTCTAATTTTGTTCATGATTGCGTGTCCTTTTCTGACGTAAAACTGAACTTTCTTAAGACCAAGGGTGCCACTAGACCAGGTTATAGTTGTTCAATGTTCATTGTCAACATTATTAATTTATTCATTCATAACAATTGCCATTATTTTAGTGAACCAAATACATAGCGACGTCAACTGGATCAGGTTTACACGAAATGCTAAAAAAAAACGTATGTATAATCCCTTCATCGTATTCTATGTCGAAAACTTAGTTTCCATCGAAATTTTCAGATCTCGGGGTGATTTATTTTACTGCCATTTTCTTTGCATCACGTTTTTCATTAAAAATCTCAATGCTTCCGATCGTATCCGATGAGCATAGGGAAGTAAGTCCTAATGTCAAACTGTCTGGTTAGCTATAAAAATTATAAAGGTTCAGCATAAAATTAGTGAAATAGTGAATTCTAATTGAGAGAATACACATAAATATTATTAATATATTTTTATTGCTTATTATTAATAGAAGTGCTCAAAATTAACTGTTATGATTAATTGACTCACTCATTTATGATTCCCAGGTACTAATATGTTCAGTGGTGTTATCTGGATCTCCTGATGTTATCCATGTGTGAAAATTGCTATGTAGTAGAGGGGATGACACTTACTGGCGTTACAAGGAAGAAAATGTATTTTGCATTACAAAATACAAAAAATATATTTTGTATAAGAAGAACTGAAAGGATAGGGTGAAAACGCTTAGTTGTCGAGTATGAAATGTGCATGGTTGTGCATATTTCAAGATAAACTGCTTCATTATTATATGAAACTGGAATACGATTATGGAGAATTAGAGACCATGATTGAATAATATTGAATATTTTCGTATAATAATTGACTGGATTTGCTATTCAATAGTACTGAAACTGGTTGTAATAATGGGGAGATAATATATTTTAACTTTCTTTCTTGTTAGTAATTTTTAATTAACTCATCTCATAATGCGCTCATTTTAGACGCAAATGACTAATATTCATTTGCATGTTGAAAATAATGTACAAATATATCCATGATCAATTATTTACACAATTGATGATTTATCTCAGGTTTGATCTGTAGGACTAAAATATACGATTGGATGTATATCTTCATTTCTGATTGCCCTTCAACTAAATTACTAAGGGGACGTGAATTAGTGCTTCTATAAGATAGTGTTGACTTTCATTTTAAGTAGAAAAAAAATTCTTCAAAATAACCATACATTCTTCTATTTACATCTTTGAAAATGATTTGTTTCTACTAATAGTAATAAAAGTAAATAATACCAGAAATGAATTGCTAAGGCTGCGAATGACTTAATGTGCACTAAAAGGATGGATGCGGAAACATTGAAATATCGGTCACAAATAAAGAGAAGCAAATAGTTGTGTAAGACTGTAGTCCGTTCATCTGCAAGAGTAGAATAGAAAAGTAATGCGACAGTTTAATGCGACATTATTGAAAATCATATATTTTTGGCTTGTAGTGAATGGAATCTTATTCTTGAAAATAGATAGGAAAATGTTTGGCTCAATTTTGATACTATTTGTTTACTGTGAAAAATATATTTTTCGAAACATAATGAAGCAATAAATAAATATTTGGGGTTGAGGGTCATAACAGAACCACTTACACAGAACACTTAAAAACATATTTTCGATTATTCGTTTGTAATAATATGACGTAAAAATGAATGAGTTCATCATTTTAAAAACTCAACCTGCATTTAGTCATAAAAGAGAAAGTGTGAGCCACCATTCCCCTGCCCTCATGTTTTCTCCCGCACTAATTTACCTTAACTCGAAAAGAGTTTTGGGAAGTATCCACTTATTATGCCAATCGAGACCGAACGACACTGTCTGCAGACTAACCAATTCAGCTAAGAAGCAGATATGTTCAATCCACTCTATTGTTCTCATTTAAATAAGTGGTGCTTGGAACTGTTCTGAAAACGTTAACCACGAAGACATTGACTAACAAAATACATACTCAGTCACTGAATTAGTTCTCAACTTTACAAAGAAAATAAATGATTTCAACTTTGACCCACCTTGGCCTCAAACAGTAGAGCCCTTTTCAAATTATTAATTTAGGCTATTAGCAGCATCTAATGTAGTTCCAATATCCTACTCATGCCGTTATTTGTGTATTCGTGGACTTACTCCTTACTGTCCCAGTCTGCTCACTGTTCCTTGTTAATCTAAAATTAGTGCATAAAGGGCTAATGCTCGCCACCTCTGCAGATTGCTTGCCTCTCGATGGATTTGAAGCCGTAGAGCGGGGATTGGCGCGTGACCTCGCGGGAAAATAGCCTCGTTTCTCGCGCAGACCATGTGTTGGACGATGATCCGTTCACCACATTAAATGACCAATAATACCCGAACGTTTGGAGTAATTGAGAGGCTACGATTTCATGGCGGGAACGGCTTAAACAATTCCCAATATTAGAATGAATCCTATTTTCACGTTCCATTCATTAGTCCCTAAGGTTTTTTTTTGCCCGTTTGGTGTAATTTCTTTATTTTGAAATGAACCTGATACGGAAGATATGGAAATGTTCTTTAATGAAGAAAGAACGATTTTGGTATAGAAATTCACTCTCTAATGTTACAAAAATGTTAGGATTTTATATCATATTCAATACGTGCTTCGTTTCGAGTGCATTTTTCTACCTTCTTTTTATAACAAATTGCTTGAAATATATTATATGAAAGTGGAAAATTTATTGATAAAGTAACTAATTTTTCATGTAGTAATCAAGAACAGTGAAACGTTAAATCTTCGAAATTGCTAAATTGATGATCATTCAGTAATTTAGGGGTTTAAGGGAAATATAAAGAATACGTATTTAAGTATTGTGGTAACTATTTAAAAGTTGAACATGTTAGGTGTGCTCGAGTTGAATCTAATATCGATGTAAATTCCGAGGATGGAATCAAAGTCAATAATTATCACTAATCGTGTGAGTGCCCTCGAGCTGGATAGGCCACCCTGAAATGGGCATACCTCCAGTCTGACTGTACACCCGCCCCATGCAAAGAATCAATGGTGATGAAAGGATAACTAATCTTTCATGAATGACGCAAAAATTTGTACAGTACCCCTACGTTTTTTATGATTTCAATTTCTTTTCGTTTCTTATCTTTTCCGTTTTATTTGAGTTTCGATTTCGAAATACGTTTAGAATTCATAATAAAAGGCACTCGTTATCTGTATCAATTGTTTATCAAAGAAAATTATATTCTTCTAATAATATATAACTGCTACCTACAACGATTGAAATTTCTGTGGCGGGTATTTTCAGTAATATCACATCGGTGACGGCTTATTCGTCATAATTTTTAAAAGACAATCTCAAACAATTGACAGATATTTTAGAGGTTTTCTTTGTCAATTTCATTGTTATTTATTGAAAACCTAATCACTATCGTAATTAAAAAGTTGGTCGCTGCAAGAATATTCTTATGGTAATACAGACAGATTCATAATTTCCTCATTGGTTTTACGGGTCCTTTTCTTGATCACTATAATCGCTACAATAAAATGATATAGATGAGTAAATAAATAACACCATGTTATTATTCCTATTAAGTGACCTCACATTTATGAAGATTTAGTCGCTGCGTGGCAGAAGGGGTAATGATAGAGTTAAGTGAAAGTTTCGTTGTTAGTGATTTGTGGCGTTTCGACGAAAATTTCGTTTACAATATCAAACAGAAACACCAACAGACACGAGAACTCATGTATGATACAAGAACTTCCAAGATACTTTTCTGTGCAAGGCGGCCGAGCCCATCTCCTGTAACCTTGTCCTCCAGAAACATTTATACGAAGCCCTGAGAAATCTGTACATCTCGTGGGTCGGAAATTGCAGATGTCGCGGGCAGCGGTTGACTTATTGTAGGAAAGACTTCATATAATTACAAACAAAGTAGAGCTATTCAAAGCGTTGAGTTCAACAGCTTAAAATCTCTGCTTCCGGTTCTCTCAAAATTTTAAAGAGAAACAGACGGGAGATGTCTCTGCAAATCTATTTTTCTGTAAAGGTAAACATTCTACAAATGGTGTACAAAATCATTTCGAAACAGTAGAACGCGTGTGTGATTCCCCAAAATTCGAAGTTTGCTGTCGGTTGCTTCGTCATGGGTCAATTCTAATTGTGGGATAAACTCTTGTGGGAGAAGAGCACTTGAGCATTTAGTAATACTCGCTAAAATCACAATTACACGATATTGTCACAAAGTACTCGCTTTTTGACTCCTCCCATAGTCCGTATATTGTGTTATACAATAAAAGATTTTCTGGGATATTACATCTTTATAAGATATTTTTCGAATTAACAGGCCTTTCTTGAATATACGAGATTCCAATGATAAATTTCCTGAACAAGCTACTAGACATGCCAATAGTCTTATCTTACGCTCACCTTCATGTAACTATGTGACACATAGACGTGTGGGTCCGTGGTTTAGCAGAAATACAAGGTAGTTGCACTGAAAAAGACCTGCTGTCAATCATGAGATGTTGTTACACGTGTGGCAAGAACTCCATTTCAGATATCGAGAAAGTTAAACATGCAATGTTTGCTCCCCCGAATGGAATGTGAAATGTCGTTTAGATTACATAGGTCGTCCACTTCACGAGTAAAAGTGAAAAGAAGAAACTAAACGCTTTAAAAACACCTTTTAGTTAGTAAAGTCAAAGTAACAAAGTACAAACTGCGAATGGCAAAATGGAGGAAAATTAACTAATTTAGTCTGCGGAAGCAAGCAAGGGGCCATCCCATCAATTTCGATCAAGACAGTTACGGATGAAATACTTCTGTTCTCCAATACAAATTATTACTATCACCCTCGTAATATAAGAAAAAATTAGTTTCCAGTTGCATACATACGTGGCTAATAAATTACGCGTTGCAAAAGTGTAAACATTTGTACAGTGTTGGTACTACTTATTATGCGTGTCACCCAATTCTTACAGAACTCCGAGAAAACTGCGGGACCTCGATGCTTTACCAGAATTGAGGGAGGTAAATTTCAAAAGAAGGGAATTAAAAAAACGTACAAAAATTGAAGATTTTTTATTGACATAAACTGGTTTTTACAGTTTTGGTACTGAACATGAAACCCATTACCAATCACTGTATAAAAGTTGAATATGAATATGAAATAATCTTTGATTTTATGTTGCTGTAGTTTATTAATACTGTGCATTTTCCTATCAATTTAATATATTCATATTATATATCTCTCGTTCTTCCAGAGGTGCAAATGAAAGCGTTTCAGAAAAGAGTTGTTGCAATATAACATATCACAAGGAACTATTTTGAGTAGATTTCATTTTAAGTGGCTTATTGATCAAAACACTAAATTAAGAGAAGTTTTGGAGTGAATGTTATTTCTATCAGTAGGTGACTTTCACGCGAATGCTCGGATGAAGTATACCAATTCCGGTGGATCCTGTAGACTTTAATTTGATCTGAAATAAGTTCACGAAACTGCAAATAATAAAATGTTCGTGCGCTTAGACATCTAATTTTATTGAAATTGTCGAAACGATAGAATTATTTATATTTTTAAATAATGTCAAAGAACTTCCCAATCATTAAAATGTTCCCCTAATACTGTTTGCAAAAGTCCATACATGAATGCGTCAATTCGTATGTCAAAGAAGGAAAGACATTTCCGTGACAGGGACATTTTGTAATGTTGTCTCATGCTCTTTAAAATGATATTGTCGTTTTCGATTGGATGAGAATTTTCGAGAGTGGACGGAAGTCCCTCGTTGTTGCAATGACCCTTGACCTTAACTCATCGCGTTCAGTGATATACGCTCATTAAAAGGACACAGAGCAGCTGTTGGCATCTCATCCACTATTCAAGAGGAAAAATAACTAGTAAATAATCTCTCGAGTATTCGTTATTTCTGTTCATAATTAATATAGTTCTGTTTTCTCTCCTAATCTCTATTTCGTAATATTAATATAATTGCTTCTCTTCTAATTGGTCATCAATCAGAGGTGGTTTTGAATACGATTGAACAAATGAAGAGAAAGACACAATTATATGTAATTGAGAAGGATCATGTTAAAAATAGTTTGCTTGTTTTCTTAAATAGAGTCTTACGTTAACAATAAAACAAAATTCCAAATAATTTAAAATGTAATGAAATTTAATGTTTCTCTGTGTTCTCTCATTGATCCTCAACCGCTACGTTTTGAATTGAATTAACGCTCGGATGCACCCTTCGAATAACTTATTTACCAGATTTACCATTTTCCCTACGAAAACAATTTACTATGCCTGTGTCATTACTCATTTTACTTCATGATCATTTTATTCGGATAATTAATCAAATTAAATTATATTTTGTTATTTAGGTGTAGTTTCGAGGATTAAGATTAGGAGTTTGAATAGCTTATGTTATATGCTGACGCATATTATCAATTATTCACTCTCCAGTGGTAGCTTCCCTACCGCGTGGAAAACTGCCTTGGTGCACCCTCTCCCCAAAACATCGCATTCCTCAAAACCAAATGAGTATCGACCAATTAGAATTCTCCCCACTCTGTCGAAAATATTAGAAAAAGTTCGAAATCAAGTGAAGGGCTACCTCAATCATAAAAATATAATTAATGAATGTCAATCCGGTTTCCGTTCATGTAGACGTACAGGAACCGCCTTGGAGAAGATTATCGAAATTCGATTGACGTGGGAAACGTAACTATTCTTGTCCTTCTCGATTTTAGCAAGGCATTTGATTCAGTTGATCATGATAATTTGCTTCCAAAAATGAAGACTTTTGAATGGCCTTCAATAAAATTGTTTTCGGAATATTTAATCGGACAAACACAAACTGTAGTATCTGGAATTAACACATCATCTTTACTTCCAACGGTGCGTGGTGTTGCGCAAGGAAGTGTCCTCGGTCCCCTTGCTCTTTTAATTTACGTTAATGACGTCAACAAATCTCTTAAACAAAGCAAATTTGAAATGTACGCCGGCGATCTTCAAATTTATATTAGTGACAAACCGTCTAACATAACTTCAATTGCACAAAAACTTAACGAAGATCTCACCTCACTCAGTACGTGGGCAACATCTATTGGTCTCTAGTTAATCCGTCTAAATGACAATGCTTATTGATTCGTTGAAAGAAAATCCTCAGTAAACTTTCAAATTGCACTCTACCTAATATATCAGTTAATAAAATTTCTCTCGTTTGGTGCAGTCACGTGAAAAATCTTGGAATTTTTGTGAAAAGCTCGCTAAGTTGGCAAACCCAAATAGACGAAACACGTAAAAAAGTTTACTCCACCATCCACTCTTTGAAACGGCTACGCGATCTTTACCAACAGGAGTAAAGGAAATGCTTGTTAAGTCTCTTGTCATGCCGCACTTAGATTACTGCGACTTTCTTTTCACTGACTTGACGGAAAAAATAAAACGTAAACTACAAGTAGCTCAGAGCTCATGTATTCGTTTCATTTTTGATCTCAGGAAGTATGACCATGTGACAGAGTTTTTCAAAAAATTCCAGAACACTCGCACTCGAGGAACGTCGAACGCCTATCTCTTCTTTATAAAATAATAAAAAATGGACATTTGACAGTTTTAGCAAAACGTTTTAAATTTTTGAAACTGGATCGTGCGCGAGGCTCACATCTCATCTCTATTCCTCGGCATGGCACAACTCTTTGTAGTAAATCCTTCACAGTACACACAATATGTTCTTGGAACAAACTTCCTGCTGAATTAAAATCTCTATAAACTTTTTTCTTTTAGACGACGTCGTACAGAGTGGATGAAAAACAATGCTCTTTAGTCTTCCCACATTCTCTGTCTATTTTCTCTCCTTCGTATGTATGCTTTCCTTCCTTCCTTCCTTCCTTTCTTTCTTTCTTTCTTTCTTTCTTTCTTTCTTTCTTTCTTTCTTTCTTTCTTTCTTTCTTTCTTTCTTTCTTTCTTTCTTTCTTTCTTTCTTTCTCTCTTTCTCTCTTTCTCTCTTTCTCTCTTTCATTCTTTCTCTCTTTCTCTCTTTCTTTCTCTCTTTCTTTCCCTTTCTTTTCCTTTCCTTTTCTTTCCTTTTCTTTTCTTTCTTTCTACTATGACACCTACTATGACAATTATTTTTCATAATTGAGGTGTTTTTATTAGGGAAATTAACACATTGTTAGGTGAATTTCATCAAAAAGGGAGCGTCCTCTCACGTTCCGAAGAGACTCGTGCATCCAAACTGCCCACGCTTCGTTGGTTGCCATCGATTAACGATTCTAGTGCTTGCAGAAAGTAATACAGGGTAATATGTATCTCGTAAGGTACAATCGTATTGCAATATGTAAATTGTAAATAATGTCATTACATAATAATTTGTTATTATATCCTTGTTGTAATTTCTATATATGTTTATTTGTATATTCATAATTATTTTGTACTGTTACTACTTTTAACCCATGTTCGACACTAAGCCGCCATCCTGATTGCGGTTTTGCAGGGTTTACTCAATTGCTTAAGGTTACACCGGGATGGTCCCTAGTATTGCTTCCGAGTTTTAAATGTAAACACAATCCTCTCAATTTTCATCTTGTATTTTAAATGTAAATATTTTAAAATGGTTAGACGGAAGAGCAGAACTTAAGGTCAGATAAAATAAAGGAATTTTATTATATTATTATTATTATCATCATTATGTTAACCTTTGAAGAAAATCCCTTGGTTTTATTGTAAAACCTAACTAGCAAAATTAAACTGGACTTTATAAGGGACCAATAAATATGTTTATGCACTTTTATCTGCACACACAGTTTTCCGCAGCAATCTGGAATTCAGACTTCACCTGAGGAACCTCGTTGGATGTGAAAGTTCCTAGAGCTCAACGTGCATTGTTAATCAGAAATCAGGGAATCATCTTGGTTGGCTACCCACCAGTCTCAAGGGGAGGGTCCGAATACGAAGAAAAGGAGTGGGGGAACGACACGATACAATACGACGATTAGGGGCTATTATGAACATAGATGAAATGATTTAGCGTTTTCGGAAAGGCATAAACGAAAGATACATTATTTCAACTTATTTTATTACACAGTTTTTTCCTTTCCAATTTTATAATTGAGAGACTCGTTCTTGGGAAATGCGACATCAGGTTACAAAATCATACAATACATAAGAAAAAAGAGAGTGTTAGGAAGAGAAATGTATTATACATAGGATAATTCAAAAACAACCAAAATAGTTACAAATATTTCTATTGATTTGTCAATTGATGTTACAATGATGAATTGAGGTGGTGTGAGGTGAGGTAGAAAAGGTCGGAATATTTGTCAGTTCACCTCTGAAGTATATGGTGAGATGGAGGGCAGGGAGAGACAGTACATTGCATTTTTGGGAGGAACGTTTGTTGTGCTGTAGGAAGACATGGGATAACGAGAGATATTATTGAGAATATTTTATTAATTTATGTATATATTATAAAATTATATATTTCCGTAAGAAACTGGAAACAAAACATATCAGCAAATCTTTACTTAAAAACTCTAGCACTAAATCTACAAATTCCTGGTAATAATTTTCCTCTCCTCAAATTCTGTAGAGTTTTGGTGAAAAACACATTTCTCTTATAACATATTACACTTATCATTATTTCTCTTGTAACTTAATTTATTTGATTGCATTATCGTTTGCATTTTATCGTTTCTTATGTATTTTTCTTACCTGATGATATCGCAAAACCATTACTCGTCTTTCATCCAGATCTGGGGGTTGCAAACCTTACCATGTCACACTCTTGAATACCTTTAGTCTTGAATACCTTTCGTTGGCTTAATTGAATGAGTCTATCCGGGACTCGCCAACATATTGAAGCTTGAATAAACATTCAGAAATTTATTTCGGATGCATAAAATCATTTTTTGATAAATTACGCAAATATGAGTTTTATTGAAATACATGTAAATACAATGACTGTGTGATTTGTTGTATTATTCTAAATAAAATTCTTCAAGAAAGGTGATGACTAATAGTAAATTCACTTTTATTCTTTCTTTGTTATTATATGCCACAGACATAATTATGGTAGTATGTAATAAAAGAGATGTATGAAGAACGAAAGCTAATCATTAAGTACTTTAATTTTTGGATGATGAGTAATAATTACAGCACTTGAGCAGAATGGTTTGAAAAGAAAATAACCCTGTTGAAAGCCAAAAACCTTTTCAGAAGATTTTTTGAAGCATATTTGAGGATAAGTTCCTCATTATATTATTTATAACAAACAACATTCAGTTCTGGAAACTTTTAGAATTTCTATATTCTGTAGTAAATAGATTTCAAGTAGTCATTTTTCAAAATGTGATGTAGAGTAATGGGTAACTTATCCATAAAACCTAAGATAAGAGACAAGAACATACTAAAATTATTTAAAAATAGTGAACTATAAACTATGTTTTCCAGAGCGGAGGATAAATCTAACAAATTATGGTACAACCTATTATATGAATTTTTCATGAGCAAAGGATTGTTCTTTTTTTAAAATAAATATTGGACATAAAAAAATGAAAAATAAATTGGACATATTACATGCTCTCAAAACAAATTATATTTCATTTCGTTATGAACCTTGAGTAAACGTTTCTTCAATTTATGTGAACTAAGTCGTTGTCTTTCCGGAGTTACTCTGGATGACTCACAATAAAATTACAAGAAACATAACGAGAACACTTAAACTCATTAATGAGGCAGAAGTAGTAGTAAAGGGTTAACAGAACTTGATTAAGACGTATGATTTGTAGTCATATTTCCCGATGAAACATTCAAAATGTCTTATCTTTCAGTTTAATGGTGACCTCATTCTCCCTAGCAATATCAAGTATAGGGGCATTAAAGCAGAAACGACCTCATCTTGGCCGCTGTTCACACATCAGTCCGTGAGCTGGCCCAACATGCCAGCCCGATCTCGTAATTAACACTATTTGTCATGAATGGAGCGTTGACGGATCTCGCGAATGCAAGAACGGGACGAGATCCGAAGTTTGCCTCCGAGGGTTTGGATTCGACACGAAAGAAGTTACAAGAGAAACGGCGGATCCGGAGCCCGAAAAACTCGTGACACTGCACAAGTGTCCAACCGCCACATGAACCGCCGGGGAATCGGTGGCTACGGGGGCGAAGAGGACGGTCGGGGAGTGGCGGTCGATCGATGGTATCTGGCGCCAAGCACCCTCTCCCCATGGCACTCCGCTCCTCCCACGCCATTCCCGCGTCCCCGTCCTCCCGCGAGACTGAGCGGTCGCCGCGTGCGCCACGGATGTCGCTGCTCCTGAATTTCTGCGGCGCCCACGGCTCACCTCATTACCAAAGGGAGGCGCTCGAGCAGGATGGTGGGAGGTGGAGGAAAGGTCTCGGATCTCGGCTTCCGCGCACAGATTACTCTTTAATATCATCATTATGAGTCGTCTCTGATTTCACTCTCAGACCGCACGGAGAGAAGGGAAATGGGAGAGAATACTTGAGCATCCGTGGCCACGTTGGTTTGCATAGAAGGCTACAGAATACAACACCTCGTTAAAGGGATGTTCACAAGCACGATTTAATGAGTTGCTACACCTTATTTTGTACAGGCCATTATGTTCGTGCTACTACCTGGATAAGTCACGCAAACGTTTTACTGTATGACTCAATGAAGCACCTCGATTTTCCCCTTGTAATTTTGTACTGAGCTCTTGTATTTTATTTTAATGGAATTCATCTGAAACAAAGTTTGATGTAATATTACCACTCTTTATTTTCAAATTAATTTCAGAGGAATTATAGTATTCTAAAACTATGGATCGATTTAAAATAGGGTACAAATTGTACCTGAAATCCAATAATTACATAAATGCTAATTCAATTTGTTCTCAATAGCATATTTTTTGGACCGAACTGAGACAATCATTCCGTGCTTTACATACTTTTTTGATGAATGTACCCAAATTTGTCATTTCTAAAAAGTTCTTCGATTTTGGAAAAAGAGCAAAAACAATATATATTTTAAGAAGACCAGTTTTAGGAATATCAATTTTCTGCCCTTAACAATTTCATTTATGAATTATAAAGTATGAAAAGGCATAAGAAGTTTAACAATTTTCTCAAGTCGTTATTGTATTCTACTTGACAAATCAAACTCATAGATACAATATTTGACAATATATCTCAAGCTTTATTGCAATGTTATGTTAAATGCGTGGATAGTAGTTGGAACAGTGGGAAGGTATAAGATCATGCAAATAATTTAAAAAATGCTTTCAGAAGTGTTATCTGAATGTTATTTTCTCAAATTTTAGTTTTCTTCTGAGGGGCTACAAATTTGTTTCATTAACCGTCATTAAATTTCGTTTGAAATTAGAAAAACATTTTTATTCCTTATAAATATTTTTAAACTAATAAATATGGGTTTTCTTCTGAAATAAATACGCGATCGGACGGAAGCAGTATTTCATTAAACATATTATTGGATTACGCATTATTATCTCAGAACGGCAGAGAAACTAAAATATGATGATTCAGTTTCAGTGGAACATCGCATTTTGGCACAAGGAAGAGGCTCTTGAGAGCTGGCTTGAGAACAATGAGGTCGGCCCTTCTGCTCCGTTCTTCCAAGTGCGTTGCATAAATATCTTGAGCAAAATCGAGATCGTGCATTAAAGTACATTACACAAGGAATGTTATTTTAATATTTTTCATTCTTCAGAAGAATACCGTAAATCAGTTCTCACATAGTTAAAATTCTATCGCTTAGCTTCAAACGCAAAATTATTTGTAGCAAATTCGTAATATTGGAACTACTTATATCAGTTTTACAAAAATATTAAATGGAATAAACTTATTCTCTGAAATGAGCTTGAATAATACAGCCGAATTAGAAATTCACAATAATAATTTATATGACTATTCGTACTACTAACTTTTACGAGAATGCCTAATTCATATTTTAATGTCACCAAAAATTTAACTTTCTATAACATAGATCACTAATAAATTGAAAACAAATTTTTCTTACCTCGGACAGTAACTGTTGGTGTTGCCTTAATCGCGAAATCGTATTGTAACCACCATTGCGCATGTGTTACACCTAATTAAATAAGGATAATCCATTTCTGATATTCCTTCCTACCTCCCGTATTGTCATTCGTTCTGCTCTTTCCGGCCTCACTGGCACACCGGAAGTTGCACGCGTGCCGTAAGCTTCCTTCCGGAACAGTTGGCTCCCGAATTTATGACTTAATCTCCTTTTCAGAGAGCCAACCACGTTTTCGAAAATAATGAATGCATATCGATCTATCGTTGAAAGTGATAAGCAAGGCTTTTCATCACTGTGAGAATCAGCGCTGAATGCCACGACGACGACGAGGTAACGGATTTCCGATGGCGCATCGAAGTCCGTGGAGGGGGCACACAGCTTACAATTGAGATAGTGTTATTGAGAAAGGAAGGCTTCATCATCAGCTGGAACTCACTTTTCAAATTCAAATTCTAAGCTCTAAAGACATGAAGAGAAATGCTAGTGATTTATGTCATTACTGTCAATGGAACTGTGAACCTGTGAAAGTCATACATTTATTTTGAGAGCTGAGATAAGCAAACACAGCTCTGTTATCATTAGTTACATTATTTTTTTAAAATAGTATTCTTTTTTATAAATTAAAACTTCGCAATTTTGTGTAACTTAGGTTTTTTTGGTGACAAAAATGAAAAGAATGTATCCCAATGAACTTCAATTCTTTGTAGTAGGACAGGTTTGGGTGTATCATGTTTATTCGAAAGTATACAATCTATCTGTATACTGTTGGATTCTGGTAATGTAGAAGCGACGTCTATATTCATTTTCTAGCGCAAAGGCACGGGGGCGTGTTCCAAAGGGTGCCATATAGGGTATCACTCTCTCCCCCCACCCGAAATTAAAACAAAATTGTCCTTCTNCCCCACCGGAAATTAAAACAAAATTGTCCTTCTTGTTCTTTTCCAAATATTTGTATGCGTATTCACGCACAATGTATTGTATCATAATTTTTTTTAAAGGGTGGTGTGGACTTACCTTGTCAGGAAGCTCACCATTTTATCTTGGATTAATATTTGAAAAGTCGGGGTTCGGCCCATTTAATTATCATGAAATACACATATATTTTCTTACTTAAATAAAAACGCAACTTCGATAAAATTGGTTTAATTGTTCAACACTTAAAATACATCAAATTATACCCTAATCTACTCTTGCACATATTTTCCATTATATTCCCCCAAAAATCACACACATTATAAACACTTGATTTTACTAAATGATGCTGGTTAATTAGCAGCTGCAGCCTGAATTCAATTTAAACATGATTACATTACAAATATACATCATTGGCAATACTGATTGTCCTTGATGATTACAGTCCATTAAACATTGACAAGCGCCGCAAGAGTTTTTGGCATAGTTGCACACGCACAAGTCAGTTCACTGCCACTTGACGCTATTGCAGATGCACTGGGCGCAGCCAGTCATGCTAATTACTTTAAGATTTGTACTTGAAGCTAGACCACCTGTTGTCAAAACAACGTGGGCGTGGGAGTTCCTTATGGATGAATGACCCCGAATACTACCAGAACATTCACCTCTCCGCCTTGCCGGTACCAATCGCCTTCGCTGCTACCCGAACTAGTCGCCGTCAGCGTAGCATCACGAGAAACCATTGTAGTTGCTTCCAGCTCAACTTGATGACAAGTTAATGGCGTTAATTAAAGTTCATAGCCATTAACTTTTTTCGAAAGAGCAAAGTCACGCAAACCGAAAACTTTATATCGGAAGTCGTTGACAATTGAAATAAAATCGATCTACTTATGATCATCGAATCATCTCAAGAGAAACAAGTTCATCATTTAACTCAATAAATGGCGAAGATGAAAAATCACTGAATAATCAATAATGCCCTAAGGCATGAATATTGCTCTCAGTCAGAATAAATTGTGAATAACTAATCAATGTCTCGAAAAAATTTCTCTAAGTTGAAACTGATGCTCTAAGATAAAATGATGCTGCTAATGCTCTCTCAAATCTCGATGTCCTCTCAATCTCTACTATCATGATATCCTCTCTGGAGCGACTATGCTCCCCCATTAAATAAGCCTATCCCCATTAAAACCCAAAAAATTGAAAAGAAGGCCCCGCCCTTCTTGATGTTTACTTTGGCCAATAGTTTACTTAACACTCCACGTGGAGTATGTTTGGTTGGCTAATCCAGAATGACGTTTATTCGTTCTAGACGAATAGTAATACTTGTTTTTCACACTACTTAGTGTTTTTCCATTACATCCCCTTTCTACGCCACAACGCAGTCTCGTGGCTCTCATCTTTTCGCAGAATAATATTTAATACAAGACAGTCGCCCTTGTCTCTCTTTGTCCTTGTCCCCTTGTCATTGTCACTTCTATTCCTCCTAAAACCCTAGATCTTCTTTAACGCAGATATTTTTCTGTCCCCTCGTTACCCCTGTCTATCGTCAATCATTTTTCATTGCGAACCCCTGAGCTTCGTTGCTCGACAGCCAGACGTACTTGTTTACCACCATGTCCTGCGTCAATCAACATTATCCCTTATGGACTCCTTCGTCCTCACTGTTTTTTGTAGTAATTTCTGTGAAACTTTCCATTTTCATTTTCAAAGTACATGTCAATAACGTATCTGGTTAATCATCTCTCACTTCTATTCAATTTCATTTTCTATAGCCTTCGTTCCACACGAACTAACTGCGTAGAATATCCAGACACTCGACTGATATTTTTATGTTCCTATTGAAAAGAAACCCCTGCGTCTTCCCACTCCACTTTCTCTTTCGACCTACAGCTGCGTCCCTTCAAAACCCTACCTACTCGGGTGCGAAATTTGTTTCTGATTCTAGCCTTTCAATAATTTTACGAATAAGTTGAAATTAAAAGCAATGAATTAATTATTCATTGCAGTATGTATTACGGAAATCTTGATAATAAAGGGACAGTAATGTCTTCTAGTAATTAAAACACTTACGGATAATAAAACACAAGAAAAAAAACAAATAGTCCCATACATTTTGAAGGAAACATTTTCTACCTTCGCCTTTGTCAGTCGCGTAGATAATAAACCGATTATTCTCTCTTCGATTTATGGTCAAACAATGGTCGATCATTGTTTGAAAAGAAAAAATAGGAGGGAAATGTGAATTTTAAAGAATTTACTGTTCTATATTTAAATTGAGATGGGTAGATGCTCCTAGGGACCAGAGGAAACCTAATTCACATGTTTTCTTAATCTATGAACTGAATATGTTTGGAGAGTGTTTCCAAAATCATTACTTTTAAATATTAATTAATTTTTGTAATTAACTAATTTACCTGGTAGGGACAGACAAAGAACAAATATACGTGTTTGTGAGTGTTTGTATGTTTTTTCTCGCTCCCCGAAATAAAACCCTCGGTATGCCCCTGCCGAGTCCGCGTCTGTATCTCCATCCCACGCTTCTCTGGTCTAGTCTTCAGTTTTCAAATGGGGCGGCGAGGGGGTCTCTGTCTATATCTCAGGAATATCAGGGATACGTACGCTTTCAACAAACCTGATATTTATCCTACACAATTCATTACGTGGAATAACTGACCTAATGACCTTAAGAGCGCAGCACGTGTAAAGGCGAAGAAATAAGAAACACCAATGTCGTTTAGGTTTCTTGTGAGGGTCTTCTTTCACGGCAGTTAAGGACAGAGGTAAGGTATATTACTCGCAATAAAAAGTGTAAACCTTTTGACAAAACATCAACATATAAAACACAATTTATTTAAAATTTTGTTATTTTACTCTCTATGTTACAAACATGAAGCATTTTTATGAACCCTGTGGTTTATATAGCTTTACAGTAACAACTGGGGAGTTATAATATATATGGATTTACAAATTATGCGTCATGATATCGTTGCATTGCTCATATTACGAAAATTATTGAAAGGCAATACAAATAAATATAGAAATCATAGTCATAAACTGTTCTACTGCAAATGCGAACCATCCCAGAATTGCACAGTATCTCTCCATAAATATTAAATACTCTCATAAATGTTTTATTTTGTCGTTACATCCGATATCACTTTAAATTAAATTTACAGATTCGTTTATTTACTAAAATCACACTACAAATCAAAACCTGTGTTTCAGTAAGTTTATATCTCATCAAACTGTTCACATTCATCGGGATATTAGAGCAGAGGATAAGAGAAATCAATGCTAGGAAACGAAGAAGTAAATTTTCTTACTTTGAGAACAGAATGGATGAGTTTATACTGTTTCTTTGAAATTTAACTTACTGTTAGCCACTGTTAAAATTCTAGTAGTCGGAAATTTTCAGATTTTTAACTTAAGAGCTAAACAGAAAATATGAGGAATATTTGGTGGGTCAAGTACATTCTTCAAAAAGTAAAGTACACTTGCACCTTATTACAATATTTGTTAGATTTATATACATCTACTTTATGCTATAGGTGTACATAAATACTGAGATATAAATGTTAACCAAAAAGTTAAGTTTCAAAATCGGTATCTTTAAATTTATTTAGACAAACGTTTGCAAAAATAGTTTAAAAAAACAAGGACCAATACTGGTTTTAAAAAAATATTTTTTGTCAAATTTTCTCATTCGTCATTCTTTGACTTTCTTCGATAAATGTCAGGTGTGTGAAATTGCTTTTAACCGACAATAACTGTGCACTTTGGGTCGAACCCCAGAATTATTTATTGATACCCTTATGATATAATTAGACTGGATTTTAAGTGCTCATCAGATAAGCTTGTCCTATACTTACTAATATTTGACAAACGCCATTTTCTGTTATGTTTTCAATCACAGACAAGTCCACTCTCCATTCTTCAAGAAACTCTCCGTCAATATTACTCTCCGTCAACTTTTCTGTTTGTGAACAAATACACAAGTGCGCTAAAACTTTTAACGCTAACATTTCCAATGTGGAAAACAGAAGAACAAGTCAAGAAAGCAACTCAACAGCTCAACGATGTGAACAGAGAATGTAGGCACTAGGCAGGTAGCAGGTGGTAATATAAAATACATACCACTTGGGTGAATAGGAATTGACGTGCTCCACCCTACCGCCAGTCAGTCACTTAAACTCTCTTCCCTCTTACTAGTAATAGTATCGCGTTCTTGTCCGCAGTCTGACCGGGGGCCAGATACGATTCCTTCGCGGGCCATATTTGTAGATCCCAGGTCCAAGTAGTTAATAATTAAAACCATCCCATGACGATGTTTCACATTTATTCTAAGATATCTTCATGGTTAGTGATTATTTAAAGTGTCGTATTTTAAGTGGCGAGGTCCATGAGACCTGCTATATTTTCACCTAGCCATATTTTTTTCGGACAGGAAGTTGGGAAGTAGTGATGTGACGTTGTCAGGGAGTGCAAGGTATCGAACCGAAACTTTTCCGGAGTAGGTGAGGGAACCGAACTAAAAACCACATCTAGTTCGGTCGGCAGAAAATTCATTCGTCCTCCCGTTCAGTTGGACGTTGGTAACGAAAATGCTACCACTATAGGTATTCGGGACTAATTAATTGAGAATAATCTTCAATTTAATTCAATAGGACAAGTTTACAGTTCTACGTCTTATTTTTTTCAAGTAAAGAAATAACGAGTAAAACGTAATGTGTTGTATTGTACAAACTTTGAAGTAATTAAAAATTTCGTTTTCCGCAAAATTTCAACATTGGCGTGTCTTTGCCGTAGGATCGAAGATAGCAGTTGACTCTAATTTTCGTAACTCTTCCCCGAAGTAATGCTGTTTTTGTTTGCTGATTTGAGACGTTGAAATCACAACCTCCTTTTACTTGAGAGAAAAAGATCTTCCAACCGATTGAGAGAACGCAACGCTGAAACAACAGCAAGCGAATCAGTTGCCGAGAAATTCTCTCTAATAAAGGAAACATTAAGTGTGGTGCGTTATATGGTTTGTTTGCTTCTCTCACAGAGCATAAGGGGTCACTGAAAAATTTTCCGTTTCCCTTGACACAAAACAATTTAAAGTGACATTCACGGTGACCTCAAAACTCTTTTAAATGGTATTTATGGTTTTCAAAGAGTTTGAGTTATTCAGTGGATTACTTTACTTTTAAAATGTTTTTTCAACAAAGTAGTACGAATATTTATNAGTTATTCAGTGGATTACTTTACTTTTAAAATGTTTTTTCAACAAAGTAGTACGAATATTTATCGCAATGAAAAGAATGTCGGAAATTTTCAGGGTTCTTTCTCCACGATTATTGTCATTTTTTGTGATAATTTCTTTTGTATCACTATATACAGCGTATTTTTAAATATCATGTTTTCACAGTAACACTAAAGGACATTTAAAAGCTATTCAAATGTATTAAATGTAAATAATTGTCTGCAAAACCAAATCAATTCTCATTATTAAAAAAACAAACATACTAGGAGAAACAAATTTAAACGTAATTATTTCATGTTTAAAGCCATCTAATAATGTGCAGTTATTTCTATAGTTGTTGTATTACATTTATAGTATATTAGTCTATTACTGTGTATTTTTAAATTCACCATTATTTAATAATTTCCATTTAAATATATCCTAATCGGATAAAGATGTCGAAGAATGATTTTCAATCTGATTAGTCGAAATATAGGACGGAAAATGTCAAAATTTCTGATACATGTCCAGTAAATTTAGCGTAAATATGGTACATATTTATCCCGTAATTTGGCCAATTAAGACAAACAATTATTTTTACATGTATAAACGTTATAAATGTATATAAACATGTATAAATGTTATGTTCATAATGTTTGGGAAGCAAAATTGTATAAAGCTTTTCTCGAGTTTTTAGCACTATCTTGTATTTTTCATCTAGAGACTATCAAATAACCTGTTGCATATTATTTATTCTGATAATACGCTTCAAAAAATATTTATTCACAGATTTTAATTCATCTCCACTTTTTGTTACGTTCATTAAAAAATTAATATTGGTGTTTTACAATATTTGTATTTTTGTATTTTCATGTACAAAGATAAAATCAATCCTTTCATTGATTGTGCTAATTTTGCGTGGATATACGTCATGCCCGATACATTTCCTTACTACGTTTTAATGTTCCTTAACCGTTTGCTTCTGCAAAAGAGATAGCTGGAAGACAATATGTCTTGTTTCTTAATGAGAACGATTTGTATAATTAGATGCGCGTATATACAATTGTTGTTTCTGATAACTCGAAATTGGTGGAAGATACATTGGTATGCTGTGACATATAAAGTCAAGAATAGATATGACGTAGATAAAGTGCATCTGCAACGAAATACCTAAAGGATTTATGTAAAGAGTTTTCGAAACAGATTTAAAAGAAAAGACACTTAAATTTCTGATGTAAACCTTGACAAAGTGAACTATTCTCTGTGGATTATTCCATGGCCAATAACTGAGTAATGTTGAATGAAAAAGACACCGTGTAGAAGCCTAAACATATATATGTAGTTGGAAAATAGGTAAGGTGGAATATTATCAAATGGAGAATTTTTATTTTTCCCATAATATGTCCTATTAGCATATATATTTTTTTAAACATGGAAAGACAAAACAATTGGTCACATTTTTTTCTCGGAAATAAAAGATCTTGTATTACAAAATATGTATTCCAGGTTGAGAAAAAATAGATGACGCAGTAGGGTTAATTACTATTCTGTTTTTTTAGTCTTTACTATGAAAACTTTAATATACTACACGCCATTTGGATTAATATTCTCATTTATTATTTAATGTGACCGTTTACTGAAGCCGTGAGGTAACTTGAGGCCTAATATTGTGAGGCTTTTGCAAACAATTTGTGGGACATCAGAGAAAAGCGCAGCGCCCTTTATGTTAAGCATAAAAACCCACGAATTATTTTGTCCACGAAAAGCGTTGAAAATCTGAACTTATTATTCTTTTCCGGGAATTGCATCACTAACAACTGAAAACCTGTAACATACGAAGTAAACGCTCATCGATGTAGGACGTTTAGTCAATATTATCATTTAATAAATTTGATTGCGAGTTTAATGATACATCTCGGATGATTATTGGAGGGTTCAAAATTACAGGAAATGGGTGTGATGATAATATTCATTTCTCTTTGAGTTATAATTGCAAGCTACATCCATTTTTTCCTCAACAAATTATTTATTCACAACATTATTCATGAAACTGTTCAAGTGTGACAGACATAATAATTTGTTACAGAAATTAGATCTGTTCTACTTTTCACTTTAGTTGGAGCACTAACACCATAGCATAAAAATTATTTTTTTAAGACTAATCCGTCTCGCATGCACTGAGAACGATGCACATGTTTACAATTCATATAATAGACTCGGAATTGAAGCTTCTGCATCTTCTCTGTTCACAATTGAGGAATATAAGTAAGAAGAATAATCTATATTTTTTTTTAAACTCTGTTCTCCTTTTTAGGAATCGAACTTTCAGATTGACTTTGATTCGTCGGATGAACGAGTCCTCCAAGCTCGATACTTCGGCCTATTATCCGATCGGTTCTTCTCCTTCTTCTTTGCCAGCTCTTGAGCGAGGTCTTTGCAAGATTGCTTGCGAATCCCAAACTCTGTCCTATTTCCCGAGGTTCAGATTGCATCCAGCTCTCGCGCAACCAATATCCCTCTCACCCCACCACATCGCGCTTGCACCAACCATACACACACGTTATCATATTGGTGACATAAGACATGGCACAACAGAGGCAGACTCAGACCTATGACAAAGTAGACACGAATCATATTTTGTGGGTGGCACGAGTCTACAGCCGAATCCCTGCTCGTTTGCATTCGCAATGGGAAATAAATACCATACTAGTACACAGTATAAATTTTCTAATGCCTAGATACCAAGTATGATTTATATGCTGCACTCAATCCAATGTTTAAACGACGCTAAAAAAATAAGTGTCTCACTACAGTTCAGATGATTTATCACTGAAGATATTCTATTCTAAAAGACATTCTAAAATAAAGTACAAAATTTTATAAGTGATAAACACAATATAATAACAAGAACCAAACATATAGTTTAAAAATTTATGACTAATAAAATAAAAAGTAGAAAAAGTAGTTAAAAAATTACGTTAATGCACAAATTAAAACAAAAATGTCTAGACATTAATAATTTGGTATATTCGCATGTTCATAGCGTGATTTTACTTTATGTTATGTGACTTTTCTTCGGAGGACTCAAAGGAAATATTTTTTTAAAAGAAAGCTATGGTGTACTTAAAGCGAGAGTGAATTAAGAGAGGTTCGGACCAAACTCATTGCATATTTCAATTCCCGTGTGACATCCTACGACATCTCTTTTAATACTCCTATCTACTCCCCACTAAACATTAAATCCAGCGATCCGTGTCTGTATCAATCCATCTTCCCTCTTTGGTTTCATTTTGCTCTTCCCCAAACATCATTCAGGTCCTCTATTAGTATTTCCTTGCTACCCCTAGGCAAACATGGCCATCATGTGATGCCGCTTCAGTGGATGTCATTTTATCAACTCTTGACACTGTATGTGCCTGGCATTCCCACTGGGTTTCAGTCTTCTTAGGGTTACACAATTGCACTTACTTTGTTTTCATGATCAAATGCTTCTTGAAATATTATTTTTTGTTTGTCGATCCAATTCATTTTCACATTTTTCCCCAATACATAATTTTTACCTGAAATGTAATTTGATCAACTAGACTATGTTAGAGGACTTCACGCAACAAGTTTTGATGTCAAAATTCAACCTTTCATTCATAAAATATACTATTTTAAGCACTCGTACAGCTACATAGGACTCTTGAAGGAGATAGGGCGTGGAGGTACGGAATATTCCTCAAATATCTCTCTTGTTTTCTGTGTCCAATAATACAAAACAATCTTATGCTACGGAACGCTTTGTAAAACAAGTTAAAACTGATTTCAACGTGTTAAATAATCCGTGGCGTGTTGAAAGAGGCGTGCGTATTCAAATTACTTCAGTTCATTCAAGATTGTTTTCCACGCTCGTGATACATCAAGACTTTCTTTGAAAAGAAACATCATCACAGTTCTCCTGAATGCATCCAAGAACTTAAGATAATATGTATCCATTGCGTGACAAAAATATAATGTTGAATCGGTAATTGGAATAATTTGAAGTTTGGAGATAAAGAACAGATTGTTCACACAAATGACAAGACAGGTAGAATGACAGGCACTATGTAACTGTGAGCGTATGACTATGCACAAATTATGATGAGAAAAACTGTCTATGTAAAAAGTCAATCTTGCTTTGTTTTTGATGATTTTAATATTATCCGTTGTTTCAAATGCAATCACTATGGACACTGTATAAAAAAATGCACTGGACAGATTAAATGTGCAAAATGTGATGAAGACCATCCCACTAAATGTAATAGCAACGTTAAAGCGTGTGTTAACGGTATAAAGGCTAACCTAAATAATAAACTGAAGATTAAAAGGGTAGTTAAGGTTGATGGGTAAGTTGATGGGGAGAAATGTGAAACTTATTTAAGGTTGCTATTGAAAGTAATTGGTAAGACAGATTATCCATTTAACGTTTTACAAGATAGATAGTTTTGTCCTTATTAATGGTTTTGTTGACTTTGATATTTCTTACACATCTATGCAATTACAAGAAACAATTATTACCTCTATATGGCTTAAAAACACTAATTGTGACATCATTTAAGGACTATAATCTAAGTACTCTGCATCTCAACATCAGCAGCATTAGAGGAAATGTTAATTCACTTCAAGTAATAATAAGAAAATATGACAAGGTGCCCGGCTCAAGTTCGGGGATGATTTCACTAATATTGATGGATATAAGTACAACAACAACAACAACAACAACAACAACAGTGTCGTGAATAAACAAATAAATGGACAAATTGTGTAAAGACCAAGATTGGAGTAAATTATGTTTAATAGCGGATCTTAATGTAGCTACTGATACTCTGAGTAAGGAGATTAATATTACCTAAAAGTCTGTAATTGAAGTTTCAAAGAAATATAGACCTAGAAAGTTTATGGAAAGACGTTCCTGATAATAAAGAACTTAGGAACAAATTTATTAATTACAGTAAACTTTTAAAGAAGCTAATTAAGGGCACAAACATTTATGATAGCAGTGTGCTGGCTAATATGGATATTAAAGAATTTCAGTAATAATAAATCGAACAGAAATGTTAAGAATCAAAGAAAGATTGATAGTGTAGTGACTTATAAAGTTAGCATTCCCATAAGTTTGCTGATCATTGCTGAAGAATGTAATGAGTTCTGAGATATTGGTACGAACACTTCAAACAGTAGAGTAGAACCTACAAATAGGATTGTACTTCCATCCATTCAAAGAAATGAGAAGAATATTTTTCTTCAACCTCCTCCTCCTCAATTTTCTCACAGTGACTAAATGATAGCTATTTTCTGGAACTTATCTAAAGCTTTCGATGCTGTCAATCATTCAATATTAAGTTATTAACTTGAGAAATACGGTATAAGTGGAAAAGCGAATTATCTTATTATAAATCACCTCATTAATAGAAGACAATATGTTCGGGTTGATTCTTGTTATTCTGGCAATGAATATACACAAAATATGGAGTTCCACAGGGTAGTATATTGAGATCACTCATATTTGTGGTGTATGGTAATGAGATGTTTACTATGGGGCCCCGTATTGTAACCTATGCTGATGCTATGATGGTCATTCTTGTATCCGGAGATCAGTGGCCAAACGTGAACACCAACGCTAACGAAAACGTGACTGTAATATATAATCGGCTTTATGAAAACTGTTTAGTTTTAAGTGTCATTTATACGGAATATATTGCATATGGCAAACATTGTGATAGTATTCGCAATGATTTAGTTCTAAACATTAATGGTGTGATCTTCAATCGGGTTCATAAAATAAAATATCTTGGAGTCATTATTGATTGTTACATTAAACGGGATTACCATATCATTGGGATTGTTAATCTATCAGGTATTTACTTTATGCTTTTTACATATTAGCATCTATCCTTTCTACTAATTTATTATTAGTTTACATTATTCCGTTTTTCATAGCGTTGCAACATATAGTATTGTGACTTGGGATGGTGCATACCCTAGTTGCTTAAAAACATTATGTAAATTGCAAGAGAGAACATTGAAAATAAATTTTCCCACACAAACTGGAAAGGATTTAACGTATTCGTTATCGATTATGAAAACATTTGCCTAAGATTCATTATCGTTTTACTTTAACTCTCTTCAGACTAAGTACATAAACTCAAACAGTAACACTAGAATGAAAAAGAAATGCAATGTCATTTTATAAATTTTGCGTGGGGAAAAATTATGAATATAGCGGAACTAAAATATTCAATAAGTTACCATCTTGCCTGAAAACTTTATTTGAAATAAACTAAACTAAAGAAATGGGTAGCTTCTAACGCTGATTCTCATGTTACAGTGCATTAATATTATTTTTTGTTTTTTTATTTTTAAAATTTAGTATCATTGTAAACAGAAGAAGAACAGTAATTAAAAAAAATTAAATATTGATTTATATATTTAGTAATATTTTGACTGTTTTAAATATTGTTCTGATAGATAGATATATTCGAAATTTTATGTATTTTAGAATATTATATTGTTATAAGTTTTCGTATCAATGTAAAGTCTTATAATGAGACCATTTGAACTAGACCTCTACACGGATAACCTATATCACCTTCAGGTATTGGTACTTGTGTATTTTTACATTTGTATTATGTATGTGTTTCTAAAAAAATCTATTCTGGCAAAAAATAAATTTGAATTCAATCTTAATTGTTGAGGGCGTCGTTATCGAGCTATTCGCAGATGGCATGAACTCATAAAGCTTGCAATCTTTTCAACGCATTTTCAGATGTCCTGTGCTCTCAAAGCGTGCCATCTCATTAACATTGAATAACTTAATCCAAATATGAGAACGTCTTTCCTCGCTGCGTGGAATGCTCCTAACGGACGTTCATAATTCAACACGCTCTACCATTTTCCTCACCTCCTTGGTTTTTGTTATAACATATTTACACATTATCGATGAAAGTGGTGAGTCTGGTGGTTATCGGAGCAACGAAAACTTAATTCTGAACGGCCGCTGCGTAAAAGTTTCGCCGCAAGATAGCCATGCTCGAGCATACTGGAATAGAGGAATCCTGACATTAACTCTTGCCTCAACGTGAAGCACCACGCATGAGAACTTGATATTGTTATCTTACAGAGGACTGAATACATTTTTTATGTTTATTTGTTGCGTTCTGCGTAATTATTTCAAGGAATATATCAGAAAATGTAGGGGCTTCCAGTAAATAACCTCTACATAATGTATAGATAAATCCGTTACCTCTTAATAGTATCCTACAAGGAAGATAAATATTTCTTAGTTTTCTGTATTGATCAGCCAGAAGAGAAAATTTCAATTGGTTTCATACTTTGAGCTATTCTTAGATAATTATCAAACAAATTCTGTTATGTTATAGGTATTCCACAAATGTAAGACAAAACGTGACGCAGGAGAAAGGTTCTCTCATTAAAAACGGACACAATAGTTTTTAGCAGATAAATATTAAGAAATGTTATTGTATTCTGCCAGATATTCTCTTATCTCACTTCAATTATCCTTTAACTTGGAAGAGAAAAATGTCAGAACTTAATAATATGGCTTCTGAAGTGTAAAAAGATCTCAAAACGAATTATCAACTTACCACATAACCAATGAGCGCGTCATAAAGAGTGTCTCCAAAAATTGCAACGTATCTCCAAAATATATTTTGAGAGGGTGTCAGAGAATAAAAAGAGTAAAGAATACTCGCCAAAGCCTTATTATAACTGAACCAAGTTTCCTTTCAACGGAAAAAGAAGCCAGAAGACCATGACACATTTCATTTAAAGTTGATGTTGAGTCAATTTCATCTCTGCCCTTCAAGTAGTAGCGTATCGTAATCTACGTAAGAGGAAAGCGTCGTACGGAGACAGCTGGCGTGGAATAAGAGGAAAGGGCAGACGAAGAGCAATGGAGGACAGAATAAACAACGTCGAAATTGAGGAGGGGGGTTGCGGAAGGACGACTGACTGACGCTTCAGCCTCCCAATTGCAGCGTCGTGGCTGAAAACGTCGCTGCCGGAGGACGGAGGGAGAGTAATGGTGGCGAGGTCTCCAAGGGAAGTTGCGTCGCCGCACAAGGGAGTGCGTGGGTGGGTGCGAAAATTGGCGGGGAAGGCTCCAGAGACGCTGACGAGGAGGGCGGGAGGGCAGGGCGGACGCGACGACGCAAGGCTTCCAGCACAGGCGAGCGGAGGAGAACAAAACGGAAGTTTAGGGTGGGCCATGTGTGAAGGGAAGTTGCGTCGATACGGTGGAGAGAGAGGATGAGCTGATAACATTTCCATAAAGGGAAATACAGAAAACGTATAAGTGAGGCGAGGGAGGAAGCAAAAATAAAAAGACCTGGTCCACTGATACATCCACGAGAAAGGAAAACTAAACATGGGAAGACTAACAAAATGAAGAGGAACACCGTGCAAAGAAGAGATTATAATTTCATAGGAAAGTAATTTTATTTAATAAAAGTAAAGTGCTGGTTGTTAGTACTGAATGCCTTACAATAACGTAAACATTTTCAGTCAGAGAAACATTTGTTTGACGCGGCGGTGTGGGAAGTGAGAACAAAGCAGAGCATGGGGAGGAAAGGGGAGTGTGCGCGAGTTGAACGCAGTTTCGCACCACATATTTGGCGGCCATTTCAACGGCCGTTCCCCACCCTCGACCGTGGTCTCAGCCTGGGGCTAAGTCGCGGCCCGCGCTTGCCACACTGTAATCGGAGGCACTCAGCTCACACCCAACTGGCTTCTCCGTATTAGCAGTTCCCGAAGTGGACATTAAACCCGCGAATGTGGAATTTGGAACAGTCTTTTCACAATTTTAGGGCTCAATTAGCATGTTGAAACTCATAACTTTAACTTGTTACCTAAAATAGAGAAATTTTTGTCTTTTTTCTTTACGCTACAATTTTGAATTGTATGTGAAATCAATATTTTCCTGAGGAAATACAAAAAAAAAATGTATTTATTAGAAGGTGAAAGAGGAAACTAAATATCCTAAACTACAAGCAATTCTTCGAGACATTTGGGAGTAAAGTTACGAAAAATATAATTTCTGTAATATGCAAAATGAGTGTGTAATCATTAACATCTCCATTACATTTACAATAATAGCAGCTTAGCTCATTCACTTCTTCGGCTCTCTTCAGATCAGATAGATTAGTGGAAAGAAAAGCAGTCTACTTTGAGTTTTTTGTCATATGGGATAGTGCATAATATTGGACTATAATAGCACAAAAGGGGGGCACCTTTTGAGAAGGTCGTTACATTGTCCGAAATACGTTTTGTTCATTGCAGATGAACAGCGCCTAGATACAGTTTCCGTATTTTTATAAGTAACCAGTATTGTAAACCAATCCAAAAATAATAATCAATCACTTCCCGCAATATTTTCTTGAAAAGTTTATTTTTTCGGAATTGTCTTGTTTAGCGGTACACTTATAATACTTCACTAAGAAAACACACATAGACTTTCCCACTTTTTTTGAAACTCACGAATTAATTAGTCATAATTATTTTTATTCATTTCATTATCTTAAGATGCAAATCAGAATTAATTGCAAGACCATTTAATATTTTGCTAATATAATACGTAAAACTTGACTAAATCACTGATACACAGTTTTCCAGATATGCAAAATAGTTCATAGAAATGAATATGATGAAAGAAAAGCATGGAGTCTGCGCATTTTGGCTGGGCTATTTGTTCCTTTCTTTTCTTGAATAATCTGTTTCTCCAATGTGATTCAAACGAATAATTTACTGAAAAAACCCAGAGAAAATACGAATATACGTTAATACAAGTTTCAATTATGATTGTCATGATTTATCCTTATTCTCCCTATTAAGAAAATTGTCATAAAATTATAAATAAAATATTGGTTTTGCCTTCGTCTTTTACATTTTAGATAATTACATTTATAAAATTAAGTCAATACTCAATACATCTAATTTTCCCCTACTGATATATTTACTGATGGGTTGTGTTCCGTTACCAACAACATACTTTTATTTCTTACATTTATTACTCGCGCATAGGAATATATATATAATATTAATAATTAGAAAAAAGTTAATTATAGTTATTTAAAATATTAGTAGTATTAATAAGAGTTAAGAAAGAATGACTACTTTGTAATTGTTTGGAGGTTCAAACATATTTATTGGCCTGGTAATTATAATAATAATAATAAAAGTGTTCAAACATATTAATTTTTAAATACGTTTGAACTTTCAAACAAATAAAAAGAAATCATTATTTCCCTTTACTTCTTTAGGAGAACGGAAAGCCTAAGAGTGGATACGCACGTGATGACCAAGTGCTCGCTGCATAATCGTCTAATGACGCAATGAAGGGATTATCAGTGGGAGCCTCTCTGACACTATTGCGTTAGCAGATCTGTCAAGCTTCGCGGTCACTTGCTTGTTAAGGGAGTTTGCAGTTCGCTAGCGTCATCGATGCGACTGTCCTAGGGAACCACTTATTTATTCATTATCAGCGGTGAGGGCGCTCGGTTGACATTGAGTGGTTCCGAAACTTGACATTCTGGACGGAATATACGGCAGTATAGACACAATCTTATGTGTAGTAAACAGATGTTTTAATGTGACTTTGATTCCTTAAATAAATCCATCCATTCATTCATTTGTTGCAAAATTTTTAGCATTATGGGGTATTTGAAGTAGTTACGAATCATGTACGTAACCTTCTCACGCAGCTCCGGTCACTTTATTTCATGGCGCTTTATCACGATAGATATCGTACTTGTGAACACATTACATTCGGTAACGTACGATCTCCAACTTCGCTATCACGGAGAATAGGGGAATGCTTGACTGCAATTCTGCATTTCTTCGTTTGCATCTACTGATAGAAAATTTTTTTAGAACTTTATTTGCGTTTCTTATACATGAAATTCTAAGTGGTTTGCGGAAATGTATTTTCGATATAATACATCATTTTTGTGATCCATGAAAAATTTGGACAATATTTTTCTCTCAACATCAGAGTAAAGAAACAACATATTTTACGAAAATGTCAAGACATGAACGCATCGAAAGAGTGAAGTGCCATTAGCTGATTCGCTACAGACATCCACCAATGCCCTTGTCGGAGATGAACGTAGGAAAGAAACTCCTTTAGGAACTAGAAGAGTACACATTGAAACTGGAGTGAAAGTAACTGCGTTTTTGTAAAGTGATTATGTGTCATGTCACCTACCAGTGAAGAAGAATATCGGTATATCACCTTTCTACTATGGAGTCATCACAGTGCTCGAGAAAAAGGTCAGTCCTCAGACTTTCTACAACTTTTCAGCGAGAGATAATGACATCACTCTAAATTTTGTTTGGGTTCATCGCTTTGTTTTCTGGACGATGAAGACTCTCGAAATTGCGTTGCTTTCTAATTCTGGGAAGATATTAGATCTCAACAAAACTTATTGTTCTTTACTTTTTCCAGATAAATCTTAGAAAGTTAAATACCACTCTTGAACTTCATACTTAAGAACATCATACTTATTAGTTTTCGAATTCATAAAGTAAACACAAAGAAACGAATTTTCATTATTTCTTCGTATTCCATAGGTTTAACATCAATTTTTCTTACTGTTCTTCGAACAGGTATTACATTGGGAGACTAATCTAGTCTTACTTTGCTCAATGTATTTGGAATGTTTCTACCGAGATATATTTTAAATATACGTGGAATTTGTTTGACAAAGAGATGACATGTCGAACACCTTTTGCGATTGAGATAACCATGTTTTTTGTGATATAATTTTACCGAAATACATTCCATCGTTCATAGAGTTTAATAGAGATTTTACAATTTTAGTTTGTTAACTGATTAGCTACCGTTTAGATTAAGTGTATTCAGTACTTCTATTTCATACTTGAACCGTTTCTACCATGACTATTGAAAAGAATGAAAACTATGATGTCGTACAAATACAATCATTCTTATAGTTAAAATTTTAATATACATTATTCAATTTTCAGAGATTATCATTTAGAATTGTTATGGCTTGAAATACACCGAGTCTAAACCACTTTCAATCCCTAAAATATTTCACATGATTCTTAAAACCACGGAAAAGAATTGTTTGTTTTTTTTATCAAAATTCAACGATTCAATAGTATTTATTTTGTATAATCACGTTAGTGGGAAACATATTTGCGAGGATGCAATGACATTATAATTAACAAGGTGTTAAATGTTATTATTATAAATTGACGACTAATAAGGAAGGTTTTCAACAATTAATATTTGACAAACTTTTGAACGTATAATAATGAAAGAATCATCAAAATTTTAATTTATGAAAAAATAGAAATGATGTAAATATTTGTAATTTTGTTTCATTAATTAGTTACATAATAAAACCACATTTTAAATATACGCCATTTCATTGCTTTCTTCTGCAACATAAGAAAACAACTGAATAGAACAATCAAAACATATCAATACTGACTAAACCTTTTTCTCACCCAAAAATTACCAAAAGTTTCTAGAATAATAATTATGAGATATGACAATTTAAAATCTACTATCTATTTGGTGAACTTAATATTAAAGTGTAATTTTTTTCTGCCTTTTCATTATACAAATTTATTATTGGATGATAACCGTTTCCATTTTTTTCTTGGAACACACAACAAAATGTTCAAGCAAAGTAATGGATCTAATTTAATTAATGGGGTTGTTCCAGAATAAATGTACTTAAATCATACAATCTGGTTAATAACTATTATCTCTTAATTTTCTTAAACAAATTAATTAAGAACTTTTGTGTAAAAATGGAACATTCAATGAATGGTCAAAAATCGTCAGTTTTAACAAACGCACTCTTCCCAATATCAAACAACGAAGGGTGTAATAGAGCAATGGAACTTAATGAAAGAAAATGCACTGATTTTGAATGAACAATGAAAGTTATTTCCCCTAAAGTGAAGTAAACTAACAAAGAACAAAAATTAGTTTGTATTGGATGCGTACATACAAAATAAACTTATCATGTAAAATAGAAGAAGAAATTTAAGTACAATTAAATACATATGAATGCACTTCAGAGTAAACTTAGTTTATTGTGTCACTTCTTGAACGTCCGTTATCTCTGTATAATCCGTTTATCACGGTTGGACAACTTATGACAACTTCATCTAGCCCTTCGGTTTTCAAGTTGCCCAAGTAGTGTCACGAGGTCATTTCTGTTGGGCAATGCATGTTGGCTGGAATGACCGCAGTTGAACTTTTCGACGTATGAAAGTGAGGTTATATGGTATCCACATTTTACTTTATTCACCTTAAGTTTCCTTTAAAAACGTATTTGGCTGATGTTCCAATTATCCATGGAGTATTTAACATACAATTTCGGAGAATTGCTCGCTAATTAAAAAGAAATTGTAGCTTAATTTTCATAGCAAATTTTATAACAGGTCTCCATTGAGTGATGTGCGGAAAATAAATGTTTGAAAATCAACTTTTTTCCTTTTTAAATTAGATGGTACGAATCAGGTTGTCATTCAATGGCGAAATTATGGACATGTTAGAGAATCAAAACAAATGATTTTGGGAAAGATGTTATTTGTATTCGCGTAAGAAACTCTCCCTCTGGGTTCGCAAATCATTAACCCTCCATTGGTGAGGCAGTCTGAGACCGGTTCATTCAAGAATGCTTTTTATTTCTCCAAACGCGGAAGTTCGTGAACTATATTTCTTAATTGTTGTTGCGTGTGAAACGTTAGTGACATTAAGACATAATTAGAACAAAAATTAGTGAAAAGGATACTGAGACCGGCCAAATCGTTGTGAAAACCGTCTAAAGAACTGAGTATGCTGTTAGTTATAACCCAAATGATGTAGTCGCGAGATATACTTAAAGTAGCTTGTTTAAAGTATTGTGCAAATACTGAAAGTGAAATTTCATCAATTACGTCGGAGAACAAACATTAATGCTGTTGAGTTGGTGATGATTATCATATTTCATAAAACTTAATTCTATCCCGATTAAAAAATCTAAAGGAAATAAAGACAAATAGTAACCCGGTCTGAGAGATCAGCTACACTAAGAATGTTATGTTATTTTGCCACGAGAACAATGAAATGACGGCTAATTAATGAAACTCGCATTGTAGCAACTGAACATAGACAAATCACGCCACAAGAAAAACATGCCATTGCTCCATATGATGACGTGAGACAGCGTCTCGCGCGCGCAAGTCTTGGCGTAATGGAGCTTCCCATTCCCTACGCCCCTCTTCCGCGCCCTCTTTTGAAACTGAGCTGGAAATGGCACTCAAGAGGGGAAAGCTGAAACGCTCTTTCGTCGTCGCCAGCGACGCGTTTGTTGCGTCCCCCATCCCGCCACTTTGACGTCTTTATTCCATATAGGGCCAGTTTCTGGAGTATTCTGACTTTGGCGGATTTTTTTGGGTGTTCTGACGAGTGAGTTAGCACCCGGATGTGCACTGAAAACATTATTTCTGGCATGACTTCGGTATTGGTTCCCAAAATGAAGGAAGCGAACCTTTTTTTCCCTTGCAGCCATGTAGCGTCGGTGATTAATGCGTGCCAAGATTTATTTTTTGTATGTGAACCAATTCTGCAGTCCCCATTATACTTTCCGCTTTTCTCGTTTTCAAGCAGTTTTTTTAATATAAAATATGGAATGGTACTTTTTAGGCAACGTTATGTTTTTTCAGCCTCATGTCTTGGTTTGTTAACAAAGAGATAAAAGCGGTAAATTGGGTGAATGAAATTGATGATGAAATCATCTACACAATCATCCACGACCGTTGTGAGAATCAAAGCCTCCGTGTTTCACTTACACAAGTTCTGTCACCAAATCAAACAATTTCAACCATGTCTATTAATTGATGGCTTCAACGAGGATGCAAAAATGTTAGATAAAAATATTATCTTATATTTACTTCTAATAATCTCCATTTTTTAATTACATGTGAAAACAACGGTATCTAAGTGGGAGAATATATTTCTATCACGAAATCATTATTCGTAAAACAAAGTTTATTCTTTTAATCGTAATTGGTCATTACGTTCTTTTTGTCTAATGCCATTTACATTGTTGTACTAATATTATAAAGAAAGTAGAATGTAAAGAAAAAATTTTTCCTCTTTTGTTAATAAACTCACTCGCTACTTTTGGTCTTATATTTTCGCAGAAACTAGAGATAATACAAAATGATTTTAGGTCATTTCACTCTGGTGTAGCGCCACTGGACCAATGTATCCACACTTCGTCATAAACGTAGCTAAAAATAATTAATGATTGAATGGGACCACCCAAACTGAGAAAATGTAGCGTAGCATCAATAGCACGTCATTGGGACATTATCAGCAGAGAATTTTTGTGTATTGCGAAAAATGTCTATTTTTTTAATCACCTCGATGTTTTCTGGGAGTAAGAAATATACAACTGCCGACGCACTACCAGTGTCAATGTACAAATACTAGGCTTGCCCGGGACGTTGTTTTATTTATTTAAGTCTTAGGTCGGTATTGCATGATCATATTTATATGTCACATCTCTATTATCAAAGAACTTTGATGAAACATGTGTCCTTGTTATGCACAATCTTTGATAATAGTTCAGTTTTGATCATTTACGTATGACATACGTTCTCGTTGAACCAATGTCATATCTTTGATAATAGACATATAACATAGAAATATGACAGTGTAATACTGGTCTTAGACTCGAAGACCAACTGCTCTGTTACAATACTCTATTATATCAGGTTCTCTTATATATTTTCTAGTTTAATGTACCGCGTATCGCAGCGAGTTCCTGTGTACACACTTTGAAAATTTCAATTCTTATTTTAGAATATATAAGACCTCGTCTATCAAGTAAATTTAATACATCATATCCGTGCCATGTCACGTCTTAGCGGATACGACTATCAGGTATTTGTGTCTACTAATAAGAGATGTGTGTGGACAGTCAATCATGTATTGACTCCAGTCGCGGAAGCCTTTTTATGAGTCAATGAAAACTACATTTAAGCTCATTTTTATGCTAAAAAGAATGCTTATTTGTATTTTTCAAAACCAACATTATAAAACAATTTTAAAGTATATTGGAAACAGAATATTACAGACGCGGGACTAGGGAATAATAATCTTATTCAAAATATCTCTAGGAAAAAATTATTTATCCGCGAGATTGGCAAAATGATCATTTCGGCTTAGATTCAGTAATTCAGATTATGGATTACATGTTGCATTGTAATATGTAACTCGTACTGATGTCTAAAATCAAGAGAAACTTCTCTAAATGCAGTTGAAAAATCATCTTTACACCGGGTGCTGCTTTGGGACTCAGTGGCTAAAATATATGGTAGAAATGTATGGCAGTTTTATAGAAGAATTATGTATCTTAAAAACGTTCTATAGAAAAGTCCTATTTGCATCTTAAGAACTTTCAACTGAATATTTATTTCACGAAAATTTTGCTAATTTCCTGCTACAGTGACATAATTCTCACGATGTGATTTTTTAGGAGTCTTTATTAAATCTTTTCAACCATTAATCTTGAACTCGACAGGGAAGGTAAAAATTCACCGGAGGGGGAGGCAATGTTTCGAAGCGACATTGTGAGGTAGTTTTAGTGTTAATATCCATGACCGTTATATGATTTGCGCGTGTAGTGATACCTCTGTTGTCGAGAAGAACATTACTTCGGTATTCAAATATGGAACAGAAAATATTAGAAAAACTTATTTTCTACTGTTTTCATGCAATAATCGTCAGAATGGTATTAAATGGGATAAAATCCACACTTTAATTATACATATAGTTCCTCCTCTTTGCTGTATTTTTCTCTTATTTTCTTCTGTCGTCTCAGATCGGTAAAATACGTTTTATTATAAATAAACTTTTTCAATGACTGATTTGTAGATACATACATAATTAGCGATGCAATGTACCAATGATCTCAGTAATTTTTTTGTTTCTTAACAAAATAGGCTGTTTCAGTAAAATATAATGAACGAGCACCATCGTCAAGGTCTCCAAATTCTCCCGATTCTTCAGCTTCTGGTTCCCATGTTTTACTTTTGTTAGAAATCTGAGTAACTCACAGAATGCGATTTAATGATGATTACAATCCTTTTATGTCGTATATTAAGATGTTTTCCTTATTAATCTTTTGTCCTTAAATTTATTGTTTATAGAATCTATTTTTTCACTACTTGGCCTTTGATGAGCGAAGAGTTCCGAAAATCACATTTTCCGAAATTTTAAAATACTTAGGGATAGACACTTTTCTTCTCTTTTGAATCATAGTAAAATCGAATATACTATATCAAATTACAGTCTTATATTGCGCTCTCAAACTATTTTCAAGCCTCATAAGAATTAAAACATGTGAAGTGTGGATCTTAGTCCCACACAGTCTCGTAGTCGTTAATTGGAATAAACTTGTCTGGGAATAACTTTTCACAACCAAATTTTTAATCCTTATCTATGGCCACTTTTGATTCACCCGCCTTAAGGGTTTTCTTTAATACCATCAAATAAATTTTGATATCATAAATATGAAAATTAATTGTTAATATTATTTCAACCTTTTGTGGGAAGTACCCAAAGCAATGGCGTGTCTTATTTTATTCAGTGTTTTCATCCCAATTGGAATTTTGCTTAAAAGTTGGATTAACGTTAAAAAATATGAAGTATAAAGGGCGACTTAACATATTATACGAAACAGTAATTATGATATTTCTTCTTAATAATACACATCCAAAACGGGAAACAAACCTCATATTGTACCAATTTACAACGATAAATTCTTATATAAAACTTTATTTCGCTCTATTACTTGAAATAAATTGCTTACTCTAATATCTGTGTGATTATTTATACAGAAATATTGGAAATAAAATGACATTTTTGTCTCCTTGTAAATAAATAGTTCCATAGAAAATAATGATAACATTTTAAAATCACTCACAGATTAGTGGAGGAGAAAGATGGTAACGGAATAAGAATAGTGAACTGACCCTTGGGGTTTCGACTTCACAATTGTTACTGCCTCATTCTAAACAGTCGCCTTTACGACATCATTAAATTAATGCTTAAATATAATTTTTCTACCTACATTTCAAAAATACTTTTACTACAATCAGCCTCTTAGAGCAGAATTCTATTTTAATAAAATGTAGATATTTTTCAGAGGATTCTGAAGTTTCCTTGATAAGTAATATTAATGAAAATGTAAAAAAGTTGAAAAAATGTCAGGAAGTTATTTTGTTGCAGTTATTACAAACCCCCAAAATTTTCTGAACAGAATGAGGATTGAAACATGACGAGTTAATTCCAAATATTCTATTGGTAATTCGGAGTGGTACCTAATCCAGTAAACATTGAAGAAATAAAGATATGTGTACCAAGTCTCAAATAAAAAGCATGATACCATATAAAAATATCTTCTGGCTTTGATTATATCATTACAGGCTCCAATTTCACATAAAAAAATTTTTTAATAACTTATAAAATATGGTTAATTTACTATTTGAACTAGTCAAATGATCGAATTTAAGGACAAATCATTTTAAAGTTTTCATAAATATATTTTATTGTATTAAATTTCGTTAAGGGTGTGAAATACATTAACAGGAGTCAGATCTTTGAGAACCACCGTCTTAGTGAGAGCATGGCTATCTCCTTTAAGTCTACCGTCCACCTAGCAATACATCTCTAAGACACGTTCCCTGGAGCCAAGACTGGAAATGACCCTTTGACCCGCGCCGGTGGCACTCGCTTGGAGCTTGTGTTTTATCTCAGAGCATTTTTATGTCGCAATCTGGGTCCAAAGAGTTGACTTATAGCCTAGTCTATTTCGAGGATCTAGTGCCGTTATCGAAACGCTTTTTCCGCACGTAGTAGATCAATATATTTTGTACCGACCGATGAAGTCTACTTATTCCCATGAATAAAACTGACGCCATTCGCAGCCCTGATTTATTATATTGTCTGTTTTGTGTATCATTAGAATATTTGAGAGGTGTTACGTAAGTACGGCTGTGGTAAAGAATGACACGTTCCATTTATTTAAGTTTAATCATACACAAATAATTATTATATTGAAACACACAAGGAAAACGTTTTCTTAAATATGTGGAACTACTTATCTCCTATCATATCGGACACATCATTTTTTAAGAAATTCAAATTAGAAATATTTAAAATAATATATGCCATGTTTTATTAATTATTTGTAATTTTTAAACATTATTAAATATATTAGATTCTGAGGCACTTATTGACGGCAGCAAACTTTTCTTAGCTGGTGTATGAGTAAGCCTGAATAATGGAAATAGGGAAACTTGCACATTTATGGTCACAGACTTCCCCAAAACAGCCTCCACGCCAAAGCGAAATACAATTTCAAATATGGGATGAGGAAGAACCCTCTGAGACTTAATGTAGAAATGTGTTGAGAAGAAAAATTGGAACACCCCAACTCATCCAACATTTAAATTTATAATGAATGTAATTCTGAAGACAGGCAGCCCTATACATGTGGACACGAAATTAAACTCACTTCTTCAGTTCTGTGAAATGTAACCTCAAACAACAAAGCGAAACAGGAAAGTAGTCGGGGAATAAATAATCACCAGTGACACTTTGTTCCTCTCAGTCGTAAATAAGCCAGTTCTTTCTTGTAAACAAGGATATATTATTTGCAGAATCTCATAACATAAATTAGCTAAAACTACGTCGGTTATTTGAATATTTGCCAATGCAAGAAAAACGATTGTACATAAAAACTGATTGGTAAAATTGAGAACATATTTCGTAACCAAATTTCTTCGTTTGTTCCCTAAATTCATGATGTACAAATTCTCAAAAATGTTACTTGTTTAATTTATAATACGATTATATTCTTTCTATTTTCAATTGATAGTTTTTTTCTTCTGAAAACACGCTAAATCCTTATGAGAATATTGTAAAAATATTTATCGTTTTTATTATGGTACTGCAGCCGGGAGTCGTGTTATTCCTAATTAATTTTATTAACTTAAGTCCGAATAAAGAGTCATATTAGAATTGTGAAATGTTCACACTCTGTTTACCAACAGTTTAATTTATAAAAGGAGGCTATTTCAGAAACAACATATATTTATGTACATTTTCATGTCTACTGTTTTATTCAATAGAATACGTAAGATATAAATCCATTTCTTAGAGTTGATAGTACTCAAATTAATTAGAATGATTTCAACTTTGCACCGATTCAATTTTTATTTTGCGAGTACATAACGAAAAGAAAGGTTATTTTAATGCTTTTACCTATTTTTATTTGATCTATTATCTTTTTTTCTGAACGTTTCAATGATATGTGCAGAAATACCCCAAAAGATAATGCAGAACCGAGAAGAAAACCTTTCAAAAATACGAGTACATCCAGTGAGAAATTTTTTGACTTACAATATTGATTACAGTTCGAAAATCGTAGCAAACTTAGCTTACTTTGGAGCATATGTGATCAATGTAACAATCGAGTTTGCCTTTAATATGACGACCTAAGAATTTTATTTTCGAAACTGTTTTTTATTTTGTCCCGTATAACTAAGGAGATGCCCGGGTCAGAGGTGTCGCTATACTATTGTAAAATGAGATATACACTTTTTTCTTAATGTTTACAATCGACGAATTGCAAGAGGAGAAACGTAGAAAAAAATCTTTTAGAGTGTTGAGATATTTGCGAAGTTAATTCATGTCTTAAGAAAAGAGCACCCATCTCGCACTTACAAGTAAGGGAGACAAGAAAAAAGAGAATAGAACTAGAGTTGAACCTTGAGGGACTGCACAAGTGAGTGGTTTTGTTTCAGAAAGGTAATACTGAAATGCTATATTATATATATTCCTATTTATTATATTTAAGAAATGAAGATTTCATTTGAAGACATATCGGCATCCATAAATTTATCTCTGAAGAATCTCATATGATTTCTCATGTGATACTCTGTATATTCATTCTTTATTTTCAAATTGTTTGTTACCCACAGAAACCAGTTCATGGAAAGCGTATTTCGAAGAATGATCTTAATCTCCACTGCATTGTATCAGAATATTTACCACCTTTGTTCATTTCTTCATAATTATTCAATATTGATGTTTGCAATTCAATTTTACATTTTGCGGGGTAATAATTTTAGCCTTTCAGTGCGACGCGACAGAACGAGTTAAGCATCAATAAATATGAATTGAAAGTGTAATAACAAAGATTCTAAAATAGATCAAAATGAGAGTGATGTTACTAAATCTGAATTGGTNACTTACAAGTAAGGGAGACAAGAAAAAAGAGAATAGAACTAGAGTTGAACCTTGAGGGACTGCACAAGTGAGTGGTTTTGTTTCAGAAAGGTAATACTGAAATGCTATATTATATATATTCCTATTTATTATATTTAAGAAATGAAGATTTCATTTGAAGACATATCGGCATCTTAAACTTAAAAAACATTTCTGTAACTTAAAAAACATTCTTTCCAAACTAGTTAATTCATCATTGAGTGCAAACGTTTTCTGCCAAGAGGACACTTTTTTTGCTCTATATAGGTCCATTCACGTAGAAATATATTTGTATATACAATATAATAAAATATAGAGTATATGACGAACTGTTATATAAACATTCAATATACGACAAACGATATTCTGTGATAAAACACACAACGTATGATGATATGGATCTATATAGAATATATTATATACAGATATTATTCTCGAGAAACATGTAATTGGGGGTCCTCTTTAAGAGCATATACATAAACGGATCTCTGTAGAATATTAAAAGAGTGCCTTCTGACCTGTTGAAAGTGAAGACCCACAGAACCAACTTATGTTTATTTCTTTAAATTGTTCTACATAGGGCAAAATAAAAATTCCATGTAAACATTTATTGCATATAACTTTTCCATGGTGTAAATGAGTAATTTGTCATTGTCTGGATGAGCTTCGCTTTGCGTGAACATTATTATTCTTGGTATTTAAATCCAGTTTTTCACGAACCAAAACATCTAATGACTAAGAAGAAATTTATTTCATTCTTTTATAATTCTTTTGACATTTGTAGGACGGTATTAGTACAGGGCTGAATTACGAAATTGGTACTCTTTGCTATGTTTATACAAATTTCAACAATTAACGCGTACACTAAAGCAGTGAATATGTAACAAAATCTTTTCCGGAGTTCGCAAGCGCCCTGGCAGAGAAAAAGTTGGCGAGACCTTGAGAGCGAGCGGCGAAAAACATCCGGAATGTGGCGTCATTGTCACTTGGTTCCCTGGAGTGTCCTATTTGAAGCTGGTAGTCCTTACGGCCTGCGTGTGCTTTTCTTGGGCAGTTACAGAGACGCTCTCTGTCACGTCCTGGCTACCGAAAAAAAGGCTCGATGCGTCGAGGCGCAAACGTCGCTCGGATGGGTGCGAAGAGCAGCTCTCTGCCCTCCGCCTATTTTCATGCTACGTTGCTAACGCTCTGCAAGGAAATTTTTGCCCTTTCGTCGTTCTCACGTCACTTTTGTTTTCATTTCTGTTTGCAGCTGCTCATTTTCCCGTCGAGCCTCCAGTTGAATCAGGATTTGTGGATGGGGATTGTTATGTGAGTGTTTTGCAAATATTTGGTGTTTCCCGCAACAAACAAACGAACAAACAGTATTGTTTAAATATTTGTAAGGTATATGTAAATATTTTAAGAATATTATAAGTTTTATTATTGGGGCTTTAGAGCTAGCCAACGTCTAGGTACTTAGAGCCCTTAATATTACATTATTATAAGATATTATTACGCTTAATATTATAATATAATAAGAATTTTATAAATATTTTAAGAATATAAATGTGTAACGATTTACAAATTTACTTGGAGTTGTCAGAGATGCAGTTAAGGCTGAGGTTGTGATCAGTGGTATAATTCTTTTATTTTCCTCCACGCTACTTCGTAACTGCTGTATTGACAAAAAAAAATTATTCATTATTTTTTTAATAGACAAGATGTATAGTACACGATGAACTGCAATATAACGTGCAATATATGGTAAACGATATAACATGATAAAAACACACGTATGATGAATGTTATTGCTATTTTCTTCATTACCCTTCTATGAATTAAATCGAAAAAAATATTAAATATTTGCCGAATGTTTACACGTTGGAAATACATGTTTTTCTTGGTAGTAATTTTTGTGAAGTTGGCTTCATTATACCCAAAACGTTAATTAATATTTTGAAATAATGCTAGTTCTGCTCATTAAGTGGGCGTACATTTTACTGAAGATCAAAGTCACAGCATCTATTGACAAGAGTGCTTAACTGATTTCACAATGATTCAATTTGCAAGAAACAAATTAGCTAAGTAATCATTTCAGGGATCACTACAGATTTCATTGTCAGGCAATATCTTAAATAAATGTAGAATGAATGACATAATGAAAGCAAATTCCAGAAAGCTGTAATAACCATCCAAGTAATTCCTGAAATGGTGGCGAAATGGCATCTCATTATGAGGAGCGGAGGTACAGACAACTCTGACCTGCTGATGTTATCAGATGAGTCACTGTATTGGATATACGAGGTTTCGGGAGCATCTGCTAATTGAACTGCCATTCACACCCCTCGGTTCATACTGAAAGCACTCATCGAAACAAAGCGGTCTGGACTGTGTTTAGTGCTGCCTGGAGGAATTGGCCACCGTTTATGGCGTCCACGTGCTATTCTCGTTCCATTTCACGAGACCTGCTTGCTACATTTATAGCACCCTCCGGGAATTTTATTGCAAAATCTATCGGTCGGGGTTGCTAAATGCAATGTGACATTGCACATGTTTCTTTACCTTATATAATTTATATCGTAGTCTCTGTAGACATAGTCATCACAATAATCTAGAATAATCGTTTCCTATTTGGGACCGAGGAATTCCTCAATAAAGAAGTAGATTTATTTCTGACGTTTAAATATGTAAATTAAAGTATGTAAATTTAGTCATTCATTTGATTTATTGAAGCAGGTTGTTTGAACTCTGTGAAATAGAGTATGTTGAAATCAATGCACAACTAATGTAGTATTTTCCCCACTTTCTATTTTGTCACATACTTTTGCCATTTATTATATGTTTAACGATATGCAACTTTTATCTACTATAGTCTAAAGAAAAAAGATGAAGAAGGAAAAAAAAATTATGTCAATTTTTTTTGCTTTTGAACACTAATATACTCTTATTTGAGTTGTTCATGCATGTCTTTGAGTCACTGAGAATATATAGGTAAATAGAATTGATTATACGGGTAGCAGAAAACAAATTGACGGGGAAGAACAACGACCTGAACTATTAAAATTTTCTTTCAAGCGTTCATCAGAATTCTCAAATTATTCTTTAATCGCTTAAAAAAACTATCACTCCTACCGATCTTAGTATTCTGTTGCTAACCGAGAAAACATCCTATGCAATTATTATATTAAAAGAGGATAAATAACATAAACGTGGCTTACGTGTTGGCAACACTACAATGTTATGGCTGTCTGGGGTATTTCAGAATCTTATTTATTTTGTGACACTTCATGGAAATATCTTGGGAGAGAGAGATTCCCACTATTCTAGAGACAAATTAATTAGATTGTAACATAAATTCTACTACGACTAACAAAATTATTGATAAATTAATAAAATGTATTCAATCAGAATTATTTTAGAAGTATATAACATATATGTGCTGTAACTTAAAATCTTTTGATAGCGAGTAGAAAACATTTTTACCCATGAACTACAAATTTAGTCAACTCCAGAACTTTTGTTTGTGGGGCTTTAGGGTTTGTCAACATCAAGGTCATTAGAGTCCTAAATTCCAGAACTCATCGTGAGGTTGCCAATCGGCTTCATCTTTTTTACGTTTTATTAATTGACGTTGGAGTGACAACAACAATCTATCCTGTAATTCAAATTTGAATAAGTTCATGAATATCTTTTACTGGGATTTCGAATGATCTGATGCGTTTATTAAAAAGCCGCGATCTCATATTTTGATAATTTTAGTTTCAAAAGCAAGAATTCTCATTCTAATTGAGTTTGAAGATCAATATTCATTAAACATACCGCACAAAATGCAAACAGCTATGTCCATGTGATATATCCATCCACATTTACATCAACGATCCATAAACCTAACGTGGATCACGGTCATTACCTAGGCACACAAACTCTCTGCTTATTTACAGTGGACACCAATAATTTGTGCCAGCGTACTGATTTTACGATAATAATAAATATTATCATATTAAGTGCCAATTAAATGAGGAAGTGAATATATACGACCTAATGCGGTTGAAATATAAAAGGACATCGTATAATTTCATTCGTTAATGGATGACTCGCTGAAATTTGTCTTTGTTCGTCCGTGACGCCATCTGAGTTGAAACGTTCAAGGTGGAAGAGTTTAAAAAGCATATTAAATTTTTTTTGAAAATCGAATTATACTGTGATAAATAAACATTATCTTTGTCATGTTGCTCGAAAAAAGGCATCAGAAACATGCTTCTCACGACTTTTTATACATGTAACACTCAACGGAACGTGACTCATGTATTAGGAAAATAATATGTTTGCTTAATTGACAGATTTCCAGGTCTCAGCATTTTAAAACTCCACATGACAATTTAAAAACATATGGGGATGTCACTTTTGCTCCCAAAAATAGTTGTGCAAAAAGATTTTTTATAGAAGCTCCCGCTGGATGGAGGGTCTTTCAATGGTGATATGAGTGGTAGGCAAGAGGGTTGGACAACATGCCAAAATTTTGAGACCCCTTAAATTTCTGGCTTTCAAATACTTAAACATTTTTGAAATATGTTGTTAAAAAGTATTACACTAGACGTTCAAGACTATGTAAACATAGGTTTACGCGGCCGGAGTTAATATATACATGTTTGTCCGGGAGAAACCGCGTTTCAGAAAACAGAACTACTCAAGATTCGACCTTCTTCAGAGCAATGTCTGAGTTGAACACACACAAGATGCTAACGTACGCTGTGAGGAGGAACGGGTCACGCGTAGATTATACATGTATAACCTCACTAGGGACGCATCATTCTGATTGGCCGAGCCGATAGAACATATATATTCTACACCAGTGCGGCATTGCTCTCTCTAGGTAAATACCGTATCTGGAAGGTTCTGACGACAATATTTCACGCTCGGAAGCTATATGAAATTAATGACTCGAAATATAAGTGCCCGAATTATATATTTTTCCGTTCGACAAATTAATAAATTGAAGGGTTGAGACGTGGGAATTATATTCTTTTCACTTCCTTACAGAGATTTTGAGCATCACTGCCAAAATAAAGGAAACATTTCTTTTTTTGTGTAAGCTTTGTAATTGTTACAGCAATTTTAACTTTCCTTTAAATATATTTAATAGTACGAAGTCAATATTTACACTACAGTTCATTACAACATTCACTGTTCTCAGTAATCGACGCACCATATTAAAGGATTACAAAATTCTAAAACTGTAAATTGTTTTACGTAATCATATACGTAGCATATAGAAAGTATTGCAATTGTGATAAAATTCGAAAGAGAGATTTCGTCGGAAATATCAGTTTTGGTGATTCTTGATTCTGAAAAATTTGTTTCTGGCATAACGTCCGTCCGTCCTTCTGTCCGTCCTTCTGTCCGTATGTGTGCAGCGATTCTGAGTAAATGGATAAATAAATTTCATTCACATTTCGAATTTTCGGTAGAATTTACATGTCGATGCACGCGTTCTAATATTTTTTTTACATTAATACAAAGAATACATCACATGATGGTCAAAGTACGCTTTTGAATATTTCTCCAAAAATGGCTCCAACGATTTTACTTAAATTTTCTGCACGTGAAGTAAAATTAGTATGCATTACATCCGCATTAACGGTATTTCGCTTGGGAGTTTGGTTTAGAGGCAGTAAAATAATTTCTGTCTTCTACACTTACTCATTAGTTTACTGTTTCAAGAAGCTTGAATAATATTTAGCGATGTAAATGGACCAAGCAGGCCTAGAATACACCTTTTGTAAACTGAAATGAAAGATATGATATGATAAAGAACATAAGGAGGGCAGAAAACGCACTGCAGATACGGAGGTACATCAATTTTTATCTACAACAAAATTACATTTACGTAAAACTTTAACGATATTTATCATTGCTAAATATTTTCAAATCGCCAAACCTTTTGAAATAATATTCTGAATACTTATTTTATTTCCAAATTAAAGATTCGTTTAGTGACTTTAAACCAAACGGCTGAATTTGCAAATTGGAGGCCTCTTACACGTCAATGATAATGGAATAATTTCTACAATTAACAATTTGAATAGAGTACACGAAGACGACCAAAATGTATAACAAAAATTACCCTTTTGTTGTAGAATTTTTTGTCACTTAATGCTGCAGATACAGAAACGTATATGAGAAAGAATGTGAAATGGTTTTGCAACACCATTCTAAGTATGGAAAGACATGACGAATAAAATGGCTATTTTATGCTAAAATAAACGTATTTTATCGATTGTGTTCAGTACCCCAATTGCTGCCCATGTGATTCACGACCCTCCCTCACCCCACCTCACTCCTCATACTGTTGTCAGCACCTTCCGTAGCCGTGACTGAGGTAAGATTCACTTCGTTGTCCCTTTCCTTACTGAATGCCTCAATGAATGTCTGAGTCTGTCCCTCCGGCAGATGCCCAACAAGCTATCGCGTCTCAGTTCCCAGTAGATTGATTCTGTGGCCCGAAGCACATCCCAAACGATCTTCCCCGCGAGGTCGGCGCTCCGGCTCTCGTTGCCCGGGATCGCTCGTCTTGAGGACAGTGACATTCTCCGGATTTCAATGGCTCGTTGAGTCCAATACCATCGGGATAACTTCGATTCAACGCAAACGTCATCGGTAATTTCTTCGAGAGTCGCGTTCTCGTTCCATTTGATTGTGTTGATAAAAGTCAAGATCCTTTTCTATTTTTATTCATTTGGGGAGGACGAATTCCTTTCTTTATCCAGAAAAAGTTTTCATCATTTTGGGTAATTTTTTATATACTTATGTAATTATCCTTTATATCGTATTTTCAGTATAAATTTTCTGGTGTCATTTGTAAGTGTATTCTTTTGTATTGTACTAGATTTTATTTAACTTCTCATGTTTGTTTGATTGTATGTTTGTTAAGTTGAATCTTGCAAGTAACTCTTGAATCAGTTCCTGTTCACGGAATTGACTGAAATGTGGTGCACATGGATGAACTCGTTGGCCATGTCGTGTGATGTCATTTTTATTTCCATGGTTTCTTCGGTTTATGTTATTAAAGAATTGCGGTTTTCTTGGTCAATTTCACTTGTATAATTTGAAAATATTTTGAAAATTTGACAGTTATTTAGCCTTTTTTTAAATTTTCCCATGTAAAAATCAGATAGCAACCTAATAAACAAGACTGGACGTAGAATAACTTGGGGTATATTTATCTCAGGAGAACAGGATGAAAGGTTGTACCCAGTCGATCACACTCAACCTTGAAGAAAATGAAATGTAGAAAAGATTTTATTATCTGTTCCAAACAATTAGTTTATTTTTCTCCGCCGCTTTGTCCGTAANCTTGGGGTATATTTATCTCAGGAGAACAGGATGAAAGGTTGCACCCAGTCGATCACACTCAACCTTGAAGAAAATGAAATGTAGAAAAGATTTTATTATCTGTTCCAAACAATTAGTTTATTTTTCTCTGCCGCTTTGTCCGTAACACCGGTAACCTATTATGTTCCTCTCTTTAGTATTTCCATGGCCAATGTCTTGACCGACATTCCTCTCTAATTCAAAATATCCCAACTATATGATCATAAACTTGAGTTCAAGTATTATTTTGATAATTCTTTATGGTACTTTGTATACTACATAAAAAGAGAGTCTCTATTCCAGATGAATGGTATATTTAGGTCGCAACCTCGTAACATTTTTACATGCACTTACTTGGTTCTCATAAAAAAATTCTGCTGAACGTCTTCCGAAACGGAGCATCCTGAATCATTCTACTTTAAAAATGTATGAAGTGTAATACGAAAATAGATTGAAATTTGTATTTGGAAAATGCGGTTTCATGTTGCATGCAGAACGCAGACATTCAGAAGAAATTAACATAATAGCCAATAACAATGGACAAATATTTTGTAATTATAAAAGCTATTGTTTATTTTTCTCAAATCATTGATCATATGGATCACATGGAATAGCATAAATTCATGTTTTTTTAATTTCAGATATTCAAGTCAAAATTATCAGTACATGAATTTTAAATTGCATATTACGGAATCAATAATACGTACCATTCTCTCTGTAGATAATATTTCATTCAGAATGAATACTTCTTGTACTAACAATTGTGACGAGAATCAATATGCCAGAATTGAATTCTATAAGAGAACACTTTTGCGCCTCTCCCACTTCGCTTTATTAGCCAATTGCGAGCGTATCAATAGTCCATTACAGTCGGATACTTCTCGTCAATCAGATCGTAACTCGATTGAAAGCGGCAACTTATATTTTTTCCATCAATCAACGAGTGACATCACAAATCTCTCAAGAGTAGCGACGAGATCCCTCCACCCGTGTTGGACGAATTGATGAATCGACCCGTCAATTCCTCATTCCGAAGCTTCCTCCCGTTTCCAGTTGCCTGCTTCCAGCCTTTCACTCATTTCTGCTGCACTTCTTCCAGATTCATACAATTTTCGTTCCCTCGTATCGTTCTATTGGTGTGCTGACTCAATAAAATCGTTGCATTTTTCCCCTTCCAACTCAGTTCTTTGTTGGCTATTTTTTCGTGTTTGTCGAATGGTTTTATTTGTTGGTTCCAATCTAAACGCAGGAGGAAGCTGTAACAATAGGCACTCTCTTCGATTTTTTTATTGATTCATCCCAGAGTTCCTTTCCAAAGACGTTTATCGTTCTTAAATTCACCCAAATATCACGGCTACACTTGTTTCGAAGCGCAAAAGAAAATTATTGGTACAGTTAGTTGGACATTTCGTTTGTTTTTCTGTTCATTACGTCAATTTTTACATTATTGTAATAAGTAAATAATATTTAAAAACTACATTCTAGTTTGAATATTTTAAAGCTTGTCAAGGTATTCCTAATCTCATTTTTATAAACCTTTTTTTTGAAGGAAGAAATATGGGTTTTTATATTGAGTAATCTAATCTTAAGTAAAGAAACGTAATCTGAACTCTTTTCGATTTTCGAAATTGCAGTTCGGAAATCATTCAAGTTATATAATTATTTTTGAAGGAATTAACGTAGAAGGTTTTTGTTTAAAGATTGAAAAAATGAAAAATTTCATTCACACATTATATTTTTTCAGTTCCTTGTCATGTCACCTCATGCAGTTACTCAGTTTTATTGCTATTTGCAGACCGTACCTCTGGTCAGAAGGGAACACTTTACTGGGTTATTTTGCGTCTAAAACTTCGTTGTTCATTGCATAGTAGATAGAACTTAATTTATGACGAGTGTGCATTTTGGCGTGTGTCTTCATTCATGTTATTCAGTACGTTGTTGGAAATACGTTCTCTTAACACACACGTAGTAGAAGAATGAAAGTACAAATTTCTTTCAACGCCATTCTGGGCGAAATGATGCATGTGTGTATGGAGAAAATGTTGTTCATTTTACGTTGATAGGTCTGAGCTGTTTAAAAGCACTTGTGTTCTCAGTCTTTGGTACCTCAGTTCTTTGGGTCAGTAACATGCAAATAAATGAGGTATACGGCCAAGGACTGAGAAAATTTAGTCTCCTATATCAGAAATTTTGGGGTAGCGATCTAGGTTGCAGAGGGCGGAGGAAGAATGATTGAAACTATAGCTTTCACTATATTGGTTTATAAGCTATTAATTTCCTTCACAAAGCTATTGTAATTTTGCCAAAATGTAAAGCAAAGTCCCTACACAAACAACAACTAAAACTGTGTTTTCGTGATCATGAGTGAACGGGGTTTTAGGACTGAGCTTTTATGCGTGATTGGTTTATTATTTCGAATAATGAACCTTACGAATCTAATATAATACATATTTTAAACTTCCCTTCCAACTTCCTTGTTTTACTTTTTAAGGTATGCAAAATCTAAAAATTGAATTATTAAATCGAATTCACTTTCACAGACACAACTTATTTTTAATAAAATAAACTTCACAACGTTTCTACTCCATTGTAAGCCACCATTCGGTAACTCCTGAAAAAAAATTATGTAACTGATTTATTACATTATGTATTATTATATTAATGAAAAATGTGATTGTATTATCATTACATTGTTATATTGACATATACACATATCAAATTATTATTATATTGCTATAATTATTATAATAATGTAACATGATTCAGTTACATATTTTTGTCAGTAGTTACCTGATGATGGCTCACAGTGGGGAGTCGAAACGTCGTCAAGTTTGTTTAATTAAATATAAATAGAGTCTGTGAAAGTAAGGTCGATTCATTTAATAATTTAATAGTTCTACAGACGTAATTGCAATATGGATGTAAAAATTGAATTTAAAAACTTTTCCGGCGCGTTTTAAAACATATACTGAAAGTATTTATTGTTTCTCTATTGGTGAGATTTCCTCCAAATATTTCACAGATGGTTTTTGCCTTTACAACTACGTACGAACATGATAACTGATGATTTTTGCTTGAAATCGTGAGAACACATTTTGCTGAAGGTAGATAACATGAAAAAGAGGTTTGGAGCGTCAGAAACTCTCGTGCACTGTGATTTTTCGGAAAATTTCGCGTACAATTTTGGCAGTTACGTGCAGTTCCTTTCTTTTGAAGGTAGCCAAAATCAGTGGTAATTACATACCGGAAAATGTTATTTAAGAATAGATGCATCTTCAGAGATGTCATTAAAATCAATATACAAACTGTTAACAATATGAGCAATTTTTTTGCGAACGTTCTTTGATATTATATATTTACATTTTTATTAACATTAGGAAAAAAAATTCGGTTATTTAGTTGAGTGTCTTTTTTATTTTTATCCAATATTTTTTAATGCAAAGACGAGTACACTACAATTTGTCAGCAACACAATATACTGCATTCATTTAGTAGCTGTGCAATATGAAGACAAAGAAGGATTTTTAAAGTTGTCATTTAATGAATATTTTGTGGCTCTGTAACTGTTCTGAGATAAAATAGAAAGAAAACAGAAATTATGAACAGATAATATACACTTCCAAGTGGATGACTACAATTTATGTACCCTTTTAAGAACTTTTTAAGTTGTGTTAATTGTCAGTATTATATTCTTTATTTTGTTTATGTTTGCAATAAGAATTAAATGGAAGAGATATAAAATTTGAAGTGCATTGTTCAAATTCTCAAATCCTCACTTAGTTATTAGTAAAAAGTAAAGGACTGTGTAACATAATGTTAATAATTAGGTTGTATAACATTTTTTATGTGTAACATTCACATCTCCATGACAGGATTAGGCAATAAATAATTCCTTTTGATATTTGTACTTCAAAATTTTAAAATTCGAATTCCAGAAATTCGAATTCTTTCTGCTAAGAAAATGACTCATTAAAACTTACAAATTTTGTGTTACTCATATTAATGGATAGGCTTGATCAAAAGAAAGGTCGGACGTGATTTAAGAACCAAATTAAGTTGTGGATAGAGTTTTCGAAACTATCCAAGTATCAATCATCATTTTTCAGGTCTTATACTGTTGCTATTACATTACACATTTTTTATTTATAATACAGCATCGAATAGTTGGTAATATTTTATTGATATTAAAAAATATATCAATGTATACTATCACCTCTCCATTTATTTATAATGATAGTGAAACATTTCCTGTGATTTACTCGCTGTTAACGAGATATTAAAGTGAAATCGTGAATATAGATCCTGATTATACAAAACTACGTGGGCTAAAAAGTCTTTGGAATTTACATCTCACGTTTTTATATTTGTTTTGAAATCTTTAGATTTAGCCTCAAGTTTAACTTCCCGCGTCTTTGCGTCTGAATCTGGTTTTACAACTTTCTTATTGACATTCTTAACTTCCTTACTTTTGCCTAAAGCGACCTCTTTCTGACATTCCTCAAATTTCCTTTGTAGTTGCTTCAAGTCCTTCTCCTCCTGTCGGTTTATCCGTTCGATTGTAGCTTTAACTTTAGCATCTTGTGGTTCATACCTCAAATTCATTCGATCTAATTATTCCAACATTAACTGCATTGCCGCGGTGCAATACTGCATCTATAGCTGTACTAATGAAAATTTCCTTTTTGGCAAAAGGTCCTAGGACCAGCCCTCGGTTCCTTTCCTTTTACAAAACACTCCTCCGTCCTTGTCCTTTTAACTTATCAGCTACCAATTACTTAATTCTGAATACTCTTTACCGTCTTCTATATTCACTTTTTTATACTGTCCATATCCTAAATGCTTCAGCCATACAAACCATATCGCTCGGCGGTTCGCCAGTTGCGCGTCCTTCTGGTCCAAGAATCCTCCCAGCAAATCTTCTTTCTTTTCGTGACCTATGCTCCGCATCCTACTCCTACGATTCTTTACATATTCAACTGTCATCAAGGCTATCCCAAACCTTCCTCCCAGATATCTAAAACCCCAATATTCCTTCTGCCCCTTCCATTTCCATTTTGACAACGTGTCTAGTCAATTCTTTTTCACAGTTACTTTTTTTCTTTCTTCCACTGCAGCCCCCCGCAAAAATAACTACGCATCATGTCAGAACATCGGATAGATATTTTATGACTCATTCAAGCGGAGTCAGAGCCCGCAGTCTCCTCACTCCTCTTTCCCTTTGTCCCAAATGCATCCTATTTACTCATTCTTACCCGCGACCCGGTCGAGGGCAAAATTACGAGCTTCTCCTCAATACCCAGTCTTTTCTTTAATATTTTTTACAAATAGAATGTAATAAATTAATTATTTAAATAGTGAATATGTATGTATATCGTATTATTATATTATTTATATATTACTTTAGAATTTCGAGCGGAAATCTGATATAGGATATTCACTATCAAAATATTCCTTTTCGCCTTACTTTTATACTTTTATGTTTGCTCTGTTATGTTCAATTACAGTGTCTTACTAATGAACTAACGACACTAAAACGTGATGTGTGTGTGGATTACCAATTATACGCATAATATTCATCAATGTATTCTTTGTAGTACATTTGTGATAAACAGTTAAGGAAAGAGTAGCTTACGTAAAACCCAATTTAAAATATTTTTTTTATTATTCCGTTATGCAAAGATGTTACTTTTTATTTGAACAAATTCCTAGAAAGAACCTGTAGTATACTATGTCTATTGACATTAGTTACTTTATTTCAAAGAGAGGAAAGTGTACAATTTTCAATCAATCTTGTGTCGCAAAATATTTTATAAAGTGTTGTAATACGTAGAGTTGGTCTGAAAACTGATGAGAGTATTATATTCAGGGGCGGGAAACGGCGACAGTGCGACTTGAATCCAGATATTAAACACAATATATTATCTCTGATAAATTTAAATTTTGTAAAAATAAGCTCAAATATAAGAAGTTGATAAATATTTAATGTTCCTAAAACATGTGCTTAAGTTAACTTATGTCCAAAATAATACTCCACGTGGAGGAAAATAGTTGAAATGTAGCACCTGGTAGAATCTACTCGTAATAGCTGGAAAACATTATTGCATAGTTGGATTGCTTCATATATAGTGTTGCATATTTTCATTCTAATGTTTTTGGAAATTCACTTCAAAATTTACCTTGTCTTGCCACTAATTAAAGTATTGGAAGAAACAAAATTTCCATTTCTAGTGATCATTCCAGTGATCCAGTGTTGTTTCTTTATATAGTTGTATATTTTATGGGTATGTCACCAATTTGAATTTCATATGAGCTATATTTTTCAGTTTTTTTCCCTAAAACACAAATCCGATGTCTTCTTCCTCCTTTATCTAAAATCAAAATGATCAATATCAAACCTGACACACCAAATTAGGGAGCCGTGTCCCAAATGTGTTTTTTTCACGCTTTCTCCATTTTTCGTGAACCTCTACACTTCTCTGTTCCTTCCGCAGGCCGCTGCAAAGGACATGACAAAGTAATTACTCCGCCTTTCTCATTAGATCCCAGTAGTTATTTCATCTAAGCGAGCTATGCCCGTGCTGTTTTGCCTCATTATCTGCACTCTCATTCTTCGCATAGGAAATTCGGCAATGAGCTTTCGTGCATGCGAAACCTTGATGTCTTAGATGTATGAAGGATGAAGACCTAACCAATGTCCCAGATACGGAATTTTCTAACCTTTGATAAGCACTTTACCGTGAAAGATGAACGTCGATGACCCGATTACAATCACATGACTTAAAGTGACTATCTTGATGCTAGGTCTTATTCGTTACTAGAAATGTGACATTTCGTTTTACTCACGGAACAAATGGTTCACCGATCATTCCCCCTGTACTATCTAAGATAAAATGTCAAAATTCCAACCATTTGAGAACCTCACTTATCTATGAGTTAGGACTTAACAAATTATTCCTTCCCAAGTGCAGTGGTATATTCCTTTCGTAGGTATAAAAACAAATCTCAATTTTTTAAATTTACACTTTTATAATTAGCACTGGAAACGTGTATCAAAAATGTTTAAACATGCATCAATTTGTTTTCTTTCTTTCGAACACACTTCTTTAAATACAGCGGTACTATATTTTCCACTTATTACACAATATTATTTATTTATTCATCCTCAGAATTAATGTTATTTAAATGCAAAGTATCTTCTAAAATTTTCTTACAAACAAAACAGCAGATATGTACGTTCCGGAGAACGTGGGCCCGAGAATGGAAGAGTAACTATATGGTTACCAAAAACACGCCAAATATATACATAGACTTTTGTACTGTGTGAGCAATCGTTCCATCTTCCAGATACCAGAATTTAAGTACGCTAGCATAAAGTAAAACAATAAGCTGATTATTTCTTGGTAGAGTTCAGTGGTAATAGTTTCTAGCAGGGAAAGCACATCATACTCACTGACTCCAGCGAGGAAAACACTTTGTTCTTCTTCATCTTCTTCGAATTTTTGCGAGTTAGTAGATGTCATGTAGAAAAGATTTTGGTTCATTAGAATCGAGAACAGTATTTTTGAAATTCTCGGACTCTTGGAAAGCAAATTGATTTTATGTGGCATAACAAAACGACGCGCAGTTTCTGTGCGAAAAACATTGCTGTTCGCTTTATAAGGAGTGGAATTTAGATTATTTTTATCGAGTTACTCCATGAAAAATGACCGTTGCTAAGAAGAGTACTAAGACTAAACATAGGTATTCTATTTTTGTAAATCATTCCTCCATTTTAACATGGGTTTGAAACTGGGATACATGACTATTCTATCTCCGTATGATTAAGAATTATTTAAGAGGACCCCAAAGGCTTCAAGGAAAATTCATTTTTTGTAACATCTATTAAAAAGATATGTATACTGTTTTTTCATGTAAACAGTAACATTTATTATTATACTTACATTATACCTATGTCCCCAGTTCGTTCCTCATGTACAAGTAACCCAAGACTGAGTGTTCCACTTTCTGTAGATTTTGAAACAGAACCTCGAACATTTATATCTCATATCAGAGATAGTTAGTTTATGTGCATGCAATGTTTTGTTGATACAATTTTCGCAGATATTTTTTACCCGTGTTCATATATAAAAAGTTGTATTATCTAACATATAATGGTTTGCAAATAAAAATGTGAACATACTTCAAAGCAAATATTTGATGTGAAACAATTAATAATATTCCGAAGATTTTCTACTTTCAGTGTTTTTTCTCATCAATACAATATTTATACATTGTCAATCATTTTATTGTTCTACGAGGTTTTTAAATAATACGTAGTCACAAAACGTTGCTAAAATTATGACATTCTTCATGAGACGGTACAATGGTTAAATGTACATTTTCTGTTTTATTTTGATCCGTTACTTCCGTGTCATAAAATTACACCACTTTGTATCGGGGACACTGTAAAAATGCTCAGAAAATCATCCAAGAGAACTGGTATGAGTATAACGTAAACCGGAGTTGTTTGAAGAGAATTCTACGCGACGTAGCTGCAATGCAAGAGCTTTCACGCTGATGAATTGTCTGAACGGTCAACGTCCTTCAGCCAAATGGCCATTAGAAATGCCTTTGCCTCCCAAAGACGCGATCTTTCGTGCATTCCGTTCCTTGCAGTGGAAATCCTCTCTCTCCTTGCTTCTACAATGGAGTGAATTTAGCGACCATTGGGCAGTTGTTTGCAGGTGAATTTCTGAAAGTGCTAGAGTTGAAAATGAAATAGCATTCTCTTAACAACAGTTATATATCACATGGATTTGGGGTATATTTTTTCAAATACAAGTTAATTGAAGTGTTATCGAATGAAGTATAATTAACTAACTACATGTAAAATATTTATGACATGTTGGTTTAAGATAGCGGTAATAAAAATAAAAATTCGTGTACGAAATATCAGTAAATAGTTATTGTTGAACCGCAGAACGAGTTCGTACGCAAAGGGAAGTCAGTGCAGTTTCTCTCGGAATGTAGAACACAATCGAAGGTCACCGGAAAAATGGAGTAAACAACTTTAATTAGTGAAAATTGGTTATACTCCCTTATTCATTCATCCCTTAAATAATTTCACAAATATCAATTCTATTGGAGTATGTATGCCTTATTTTTCGTATTATGTGTTATTATGTTCAAAAACGTTTATGCGACAAACATCTTAAGAAATGCACGGATAACGCACCTTCAGATACCTGTAGTGTGGCAAGAAAATTTGCAGTTCACATTTTCCTGTTTTCTTTTTTTTTTATAGGGTTTTAAGGGCTCGTCAACAACAAGGTCATTAGAGCCCATCATTTCCCTGCGTTTTGTTTCCTAACAGAAAATGTATTTTCTGCACCAGTTCCGTGTGCTTTTGCGTTGCAGTTTGAAATGCTGAGTCCTCGAAAATCTATACAGAAAGGATGTTAATGACATACTTGCCCAATTTGCTGGGATGATAAAAAGCTAATTTTACCGTTACATAACTAAATTGTGGTTTGTACGAGACAAGCAATATTATTTACCCATAAAATAACTATTTTAATTTCTGGATGAACTTGAAATGAAAAATATATATTTCAATAGCCCATTTGATTTGCACTAAAGTCACATATGTAATTAAAAGAGCTCAAAGTATCACACGACACCAAGTATGTAAAAATTAAAATATTTTCAGGGTTACCAATTAGCATTTTCTTTTTTCGAACGAAATAATTTTTTAAAATCCGTTGCTAAATTAGTTGAAAAAATGGAATGATTCCATGAATTGAAGTTAGAAAAATTTTCGTCTGTAAATCTATATTTTACTTAATCTGTTATGAGTGATTAGACTAACATAAGGGAAACTGAGATAATACCCAGTCGTTATATTAAACGCAAGGGTCAACAACCGATATGTTCATATTTTGAAAACAAATTTATTCAAACAAAGATTAACTTAGTTACAATTTGTTACTTAGAATTAAACTTGAATGTTACAGATAGAAAATTAATTTAGTATAGTTTCAGATTTGATATATAATTCAATGGCATGTGTTCTGTGCCAATAAATTATATTTTTACAAAATGATAAATACAAATAACTACAAAAACAGAATTAACTTCTTTTAATCCAAATTGTGATATAATTAACGGAATTTATTCTTTACAAGAAAGTTATATTTAATGCCAAAAAAGCATGAAAAATGAGTAAGTTACTGAACAAACAGAGTTAATCACATATCAAATAATATATATCTTATTTGATATGTGGTCTCTATCATATAGATACAGTAAAATAAGAAAAAAATAAAGCTGTGTTACTTTTACCTCATAAATTTTGATGTGTACCTAATACTATTGACATACATGAATAAAAAAAATAAATAGAAAATTAAGACTGAATTACTTTCAAGATTTTGAAATACATAACCAAATAGATTTGCTGAGAAAAGAAATTTTGTTGCCTTCTTGTTCGTCTTCGCGCTAGTTAGTCCATCAGCTAGTAGAACAGTTGACTCCCAATTTCCTGTTGACGGAGTGGGTTCCTTAAGGATTTTTTCAAGTAATGAAGTGGATGAAATGACTTTATCAATTGTTTACAAAATTCATCTTGAGCATTTTCAACTGAAATGGAATATTCAAACACATATTAGTCACATGTAGAATAAAATGTACAGAGAATGTACAAGTTCACGAGCCACTAAGTGAACATTTGCTCCTTTTGTCGACTACGAGCCTAAGTCTTAGTTGGGAGCCCCCTGAGTATTTCAACTGTGGCTGATGAGCTGCTGTGTGGTTGAGCTTATATAGTGGAAAGCTGTGCCTTGAGGCAGTTGCTCTGATTGGCTTGTTTACTCAAGCTTCTTAACACGCTTGCTTCTCCGTGGAGAATTCTCTCTACTCTTTGGAAGCTTTGCTTTACTCTCTGAATGTTTTGAATTCTTTGAGCCTTTAGGTGAATCCCCTTTTTTCTTAATCATTCCATTCGCGAGTTCCGCCGTATTCAGTCCGTCCTTACAAGTTTCGCCATCTGCCCATCTGCCCATTTTACATTTTTTCCGTAATATTTGACAAAAAAGGGGAAAGAGAAAAATAAATTAAATGATAGGCGATTAAAATAATTAATCTTGTAAAATATATTATTAGACTTCTAAAATATATAAATTTCTTATAGTAATAAAAAAGTGACAAGATATACTACGAAAAATTTGTTATATCGTAGAACTGTCTAATAAAATAGTAAACGCTTTATAAAGGAGAATGACAGTTAAATTTAATTTGAAAACGTTATTAATAGAGAATAGAATCATATTTCGAATTCTAGATACAAATCAAGGAAGAAAGCACGCAGGAAAGTAGGATCTTACCTCATATTACCTAGGAATAAAATGTGGATTCATAAACGTATTATTTATTCCAATAGTAATGCATATGTGAAACACAATACAAACTAATTCAATCAGAATTGCCAGTGACTAACGTTCTACTTAGCGAGATGCTATGAGTAATACGTTTTACATTCGTGTAGGTGTGTCTGTAGTTACTAGAGCCAAAAGTCCATTTTAGCTGCCAATGAGAGTCGTTTGACAAAAAAAAAACACATGATGAAGTTCAGACCTGAAACGCCTGTGGAGGCGCATACATGCTCTCTGTCCCCACGTCTCCTCACAGTACGCAATGTGATCTCTGACCAGTAAGGTGTCTCTCTCTCGGGGTCGAAGTGGACACTTACTCCAGAGAACCCACCTTTCATAGATTTGAACTTGTACGACTACGCAAAGATGCCATGGTAAACTTCGGAGCACGAGCAGCAGTTCAGAGCTCCTTCCAATCACGTGCGTGCACGTTCATAATATTGTTAACATCAATTCATTGGATCATTAATATAGTTAATAAACATCATATAACCAATAAAAGTTAATAGTTTATATATATAATAGGAGTTTGTACTGCTTTTTTTACAATAAATTATTTTTTTATAAATAATGTTTTTCTACAATTTTGAGATATAGTATTGCTATACCGAAGGTGCGTAAGTTTTTATTAATAGTGATATTTATTTAAATCAAACACCAATTCTCATCATTTCATTTTGTAGTTATCATTTTATTATTATGATTTTATGAACTTTTTTATAAATTTACTTGTACCTTTTTTATGTTTTCAGTCGTTATTTTAATTAAATTGGATTTCTGTCGTGGATTTTTTTATTTTTTATTTATTGCCAAAAAAAACAGTACAAACTGCGTATGACCACGTGGAGGAAAAAAAACTAATTTACTCTCCGGAAGCAAGCAAGGGACCATCCCATCAATTCCGATCAAGGGCCCTAGGCAGAGGCGGATTCAAAAAAATTCAGCATAAGTTCCTAGATAAGATAAAAAGTTAGCTGCGAGTTATAATACTAATAGAATGTCAACATGTTTGTAATTTAATGCAAAAAATTACATGTACAAGTTATTATTGAACTATAGATTATTCTGAGTATAGTGTTTAAAAATCATAAGAGTTGAAAAAACACTAAATTCACGTTTTATTGTTACAATAAACACGCCCCTAGACAAAGCCTAGAGAACCTGTATGATAAATGCGCCTCTACCCGAAGGAAAAACGGAGAAAAACCCGGGCCAGGATGGGGCTACAGAATTAATGTACACAACCGTGCTAAAGTTGAGTACACATAAAACTAAATGAATATGAGCCATATGGCAACACAATCATGCAAGAAAATAGTTTTTGAAATTGTTATAAGTTGTTTAAAAAGTACTACAGCAATGGCGTGATAAAGCACAAGACGAATTTAACTTTTGTTAAAATCAATAAATTCTTTTACAGTGTAGAAGCACTGGTGCAGGAGGTAGTTTTTAACCGCGGATTTGAAGATATTCAATTTCATAATATCTTTTATATTCTTGGGCAGGGAATTATATAGAACGATTCCCGAATGGTATGGTCCCTTTTGGCAAAGAGTGGTTGACACTCTAGGGCGATGAATATTACTACTATTGCGTGTATAGTGTTCGTGAACGAGACTGTTTCGTATAAAGCAAGGGTGGCACTTCAGTAATTCGGTCTTAACAAACACGACCGTTTCATAAATATAAATGCAGGGAAGTGTTAAGATATTTAATTCCTTGAATAAAGGTTTACAAGAGTTTCGGGGGTGAGATTTACAAATTATCCGAACTATCCTCTTCTGAATTCTGAAAGTTTGAATACTCTGACCGGAATTACCCCAGAAGGTAATGCCGTAACGTAAATGGGAGTAAACGTTTGCAAAATATACGCAACGGGAAATACGTGGACTAACTGCGTTAACTAAGATTCGGAATGCGTAACACAATTTGCTTAATTGGGAATTAAGATTGTCAATGTGACAATTCCATTTGAGGTTGTCTTGAATATGGAGACCTAAGAATTTTGTATTTGTAACAGTTTTTAATTGTGTTCCGTTTAAAGAAAGAGAAACCTGGGGTAAAGATTTTGTGATACTATTGTGAAATGACATAGACACTGTTTTGTCAGTGTTTACAATGAGACGATTTGCATGGAACCAAGTCGAAAGGTTAGACAAAACTTTTTGAGCATTGGCGTGTTTACATAGTAAATTAGTGTCATCAGCAAAAAGAACCATTTTGCAATCTGATGTGGATGATGACATGTCGTTCACATACAATAAAAAGAGTATAGGGCCGAGAATTGATCCTTGGGGTACTCCGCAAGTAAGTGGCTTTGTTTCTGAAAGACAACGCTCAAGTATTTTATTTTTAGTATAGGATATTTCTACTTGTTGATATCTATCTTTTAAATAAGAAGTTAGCCATTGATGTGGAAGTCCACGAATGCCTAAAGAATGCAATTTGGTAAGGAGAATTCCGTGATCGATGACATCGAATGCTTTGGATAAGTCAAGAAAAACACCCTGAGGATTTTCTCCACGGTCTAGAGATGTGGTAACATCGTTTAAGAAGGAAAATATGGCGCTTGTAGTGGAAAAGGATTTCCTAAAACCGTGTTGATCGTCAGAGAGAATGTTATATTTTGATAAAAAATCTAGAAGACGCTTATAGAACAATTTTTCTAGGATTTTTGAGAAAGTGGGTAGTAAAGATATTGGTCGGTAATTTCCAATATTAAGTTTGTTTCCTTTCTTGTGTAAAGGTTTCACTTTAGCTCTCTTAAATATGTTGGGAAACACCCCTTACGATAAAGAACTATTAAAAATATTTATGAGTGGATTTAATATAGCATGGGACGAAAATTTAACAATAAACTCAGGTATATCATCTACACCTGTTGAAAATTTCTTTTAAATGAGCTGATGAATCTTGTGATTTCACTGGCGTTAGTTTCGGAAGTGAACATAGAATTGGGTACGTGGGTGGATATAATTTGAGGACATTGATTTGGATATATTGAGTTCGTTATTTTACCAACTTCTGAGAAGTGAGAATTAAACAAATTTGTGATGTCCTGAGGATTTGTTACGATTTTGCCATCGTTTAGTAAAGAAACATTTTCTTCGCGGTTTTCAGAAGTTGACGTGTAATTTTTAACAATATTCCACATGGCTTTCATCCGGTTGTTCGATTTTAGTATATGCCTGTCGTTTTCCATTTTGAGTGGTATTTTTCTGGTTAGGTGTTCTTGTCCTACAAATGGAATAAAATTCCTTCACGCAAAATGTTTATTTAGAAATAGATTTACTCATTTACAACGAACATCACTCATGACATGAAATTCTTCTAGATTGATCACATTTAGTATGAACCAGGTAATTTAAATGAATTAGATGTTCGCTAAAGTGCATTTTACTCAATTCTTTCACGTTTATAAAAATCGTTATTCTTATATTGTCTCCGTGTTTTGATGTCTCAATTCCACAATACCATACAGAGTATGTTCATGCGTAAGTATAAGTATCAAATATCTGAAACCAGCATCATAATCAACCTTTTCATTCCTCATTAAAGCATTACTCATAAACTCTGTAAGGCCAGGTCCTCGGGCGATGTAGGAAATACAAAAATGAATATTGTGTGTATGTAGTATGAAACCTCATTAATCTTGTATTGCATGTAACAAATTATAATTTATATTCATTCCAATAAATTATCAGCGAATTTCAAACACTAAAGTTCTGTTATTCACTACATGGTGAAGATCATATTTAATGAAAACTGCATTGAATAAAAGAGCATTGAGTGCGTTTGTGGCAAAAACGACCTGCCTAAACTTTTGTTTGAAACTTTATGTATTGCATTAGTTTTAATGAATGTGTAATACAGATACACTATATATCTTTTCATATTATTATGTAGATTACCAAAAAATTATATTTCATAACATTTATTTTATTATAATTATTTTTGAATTTATTTTCTCCTTCGTATATACCATAAATATGGAAGACATAACCTCACTAAATTTGTCAATATTCAATTGAAAATGATTTGGATCATTTAAGATTAGTTGCAAGATCACTCGGTATGAATAGTGAGTACTTCGGATCATTTTATTATTTTTCGTGTTTGTATTATAATAAAGTTCTCTTTCATATTCTCGTTTTAGGTTTATCAAAAGGAATTAGAGTATGATAAAGGAAATTTAATTTAATCGTATCTATCCGCCCACCTTTTAGCGCCAAATGGTAAAATACTAATCACAAGTAGATAATACCTTGTTATGTATGTAAAGTAACAAAATTTTTAGTTAAATATTATGGTTTACTTGGTGATGTTGGTGTCAAAATTGATGTAGCTTTTATCGTCAGATTTTTGATCGGAAATTTCATTTTCAATTACAATTGAATGTCTGTCTTGCACAAGGATGTTTATGTCGTTAATATTCTTCTGATTTCCCATTTGTGATGTTATAATTTTACTAATTTTTTTCTTTGTCAAATGTATCTTATCTTAATTGGAGGAAGAAGATTCTGCGAGCTATTAATAATCACAGATGCATGAAACCTTTTCACTGATGCTGCGGAGGAAGATCGGTGACAGTTATGTGGCCGGGTGAAAATGCCATGTGTGAGTAAATGACGATGAAATCATATTTTTCATAAGGTGGACACTGCAGTCATTTGAAACTTTCCACTTACGATCTTTCGTATTGCAGAGTACCGAACTCCAAGAAATTTTTGATATAGCGTACCATCGCCAAAGAATTGTGAAATACACGTGTAATTAATTAATCTCTGATCTTAGAGACAAGGTATTCACTCTTAAAAACTATACACAATTACTAATTCGAGCAACATTCCGTGAGAGAAAAGGAACTAATTGTATTAGGAGAAATGGATTGTATTAACGACCGGATGAAAACTTGGGAAGATTGAATGATACACTGCTCGAATTGTAATGAATATCATAGCAGATATGGTGAATTATATACGTATCTTTTAACACAGCTTATAATGTTTTTACACTAGACTTATAATGTTTGTTGATATGTGATATATACTGTGGAAAAAATACATATTAACTGCATTTGTACCATAAAATGTATTTTTTTTGAGAACACGACGTCGTATAGTAAAAACAATCATTGCGTTTGTAAGACTCAAGAAATTTTGGACATTTGAACTTCCACTTTTTTATGAGTTACTTCAATTTGTGATAGATTTGAATATGGAGTCCTAAATAAGTTTCTACTCATTGATGGACATCTCTTGGGCCCCTTTTATTAAAAGCAGTTACTGGGAGAGGAACTTCATAATGTTTTCATGATATATTATAAATTGATTTGCATTCATTATGAGATTGGTGAACCGTAGTACGTTTTATTTAGCGTGGAAATGTTTTTGGAGAAGTTAGTTGTTTGCAAAAAGCGCAAATTCGCAAATACTGTTATTCATGAAGGAATGACTTTCAAATACAATAAACATAACATAGGATCTAAATTGAGACTTGTTGTTAATTTGCATTTGGTTTGAGAGAATCTGAGAGGTTATGTGAATACTAACAACGGTAATTTACTGTGTGAATATTACAACTTGCAAAATTCAATCTTCCTCAGGATGTATGCATTTTAACTCGGATGTATCAAGTATGAATACGGTTTTAGAACAAAAAATAAATTACTTTCGTATATATTTATCATACATTTGAACACACTAGTTGTGAATGACATAAATGATCTTGATCATTTATATGAAATTCATATGAAATTTACTTTGCGATAAATTTTCTAAACGAGTGCGATTTTACAATATTACGTCCTTACTTTCATTCCGTAGTGGAAAATAATTAATTTCAAGAATTGAATTGTATATTTCATAATTAAATCATGAAACCACGTTCATTTCGTATACCATGTCACATATATTCATCATTATTTATATCTGAACCTAAAATAGGGATCAAATATTCAGTAATGTCATATATATAGTAAGGGAACAATCCCATTATTGTTGAAGTTTTGTGTTTACATTGTTTGTTTCCTTCGAGTTTTGAGTTGCTTTCAATCGTATGCGCACGTTTGGTTCGGATGCATCGTGGTAAGGACTGAATACAGAGTCCACGCCTAAGAGAACATGGCGTTCCGCATGTGGTTGTATGCTTTGAGCGAGGGAGGTTGCGTCAGTGGGATTTGAGGGTGTCGGGTCTCCTCGGCGACGTCTGGTGCAAGCGTGGGAGGCCACCGGGAACGCGGTGGTGGTCCGCTGGGGGAGGTGTGTGGATGGGATGGAGGGTAGAGTTGGTCGTGGTGGCAGTGGCCATGTCGGTGGATGGCGCAGCTGTTGGGTGCGGAACGCACCACCGCACCTGACGCTAATGGTACGCGCGGCCAAGCTCGCCTTGCCTAATTCCTGCTTCACAGCCACCCTCGCGCCGAGTGCCTCACGCTGCCTGTGGGTAATACCCTTCTGGGTGTTTCCTGGCTATTGTCCCCTGCTTGTCTCTCCTTAAACTACCCTGAAATTGGATTCCCTGCCGAGTGAGACATTGCTCACCTAAGTTATGCCATAAATTTATTATGTTTATCTCTTATTCTTTACTGGTGTTTAATATACTTATGTTGTATCTGTTTATGCACACTCTTTTGTGTACTCCACTTACGTCTGCTTATCTATAGTGTCTAAAACCCCAGGCATTCAGAACTTCATTAACCACTGTATAGTTGACATGTATTAGTGTTTATCGTTCCTTCACTCACCCCATTTCATTATAAAACATATAGATTCATCAAATAGTGAAATTCGCTTATAAACCTCCTCACGAAGACAATGTATTCACAATGTATTGACACCACTAGAATCGTCGTTCGATACGATAATTTAATAAATTGTTCCCTGATATTATATTGGGTGGATATGAGATACGGTACAGGGGATCGAATCTGGGACCGCCAGATTTAAGCGCTGGTGTGCTATCCTGTACACTATCCCGTTCATTTCCAAACCCCGTCTATCGTAGTCATTCAACATGCCCGTATAACCATTCAACTTCCAGTATTATCTAATATTTGTATATTAACAATATAAATTCATTAATGTTTTACATCCCGTTGTGGTTTACAGGTATATAAGAAATTCTGTTCGTGACCATTTCTATTTCTTTCTTAAGTGTTTTGACACACACCAATTTATCTTTTTCCATGATTTTCGATCAGCCATCCCCTCGTACAACGTTACAAACATGCATGTCTCCTCTGTTCACATCTCTCATTCAAATAAAGCTCACAGAGCACATTGAGGACTAATATGCAATAGAAAAGGTTCGGATTGTAGGTGAACAATGGTTTAATACTAGGTATCGATGAATACGGAGGGCGTTAGATTTGGGAGCCCGTTGATATTGCATGGCGACGATGATGACCATATCAGAAAGTGGAACATTTTTGGTCGTTACCACCAGATAGCACTGCCAGCGATTTTACCTGAGCTGAACTCACAGAATGCGACTTGACAGTACACAGAATTTGCAGGTAAACTGTAAATATCTTGAGAAATATACACACACACAGAAGATGTAATTTATTTGTTCCTTAAGTAGTTTTATATTATTTATAACTCGAGAATTGAACTTTTGTGTTATTAGTTCATATTTGAGACAAACGTTTCCTATATTTATGTAATTCCTTTTCACATATAGGAAATCTTAAGAGAATCGCAAATTATGTGTAATTACTTTCGACAATACACATCATTTGTAGTCAATGAGATTTGATTTCTTTACATCACTGTATAAATATCAGAAATTATAGGAATATTTATAAGTAATTTGTGATTCGAATCATACCAATTCCATACGATATCTTGCAAATATATTTAAATTCTGTTAAAAACTATATTTTATCACAGTATTACGCAAACGTTTTTTATAGAAACTCTAATATCGTTTACATTGCCTATGAAGACCTCTCGAGACAACGAATCTCGAGATGTCGTTTAAATATAGAGAATGGTAAAGTTTATTGAAGTCAAGAATATACAGAATATTTTTGTTATAGAAGTCCAAAATGTGTATAATACAAAAATACAAAATATTTCTTTAATAGCGGTGTAATGAAACATTTTATCTCGTTACGATTTACCCGCCGCTCGATGTCTTCCAAATATAGGCGCCGTTTCAAATAGACCTACGATTGGTCGAACGAAACTTCCCCTCTCGAAGTGAAAGCAAGAGGAGAGATCCGTTGCAAACCTAATAGATCCAAAACTGGTCAGAGCGTGGGACTTAGAAAAATAAATGGGCCCTTTTATGTTATCAGTAGTGTACATAAAAAGATTGTGCTTTAAAGAAATCTTCTGTGAGCAATAGCTCTTAAACAAAATTGAGTGTCTTTAAGAATTTGAATAGAATGAAAATGAATCATGAAGCTGCAAAATTGATTAATGTAACAATCTTGAGGAAAATTAATTTACTTTTTGTGGTTCAGAAGAACGCGAGAAATGACTGCACGTTTTTCAAGACCAACTCTACAGGAATTAGTGTTACGTTTTCCGAAGAAACTTGAAGTACATGGATTCACATCTTCAAACAGGTGTCTAGAGTATTTCCAGAAAATGACCAGTATTTAAGAAAAATTTCTGTTTGTGAATCTAACGATGCTGAGCATGAAACAGTGGGTAATTTTAAGGAAATTTCTTTGAGTTTACAAATAAAGAAAACCATGTTTATTTTCATAAATTAGATATTTTAGAACATTTGTATTATACACAGATACACAAAACAAGGCTGTCTTCTTTATTACAATTTTCATTTCTTTACAATTAAATTAAAATAAAATTTGAGAAAATAAAGTAATTATGATAAACATTCTTATTGAATACAGAAAATATTAAAGCACTTATACTTTAAAACAATGAACTGGTTTGTTAGTTCATTCTTCAAGTTTAGTTTATTTAGGATGCAAAAAAAAATTTTAACAAAATTTTGTAACTAATGAATGATAAAACTAACTAAAAAATACCATTTTGAACTTGATTGTTTAGAACCCATTCTCATCAGAAAAGGGAATTGGAGTCCATCTAAAAATGAATGTTGCGAACCTTGTAATATAAAGTCGACTTAACAAACAACTAATTACATTATCTAATGCTGACAACACCTTTGACATAGATATTATTTGAAAACTGACATCTGACTTGATGTGCATCCAATTTATATTTTAAATTATATTGTAGTTAAAGTGAATAATATCTCAGCATATAAAGATAATTAATAATGTTTTCAATTATGCTAGCTCACGACAATGTTATGCCACTATATTAGTAGCTTGTTAAAAGAAAAAAATGTCTGTTAAGGAAATAAGTAACACACTCAATATTGTGAAAAATGCCTTGCTATACACTTCTTGAAATCTATACAAAAGAATCACGTCTTTACAGCTACATATCTATATGAATACAGCAAATGTTTTCAGACATTATCTTGGAAAAAAGTTCATAGTATTTTTTTCGTGATTTTTACAAAGGTTTAAGTTGAATACACAAATCTAACCTTAGGCGCCGGAAAAAAGCTTGGATTCTTCTGTCAACTTATGTTCTTTGGATAGTTACTGGTGCAAAACAGAAAGGCATTTTGACTCATAAATGTCTATTAAAGCGTTCAAATGTACAAAACGTGCCTTCATACATATATACCACACACACTCATTCTCAGGACAATTGAACACCAGTGTTTTTTGGTGGCTGTGACAATTTTGAGTCCACCTTTTGCGAGGAAAGTAGGTGGTCGATTCATCTCCTTCGTATATCTCTATGATGGTGACGACATTTATTCTGGGCTTCATTAAGGTACGTTTACACTTGTACACATGTATGAGCGACTTGTATGAGGCACATATCAATTTGTATGAGCTAGGGCAATATAGTTACTCTTTGACGTTTCACGCGACATTACCCCAAACAAATCCTGACAAATTTTGTATGAGCTTCATTTACGATATACATGTCGCGCATACAAGCCGCGAACGCGTATGCGCATGCGCAGAATCCATGGCCAGTACGCGCTTCGCCATGTTCGTTTACATTCTAGCTGTGTATTTTGTAGGTTATTTCATTGTTGTCATACGTATTTCAATTAATTTATTGACTTCTGAAATCTTAGGTGTTGAGTAGTGCATATAATATTAGCTAATTATGTTTAGAGTAGTTTATATCTTTAGTTGATTAGTCTATCAGTTTGTGTTATTCCATCGCTATACACCAACAATTCCCTGATACAAATTCTGAAGTGTATTGGCTTCGGTATACGTACATGAGTTAGAAGTGTCTGGGCTGGTACAAATCGCAACATTACGAAAGTTGCTATACATGTGTCCCATACAATTTTTTTTTATTAGGGCTTTAGGGCTCGTCAACATCGAGGTCATTAGAGCTCATTGTCCCATACAAGTCGCTCATACATGTACACAAGTATAAACGTAGCTTTACGATATTTGTTAACGTTACGTAAGACGGGGTTTAACAGACACAACAATCTTTTCAATTTCTCCAGCATTTTCTAACGCTAACATTCATCATTTGTTGGTATACGATTCCCTGAACTTTGAGAACCATTAAAGACTTCACCTGATGTCCATTTCGACTTCCCGTTTGCCATGAAGTTTAAGTAATGACCGCAGCACACGCATAATTAGTTCCCTGCCTCTGTGCGGGAAATCGTGAGATTGAGATATATCTGGGGAGTAATTTCGTCGGCCAAAGTTAGCCTCTCTTCTTGAGGTTTGTAGATTCTGCGTTCCTTTCAGAGAAAATTATGGAGTAACACAAAAAATAAATCTTCAATGCTTTAACCATGTGTGAAATTTTTTTCTTCTCCGACACAAATATTTATTTATTTAATTTTTCTCAACAAGAATAGTGAAGAACCACTAGCGGACATCGTCAAACGAGGAATGAGGAGAGAACAGTCACTCGTGATTTTTGGTCGTAGCGTGTAATGAGTTAATAAATACTTATGAAACACGAAACAAATACGAACTCATACCTCCGAATTACACAGATCTTTTCTGACATCTCTTATTCCTTTCTTTAAATTCACGTAAGTGAAGTATCCATGCCCTTAGAAATAGTTAGCACGCAGTTTTATACTTGTAGTATAATAAAGAATATTTTATGCTAAAAATATTTCTTAACACAAACTTATACGAGTAAGTCTGTTTTGCTAAGTTGAGGTTACTCTATCTCCCAGTGCCCGGTCCGTGCCCTTTAATTCTGTTCCCTTGCCAAAATATGCGCACTATTGAGTGTTTCGCTCGGTTTCCTTGTGCACTCGTTTGTTGCAGGCTTCGTCTCTCTCATGTCCCTTAAAACCAGCACCATGGATATTTTTTCGTGCATATTTCACCGCAAGTTTACAGTTTAATGCCGCTCATAGAAGATCTGGGTCTGGTAGAGTGTATAGTGGATCTTCTCGCTAGAACGTTTCAATGAATCGTCTACGACCATTTATATTTGATTTTTTCCATGAGTAATGTTTCGCAATCTTCCATTTCTCTGGGATTATATTGATCCATTGAAATTAATTGGTCGATTAAATTTATTGGTCGATGAAACTAGTTCAAATATTCTAAAATACATGTATGTATACAAATAACGTCAGTTAGTTATCCACAGGTAATTCAAGCACAGAGGAAGTTAATTGTAAAATAAGAATCCTTTTAATATTGAATATTTTACGAAACCCACTTTTGCGATATTAATAATATTAAAGAAACAAGAAAAACACACTCTCTTTATGTGCTGTGTGGTTTCCCTAGATTCGCACCAAATTCTGGTTTAGAGAATTAACACCGATTGCTGAGTCATTATTTTAATAGAATGCATTAATAATTAGACGTTCTTAAGGATTGAATTCGTCCGTATTTAATTTAGGGGAGCAGGTCCTTGAATATAATGTGATCGGATCGGCAAGTGAATACTACGGATCACTGAAAGTAAAACGTACTTACGTTGATCAAGTTTTTAATTTGTTGGTGGATATAATATGTACTAAATTGGACAGAAATATATTTTAATTTCCGTTTTGGTCAAAAATAGCAAACAACGATCAATTATAAGATCATAGCGCGGGGAATTTTAGACTTTTTTTGACCGTTAATGAGGTCGGCTGTGAATAATGATTGAAAAGATTTTAGACATTTGTTTAGTTCCTGTGGACACCAACCTGATTAATTTATATTTCTTATTACAAGTTTCTGGTGTTAGGTGAACTGACGAATAAAATGAAGCAAGGAGTTTTTATCTAGAGGTTCTATCAATATTCTTAAGAATCCAATTATTGTTTCATCCTTATACTGTTTGTGCTAATAACTCGGCAATAAGGTAATGTATGATTGAGTGGTAATTTCAAACCAATCGTGAAAAACAGAAACATGTTAAATACTTTTATGTAAATTATATTTTCAACTTTCTTTCCTAAGAAAAGTATGGTAAATTTATAAAATTAGGATGATATGTAATGACTTTTTGAAGTCATGATTGGGACGAATGTTTTCAGTCAAAAACAGAGAAATCCAATCGACAAATCTGTAAGGAAACTGTTTCTCTCTTTTTTATCATTGTATATGAGATTTGCATTAAAATAAAAACAAATTTTAAAACAATATAAATAAAGGTTATTAAATTTTTCTGCTACTGTTTTTATATTATTATTATTATTGTTGGGAACAGCAATATCAATAAGGGATACTTTATTACTACCAGATCAGGTCTGTGGTGGGTGAGTGTTCGATCTGTAAGAATAGTCCTGTCCCAATGAAGATACTACTTCGCACTCTCCAACACACTTTGTGACTGATATCTGTAGTACGGTATCCTCTCCTCTGACACGAACAGGATTTTTTTTTTGCCAGTTGTTGATGTAAAACCTAGACCACTGTATCATGTCGTTGTTTGTTTGCTGTTCCAAATAGTTGTTTGCATCCTGATCTAATATGTAGGACTGATTTAAGAGTTGAACAACCATATCGACTGTTCTCATTTGACACACTTCCATCTCTTATAACCAGGTAACCTCGGGTAGAAAGGATCTGGTCTCGTATGGCCAACATGTATCCCTCAGATCTGGAAAGATCTGCCCAGAGATAAGCCAGAAGTGCGACGCCTTGATGTCGACATGTGCTTGACCCACCTCATTCCGGTATCTTTAATGAAGAGGCTTCAACATCCAGGCATCTATCCTTTGCTGTTCGCTTCATAAAAAGTCATTCACATTTGACTCTGACAGGAGCAAAGATGTAAACGAGTCCGCGGCATGCATTGCTTTATGGAGCTTCTTGCTTTATGCTCTGAGGTGTTTGCTTTTATCATTAATTACTGAGACTTTTTACTCGCCGAGAAAGTTGATTGTCATTATCTACCAAACCCCTGTTTCCCACGTTTCTTCGCAGTGCCATGCGTTCAATTGCTGACTTTGGATGGCGCATTCTCGCTTTGGTCATAAATATTCTTAATCTGCGCTGCAACCCTACAATAAAGGTTTCACTCCACTTAACAATTCCAAACGATTAACACAAAATAGGACCAGCATTAACAGCTTTCTCCTCATTTTTGTGGTTCATTTTGGTTTTAAAATCTTTCGAACTCCACGTGAAAAATCTGCAAGTTCTTCTTTCATCCTTTTGTACTCAGTACACCTTGATTGTTTCATTCCCAGACAGGTGTAAATCTTGCAGTAAATGTAATTACAATTATTATTTCATTACTCTTCACGACGTAATGGTGGTATAGTTGGTTAGCTTTTAAACTCATTCCAGGTTGCACACAGCTTCCTAACGAATGGGTCCGAAAGATATTGGTGTTCTCATAGTATCTTTCGCAGAATGTGGATAGTTCCCAACAGTACTTAATATTGTACTAGTCAGACTTTTGAATTACCAGGCAGTTTCGAGAAGTTCTTGTTTAAATTTTGAGGAATCACACCCAAGGTTCCTATTACAATCGGTATGACGTCTGTCTTTACATTCCTCATCCATCCAACCTCAATTTCGAAATTCTTGTATTTTAGATGTATTTCTGTCTCCTTCGAAATGATATTCAGGTCACATGAAATATTGATGTTTCGATCTGGCATGATTTGTTATCTAAATTCAGGATTACAATGTCCAGTTTATTTGCCATTAGACAAGCTACCACTTATATGGTCAATGGTTTCTGTTTGATCTTGGCACAAACGACATTTATCATTGTAAGCAATATTGAGAACTCACCATAATGTCACGTTCCCAATGCGTGGACTTGGGTAGCTATTATGACAGCTTCTGATTCTGGTTTCATTCTTCCTCTTTTAAGCCAAGTAAATGATGATGATGATTATTATTGTTATGAACAAAGCGTATGGGAAAAATTACAAAAAGATGAGAATTCTACTTTTGTTTCTTTTGGTGTATGAATACTGTCATTAGAGAAAGGATATCTCAACGTTATTTTGAATGTTGTCAAGAAACGTTATCTGCCTTTTATGTTATGTACTATTTCCAAATTTTAAATGATAATAATAAGAATACATTTTCCGTATAGTGCTAATTATTGGAATGCGCTAAATTTGAGATCAGGTAAAGCAAAGTTTTACATATTCGTTACATCATTTGGTCAATAATTTAGGTTTCATTAAAGTACTTATTACAGTCGTTATATTCATCTGGATTGTGCTAACATTGCTATTTAGTCTTCTTTACTATAGAAATGTCACAAAATGTCTTATTACATACTGTACATTTTTGGAATATTAGTTTCATTTCCTACGACTTCGAAACCGGCACATAATTCGCTATCCTGTAAACCCTGTGTCATTTCCTTGCAATTCCCGATAATTGCTGAGCAAAGTGAAAGTAATAGATTTTTTATGCCGATAATTGGCAAAATAAATAGCTGATATTATATTTATTGTTACTGAGTGAACCTGCGCGCAGTAGCGATCTGCCTCACTTTGATCTTTCCACTAATATTTGCTTCTTCTTCTTCTTCTTCTTCTTTTCTTTTCTAATTTCTAATTTCTAATTTCTAATTTCTTCTTAAGTTTCATTTTTAGCTGCATTCCGTATTGTAAAAATTTCTATTACATAATCCATAAATTCTGTTTATTTGCTTCTTATGAGGTCCCATTCCGGAGAGGTGTATCAAAATGTTTCAAATATATTTTTAAAAATTCACTAGAAAAAGTCTATCTCATAAGGTGAAATTCCGAAATTTAATTTCTACATAGAAAACAATCTTCTTTGCGGTGTATGGGAATTTAGTGTCAATACTACGAGTGATTTGTAATATTAAAAATATTAGACTATTTATTTCTTCAAATACAAATTAGAAAGGGCACTTTCACGATTTCATCGTAGTAAAAAAAAGTATTTTATTTTTAATAAAATATTATTTTATATCATTAAGCGTAGAAAAATCTGATGTAATTTGATTATCAGATAAGCAAAAATTGATGTAATTAGGTTGTAAGTAGGACCTTTGTTTATTTTTGCTATCCATCTCCAAACTCTAGTGCAACAATTTTGTGTTCGACAGTAATGTCTTGAAAACTAATTTATAAGATCCAAGAAGTAGTTACATGTTTTAGAGAAAATTTTAGTGTTTTTCTCTGCAATACTTTCGTATTTTCTTTCTTTTTCCTCTTCATACGGGTTTAGTATTTATCGTTTTGATGTTCGTATAGTTAAGAGCACTATTCGTATCTTGGAGTTATAGAAGTTGGCCATTTCTATTCAATTTCTATTTGACTCTGACTTAAATAAAATAAATGAATTTACTGTAATAAGAGCAGTTACAATCTGCATATGACTCCGTGGAGGACAATAAACTAATTTACTCTCCGGTAGCAAACGGTATCACCCCTTGTATCCCAATCAAGGACCCTAAGGCAGAGGTGAATTTTACATTTCAGCACACTCTTAAGATAAGATTAAGAATAGCTACGCTAAATGATATCAAGAAAATACCAACAAATTTGTATTTAATAAAACACAAAAACTTCGTAAGTCCTCTGGTACATTTCCACCAGAAGCTATTAACATTATCTTGTACTATCAATAGATCTAAAAGACTTAAGTACGTCAATCTGCCACTAGAGCGCTCTATTCTCACCAAGACATTTCGTGATAATAAAAATACATAATCACTTTTTCATTACATGGAAAATCGCCGCATAAATTCTGAATGTCAATTTTCAAATTTTTATGTAACATTGAATCAATTCTTTAATTTGTATCAAATTATTTAATTTGTACACGAACAATTCAGTAATAATGTATTTGCGTGGGAGTTTTTTACCTCGAGGTAACATGGGAAGACCCCGTAGCCACTAGCTCAAGCAATCACTCTCTTTTCAGACTTCGTCGAGCCAACATCGGGCCATAAATGCGTCCATCATGAACATATTGTGAAGCGTGTAGTGCGTGAGGTAAAACTGTACATTTCCTTCAACCATGTGATACGACCGTCTGGAACTGTCGTGAATATGGTTTTATTGCGTTCATGGAAACAGTGTGATCATATGAACTTTAAATACTATTGATGGATCCACACACCGTGGCTGCCTCCTGCATCTTCCAACGGTCTGGGATGCTGTACGCCAATTGAGCATCGGCAAACGCTACATGAACGTAACTATGAGCTCACATATCTTTCACTGGTCAGTGAAAATCTAAGGAACAGTAAGATCTATCTTGATCAACTTAACCTACCTTTATTGACGAATTCAATAACATTTAACTAAACCTCGTTGAACATAATCATGCATCCTTTATTTTTAAATTAATGCCAAGTTTTAGTATTAGATATTTTACGTGTATGTCCAATGATTTCTTGTGTTTTTGTTAGATTTTTTGTGTGATTATTAGGGAACATAAGAGCTCTAATGACCTTGATGTTGACGAGTCACAAAGCCCCAAAGAAAACAAAATTGGGAACCTGTTTTTGTGTCATTTCTTTGTAAAACTATTAATATTTGTATGTCCGTTGATTTATTGTTTGTTTTGATATAAATCATGGTAATCCGTGTGGTCCTCCAATTTAAAATCTTTTAATTATTAAAATCAAGATACCTTTCACTCCAATAGCTACCAGAGTGTTTTTGGAGTACGGTTCATGCTCCAATCTCCTTAGAATGTGTCTGCTTTTGTTAACTTTTACAATTAACAACTCAAACACGACTCCGGGGCGTTCTTTTGCGTTGGCTCGTTTTGAGTGTGTCAATTCTATCAGCGTCGTGCTTTTGTGATGTGAAGACAAGTATCGATCGACTTGTTCTTGGAGACAAAGGCGCGATTGAGTTACTCCTCGCCACGTGCGGGTTGAAAGCGAACGTCTGGCTGCTGTCGGGAGTTGATGTCTGCGGTGAACAACATGTAGGGAAGTTTCTCTGCGCAGATGGCGTTCTAATTACATTGCTTGAGAACAATGCTTAAACCGATCATAAAACTGCTCTTTACACGGACGAATTGAACTTAATCTGCTTGACTAGCATTCCTAAATATGTGCTTGGTTCAAAAGTGATGCGTGATAGCATTCAAATTTAAAGTCGTCTTTGAAAAAATATTTCTCTGTTATCGAAGGAAAATAGAATTGTAGTTTTTTAATAATTCAAAAATTCTTTCCAGGTATTTCGTAAAATGTTTCTTATAGTAATGGGTATTATTCATGACACTCGTAACTGAAGTAAATTTCTTAGTGATGGCACATTCACCAGCTTAGCTGGCATTATCAGTCTAAAATAAAATAAAATAAAGAATAAAATAATATAAAATAAATAAGAAAACAAAATAAAATATGAAATGAATAAAATAACGTAAAATATAAAATAAAGAATAAATTAACAAAAAATATAAAATAAACAATATGTCATGGATATAAAGCAGAGAAATAATTGTTGTTATAAAATTATTTGATTTCATCTTAACAATCTTTTTTTTCTTTGGATCCTAACACATAGTTTATAATATTATTTTAGAAGATGCCAGCTAAGCTGGTGAAAGTACTTTTACATGAATAAAAATTTTACTGATAGTAAATACCACATCTTTCATTTAATCTTCTTCAAATTTGTATTAGTGTCACCTCACTGATATTCAACTAAATTTTTTAGTAACGACTCTGAATTTTGTTGAGTAAAATACACATTGTTAAGTGATTCCCTTCCTTCTCCTTTATCCATACCACTCTTGTTTTATTGGTACGAAAGTTTCATTATATTTTTATATTTGTTATGATAACAAATGTTGATGTTTAGATACAGAACAGTATTTATAATTTAAATCAATACCCTGAACCGTGCGAAAAAGATATTGATGTATTTCAATTAGATAAGTAAAAACATTGAATCATCCAATATACAACGGTTTTAAATCATTGAAGTGAGTTTAAAATACGTTGAGTAGTACCTTTCACACAGTGTTAACATTTTATTTTCTAACCTCCACCTTCATTTTCTAAATTGTATTCACATTTTCTGGAGGCGTTTTATTTTATACATACAAAGCTTACATATCGCAATTTTCTTATGAAATTGAAGGTAATATATTCTTAATAATATGTACAATTAAGACTTTGTATATGTATAAGTTTGATATCTAAGATCATAAAAAGTAAAAGGTTAACAGGCCTCGAATTTTTATATATGAAGGAGAAGAATTTAAAATAGCAAAATGGCTACATTGAAATCTGATGCAATGTTTTACAATTTTTAGCAGAAGTTGAAAATATCTATTTTGGTGGTAACTTATGGTATCACGGTAGTTTTGTTTAGACCCGTGTCAAGCAACAACGGCCTCACATATCCGTATAATGTGTTCAATAGCCTACAAGATACCATGAGCTTTTTTTAGTATTTACGCAGCATTCACAAAATGAAAAGAAAATGGGGTTTTCGTGTAAACCCGTGGGATTTTCGTGACTACTTCTGTCGCGCCATAAGAGATAACGAAAGTATTTTGAACTATTCATGAAAACCTATTTTCAATACAGTAATAACAAATTTCATTTGGTAAAGGAAAAATATTTTCTATTATAAGTATGTGTTCACATATTTATTAGTAATCAATTTTCCTCTATACACTTAGACACTTATGACGCGAGTAAAGCCGTGAATATCAGCCAGCATCATTTGCTGTAATTTATTTTATTATTTGTATTACAATAAAAATGATAATATAACATCGTCAAGAGTTTTATACAGATAAAAAATTTATTTTATTGTTATTTATCGTTTATTGATTTATTTTATCTACTTAAATGTTTATGCTTATGCATTACGGAAACCTCGCTGACAATTACCGTTTCTAATTTCATGTCTGGGATGTGTTCATTCAGTACGAGACATTACCCAATTTTATTACACATGTTTGTTCTGTACATGGAAGACTTCTACGACCGCGAACTTGTTAATAGCTAAATTAACTCTCTCATTACCCACGAGAAATTAAATCCGTAGACATTAAAGTCTGACTTTTGTGATCTGTATCTTGTTTTAACATGTACATGAAACTTATAGCATGTTAAGAGCTTAGGCTTTATTCAGGGTAGTATTTGCGTGGAAGAAACACTATGATTCCCTCAACATAGTTCATGGATTACAGTTATTAATCATGTTTAATGACTAATAAAATTTAAACGGTTACTTACTGTGCATTTCTCATTTGAAAGTGATATGCTTTCTGAAGGAATATGAGTGAAGAGGATGGGGAGAGTAGGAAGAGAAGAAAACAAATAATTAACTTTTTCTTCATGTATCAAATGACTCACACTATTCTGAATTCTGAATGTAGAAATCTGTGCGACGTGTTACATTTGGTATTAAAACACACTGTACGGTGAGATTTGCGTCATGCAAAGCAGTGTGGATATAATGTTCCTTTTTTATTATACGTTGTCCTTTATAGATCTTTGAAAGAGCAAATCAGTTTTCAAATGAATTGTTTCGGCAAATTATTCAATTTGCACTTAGAAAAAACGCAGCAATATAATCAGATTTAAATGTTTATATTTGTATATTGAAAAAATACTCATGAAATTCTTTTAAATATTCGGTCAGAATTACCCGATTAAACACTGAGTTTTGACAAAATGTTTTGTAATAAAAAACTTTTACTGGTAAAGATTACAAATAATTATAATAATAATATAATTGAAAATATAATTGTAAATTATCATCACTGGATTTAAATTTGAGTATATGTAACTAGTGCTTAAATGATCAACTTTTGCAGCACTATTATAATATTGAATGATTTTTATATTATCGAATATTTTTGAAGTTTAATGTAATGTTTATAGGTCATTGATTATAAAATATTGAAATTACTTTGTAAAATGGATGGAAAGTTTACAAAAATGTACAGGCAAGAACAGAAAAGACTGATATTGATTCGCTTTTCTTTATTAAAGCTTCTTTATGATAAAATATTACATTCTTCCCAGAATCCCCGTAGGGAAGACCGGAGCATGTTTTCCCAATTTTATAAATTCATTTTCTGCAACCTTTCATGTATTATTTAAGATTAACATGATATTGTTTCATTCGGTATACATTTAGCTATAACCTATCACAGGTATACAGAACACTATTTTTGACAAAATTCCATTGATGTAATTATTGATTGATGTCATTAATTGTAGTATGGAATTCGCATCTGAAATTGAAAATTCCGATAGGACTCTCCCTCTTTTCGGATTGAACTATTGTTTTGAACAGTGACCAACATCTTTAACAAAAAAAACATTTGGTGATAGTAACTCCCTCGTGATCTCTCCTAATATGTTGTTGCGAACATTTTCTAATTGTTCGGAGGTAAACCGGATATTCCTCACCGGCCTCCCTCGAATAAAATTTTCAGAAATACCATGTCCAGGGCAAATTGCAATAAACTTAACCAATTTACTTAGCGCATTCCGCCAAACTACCCTACAGAGTCAAGAACGTTCTTCTCCTTGTCTCCCTGTTTTTGGCTGTCGGTCAATATGTTATGTTTTCTGTGAATTAGTTATAATGTCTTATGCTTTTATTTATTTTAGTACTGATGATGGATATGATGTGACCGATATCGCTTTCTAAAAATCTTTCAACTAAGAAATATCTCTCTGAAATACATTGGATTATAGGGTTAAAAACTTTTCATAACTGTTAAGAAATTTATTACAATTTATATATATTTTCGCGAGTGTGTGTACGGGTGTGTCAAATCAGTCAAGTCCCTCCAAAGGCGCTCCAGGTCGGACCTGCGCATCGGGTTTCGCAGAGGCACTGGAGTGAAGACGTAAACTCTGGAGCTTTGGGGTGGAGAAGGGTCGCGAATAGCGTCGCCGAAATCCACCCGCTCAGCAAGTTTTCACGAGACCGTCGAGAAGTGGAGAGCTTGGCTTCTGCTTCCCGGTCCTCCTTTCCACGCCTCTCCCTCACTCGAAGGCAAGAAGTCGTCCAGCATTTCCTTGCATCGCTTCTGCTAGTGACACAGTTCGCAGGAGGCTATGTACTCCATTGGAATTTTGTAATTCGTCTTTTGAGTAACGTTCCTCCTAAATTGTGTCCACCGATGGAGTTAACACTGTTATATGTTGTAACATCTACTGAGAAGTGAAACTAACCGGGATCTGTGTCTGAATTGGAGTATCGAGCCGTCACCAATTGTTCCCGGCCAAATGTGTTGCAATCGCTTCTCCACAAGTAGGTACTCAAAGTCAAGAGTTAACCATTTTTGTAATGTGGAAATATTATTTTCTTCACAAAGAAAGCAAAATAAATAAAAATAAACATAAATTTGCAAAAGCTGTCACAATACGAAACTTGCCAATCTCCGTGTAAGAAAGCTAGAGATCATATATCGTTTTGTGAGAGTAACCACAGGAATCCGGAGAAATGTCGAGGATGAGGTGAAAGATATTTGTGTCGCCGCGCGGACAACAGTCTTTACAAAGGAAACAAATAATGAAACTAAATAATTAACTTTAGAGGATTAACAAAAAGAGGTGAGAAGTTAATCATTCGAGTATTTAACGGTGAGACTCCAAAATCGATGAATAATCAAAATATACTACAATATTAAAATCTCAATTATTTAAATTTCATTTTAATTCTCTATTCTAAACAGAGTTATAAGTATTTGGAACTGTATCTCTTCACTGTTTTGCATTCTTATAACTTTTATTACTAGGTCTCCAGCAATTATTGGCTTGCATTAAATTCTGTCTTTTATTACATCTATTGTAACTGTTTTTCCTTTAAATTCGTCATAAATTTATACGGTTGTAGCCGTGCTCCTAAAACGCTAAAAAACTGGAAGAGCACTATTTTTGACAAAACATAAATTCGAAACTTACATGCAAACACTTCCCCAATTTGGATCGTCAAATCCTTATACAGATCCAATTCCTATTGTTTATCGTAGCCGGTTCCCCACTTTGGCAAACACAGAAACATATGTAAAATTTATCTCACAGGAATATGGAAACCTAGTTCTAATGAAAATCTCAATGAGATAATGAACTACCAATATATCAACAAATGAAAGATAATTTCGAAACAAAATTAACAAATCCATATTGTAAATACGTCGGTAGAAATTATCATAAAACATAATGCATGACCTTATTTCTACAGAGTGATATTTATTATTTGTACTATTGTATTATTTGTACGGACCTTATTTGTACAATTTTACAATGTAGTGTAAAGTGTAAAATTGTAAAGTGAAATAAATTCGTGTGTGTACGTTATTCATTTTATTTTATTAAATTATTAAAAATATTCTTAAAATTCAGAATAAGAAAAGAAAAGATAGATCTTATTCGAAGTAGTACTATGTTCGTCACAATATTGACTCTTTTTTGAAATGCTATCGCGGTAATTTTTTACCGCATAATAAAATTTTACGATTCCTAATGCGAATTCTTAAGTTCTATGCAAATTTCATTAAACAATACATGTTCTTCTCTCTTTATTTTTGCTCGAAACTGACATTGGAAAAGAAGAAAGAAATAGGTGACTCACAAAATTCTTCACTACACATTGAAACATCACAAACCCCAGTCTCTCTTCACATCGTCTAGTTTTATTGGTTGACCTCAAAAGTTTTCTCGTCACTACCAGACCGCCACCTTATTCACTGCCGTCTTCTGCTTGAATTTACGACTGTATAACGGTAAAACGTAAACACAGATCAAAGGTTCATTGAACTGAACTTACTTTAAATGGACATATTTGTTTCTCTTGTACATAATATGGATGTCTTAAAACTTACGAAGTATTCATTTTTCATTTCAATATTACAATACAATCACACTAGAGAAAATGAGCTTCTTATCAGTTTGTGACTTCGTATATTATCAGTTTTAGTTTAGTTGCCTTTCTGTCAACGTATTCAAGAAACATTTATTCCTCTAGTATATTTCTAAATACACAGATATAGAAATCTCTTAGATTGCGGTGAACCTCACCGCTAGGTAACAGATTAAACATGTTACGTCGAATGAAAATGGGAGACGGGACCGGGGATCGAACCCGGGACCTTGAGCTTTACGCGCTCATGCGCCTACCGACTGCGCCATGCCGTTCGCTACCCGTCTTTGGGTTTCACAAGTTGAATGATAATGGTAGACGGGCACGGGTAGCGAACGGGATGGCGCAGTCGGTAGGCGCATGAGCGCGTAAAGCTCAAGGTCCCGGGTTCGATCCCCGGTCCCGTCTCCCATTTTCATTCGACGTAACATGTTTAAATACACAGATTAAGGATACTAATAAACTTCACCCATCCACTCTATCATAGCAATGTCATATATTGATGGAGATTTAGAAATAATAGTTGTACAAACATTATAAAGTGCTCGCGAAGAAAGCTGCGGAAACTCAGCTTGTGAGGAGTGAAGACAATTTCTTCGAATGTCTCCATTGATTCCTGATATTATGATACACGTGACGGAGAAATTCCAACACTGCCGTATTCAGATGCCCCGTGGTGACCATTAATTATCGGGTGAATAGCACACTTATGCTGGAAGTGCACACATGACGTATAATTGTGAAATTTATCCCTCGACATTAGACCTCACGTTTCACTTGAACCCCTAATCAAGGCGGTCGGTCCCGCATCCTCTTGTAGTAGCTAATTTCTGACTGGCTCCATGAACCATCGTTGGTTTTCGGTGTAATTAACCAATATATCCTGACGCACATATTGCGGGTTGAGTAGTCGTCTCGGGTGAACACCAGTGTTGTGTTTCGTGACAATTCTTTGATGGAAATGCACGTAAACAACATTATCTACCTTTCAGTATAAAAAGACTGTTTTCTGACTGATTCATCGTCTCACAAACCAAACTGCTGGACCTATTGACGTGAAATTTTACACTATAGTTACTTAGGTGTCGTAGGAAACAACTATGGTCGTATATTTTGGAATTTGAAGTGGAAGGTTCGAAATGAAGATTGTAATTATTATTATTATTATTATCATTATATCTCGGGATAACTCAGATTTATCGATTAAAATGGGATCACATAGAATTACCTAAATTTTCTATAAAGAACATTTTTTTAAAATTTCAATCAGATCCATTTTGGGATCTGTTGGGATTAAAAACTAATAAACTTAACTGTAGACTGTTTATGAGAAGTTTAGTCCTCCACTTTGGTGAGAAGGGAATCAAAATTAACTGAATTGGCCAGCCATGTTTGCATATGGTTTTAAGAGGAGTGAACACACTACAATTTCCATGCATTCGTGGAAGGACCGCGGAGCATGCGCTAACTCTTAACTCCCACTCATCCATCGTCCAACCAACCTTGCGTTCGTAGGTAGTTCAAATGTTAGACACAGATTAAGTGAAGTACGCCAATTCATCGGCTTTGTACACATTTACTGTTCCATTTCGAACTGTGTTTAGTCTCCGTGAGAAACACTCAGCTGCGTCAGTATAAACATGTCAAATTTTCCAAACAGAGAACTCTCTTCTGACAATTTTTTTTCCAATCAGGTTTTGCGAATATAAATTATTAAAAATTCTTGAGAATAGAACATAATTACAGAATCTTTCATTTTTCCAGTAAAATAGTTTTATAAAATCCGTACGTTTTAGGTCTTTTGTTTTAAGGGAAAAAAGTCTGTTTGAATCAAAAAGTAAGGGCATGGTGGTTTATGGTGGTAATAATGGAAATTATCATGGGAATAAACAATGCATGGTGATTTGCTACTTAAAATATTATTATTTTATATTAAAATGACTGAATTTGATATTTAAAAATGTAGTATAATTACTTATGTATTTTTTAATTTGTGGCTCAATTATATTTGGATCAATGATTTTGGGTGAGACGAGCAAGGTATGCTGTACCCGAGAAAATATCTTCAATTTTTCAAGTTATTCCCGTAACAAATTTCTCTCCGGCAAAAAATGATTTATTTAAAACCAGAAGTTACATAATTTAAATTTGTAGTAAATTGAATTTACATACTCAATATTAGTGATAAATTGAATGTACTTCTAGTTAGGGAATGTTTTAAGTTTTCGCAGACGTAAGAGGCCCATCATGAAAGTTCAACAAATTCTAGTATAATAATGAAATCAGTTATCTTCTCTTAACCAGTATTGTCAAGTTTCAAAACAAATGGTTTCATACTATAAAAGTTAGAATCATTTTAGAATATTTTTAGAGAAGACTAGACATTGTTTCATTTGAGAGTCTAAACCAGGGGTCGGCAAACGTTTTTGGCCGTGGGTCAGAATCAACCAAAATGTGAGTATTAAAGAGACGTTTGAGTCAGAGATATTTTCGACATGGATCTTATATACATAAACACTTATGTGTATAAGATCCATGGTAATCGAACTAAAATATTGTTCTTAGTATTTATTTTCAATTTTTTTAATTCTCAAAATGTTTGTTTCATGTTTATGTTTTATAATTTATTTTTATATATTATACTTTATTTTCAGAACTAAAGTGGGTCACTTGAAATTATCAAATGGATCACTCGGTGACCCTCAGGTCATAGGTTACCGACCCCTGATCGAAACAATTATACACTTATCCATTTAAAATTGAATTGACTTTTCCGAATATCTTTCCAAGGAAAATTGTGGAATGTTTTAAGGTTTGTCAGAATTATTTTCTGAATAATATATTTCAAGGAGAAAATATAGAGAAAAGATAATGTAAGCGTATAAATCAGAGCGTATTAAAAAATATAATTTTTCTGGGGTGAATGTGCACTAAAGTTACGTGTTTTTACCTCCGATAGAAAACAGGGTTTTTTTATAATGCTAACGCGTTCTTTTTAGGGAGAAATAAAAGCTGGAAGAACCTCCATTTGTCCTTAAATTTATTGAAAACTGTAAAAATAACAGTAGTCCTACAGAAGAATCATTATAGTTTTGTAGATTTGTTACATTGGGGAGTGATGTTTATAAAAATAAACCGCTATGAGGAACTCACATGAACTGTTAAGTTTGAATGAAATTTAAACGCTGCAGTTAATGAACGAAAATGCTGAACGTGCAGTGGAGAGACGTTGAAGTCTAAAAAGTAGTTTCAACTGTCTACTTTTTTCGTTCATACGAAACCCTATCCCGTGACCTGTTTCTTAAGGAACCGTTGCCTCTATGGTGCATGTTCCAAATATTTTGGTGCTTGAAATTCAGAACGTAGCGCTCAAAGGAAATGCTATACGTCACATCGTAATATCTAGAGATACAGGAGAGTAGAAGTCTATTCCAAAAGAAAACAGGGGGCATCTTGGGGATAAAGAGTCCCCTTGTAATTCCTCCTGTTAGCTCTCTTTTCAGGCTGTGGAAAAGTTAGTAGGATGGTAGAAACTTTTTCTTCGTTTGTGCTCTTCAAATCCTTTAGGTCCTCAAAGGGGATTTTAGAACGTATTTGGAAAGAGGTGAACGTATAGCCGTACCTAATAAATAAGCGTGATACAAGTCACCGAATGTGTACAAACTCTGGTTATTTCGTAAAAAAGATCACTGAAGACAGTATGTAGGTATTAGAAATATTTCAGTGATAATATAAATCCAGTTCATTATTTACTGTTTTCTATCAAAGCTTACCTAAATATGTCAGTTTTATATAAGTTCATGTTTTTTTAGGAGTGGATAGTTAGGTGCATTTCTTAGGGAATAAAGAGATATCAAAAGATAACACTTAATACCTGTCTTTAAATGATTAGCGTCTCCATTTTTGAGTCACATTTCTTTCCACTGAAAGTCTCTACGCAAAAACTGACATCAAAATTTATAAGCAACAAGATATTATTGAAGGACAAACTTATGAAATTTAAAGATAAGAAAATCAAATACTTGAATCAACACCCTTAACGTTACTACCAACTTATGCAGAAAGTCCTCATAGAATTTGCCCATTACCGTCAAAGGTGTTAAATCACAACCAAGTACATCAGTTGAGAGTAAAATAAATACGAAATTTTTTTTAGTATCTTAAACGGAGGAAACTTTAAAAGGATATAGCTTACCTAACAAAAATTATATCATATCAGAAGTCTAATATTTAACCGTGTAAACGTAAAAAGAAATATGTATTCCTCAATGCTGTACTAATGGCTTCCACATGAAGTTAATATATTGATTTCATTTAGGTTGGTTATTTTATTTTTTACTACATAAACACGTTATTTCATGGTTGAAAAAGCGATATTGATGAAATGGTCGCCTATTGGCAAAATATATGTCTATATTTCATCTCGTTATTGCAAATAAAATAAAGTTATTTTCTCGGAGACAATAACATTCTTGGTAAACGGAGTCTTAAATACTTAACGGAGAGTTGATTTAAATATCAGCATTCCACTCCACTATCAACATTTCGAGTGAACAGATCATATTGATGTTATTAGTGTTACATCTCCCCCTGACTTATTTATTCAATCTGTTCCTGTTTAACTAGGTTTTTTTGCCGTGTCGTTACCAAGAAAATTGTGATTTCAATCTAAAAATTTCTAGAAGCGAGCCCTAGAAATCAAAAACACTACTGAGCTTTCTTGTGTTTTCATTATCGATATTCTATAATTTTTACCCATTGCAAAAGACACTCCATATTCTTTGATTAAGCTAGTTAAGTTAATGATGACGCCAGCACTTTTTTGAAAATTGCCATGGTTATTTAATCATTAGAGCTTGGATGATCTTGAATATAGTTTTCAGACCTGTGGTTTCTTACCAATATGTATCTGGCCCTTAATCTTAAATTTAGAATGTAGTATGCACAGTTCTTTCTTCAGAGTGCTCTACCCATCAGGCAATATTTCTCCACAAACCTCTCCAATGCTGAGTGGTATCAACTTAGTCTATCGACTGCCCCTCCATTTTCTTTCTAACTTTCCAACACACTTCATTAATGTGAAATTTTCTTCAAAGTTCTCCTACAAAAAATCAACTGATTTTTTGAATACTTCTATTCAATCTTCGTGTGATTTAGCAAGATATAAAAGATATTTGGGTTGATAGAAAACATACGTGTGGATTTTAGTCACTTGTTACATTTGTATGCACCAACGAGAAGTAATAAGCTTCAATTATCAAGTTAGCACGCTCCATATTGAAACAATATATTGTTTTCAATATTATTTCATGATACCTGAAATTTTGTTGTCATTTTGTCGTAAGAAGCTTCAGAATTGTTTTATCCATTTCACGCAAATCGCTTGAAACATGACGTCCAGAACAGTTGATTGCGACCGCGGCGCTCTCTCACTGAAACGGCACGAACACATCTCCAAGCGATATCAGCGCGCTCTTCCCGATAGTGTCCGTTTTTGTTACCAAATTGAAAGCTCCAGTTTTCATATAAATCAGCGTATCTGCGTTTACGTTTTCTATGAAGTACGTATTTGGGATTTCCGAAGCAAGCTCATGACCAAATACAATTATATTCCATTTGAACTGTATAGAATGTAAAAATTATACTCGTTTCCAGAACAATATATTTTGTATTTAATCTGTAAAATTGTATTTATACTTTTCATAAAATAGACGGAACTTTACCTTCCGTGCTCTATAAAACTTTCTTCAAATTTTGTGCAAAGTATATTGAGTAGGAGCTATTAAAAAAATATCAAACTTTCCAATTCAATCTTCATTGCAACAGAAATAATATAGAATTAATTTCTGGATTATTTAAGAATAGACATGATTCGTTTGATTTTCGGAAGGACCGATGCGAGGTGTCGTTACTCTTAGTTATTGAATGGACTGGTATTTGCGTTTTCCAAGGGACATGGCATTTGTAGGGAGTTATGCAAGCTTGCAGGGTTGAAGTTGCCACTCATCCCATTCATGGGTGTAGTTGACATGGTAATCGCAGCGCACGTAACTCATGCTAGCATCCGGTTGTACCTCGAAGTACAGCCGTGACCGCATGGGGTGTTTTAATGCGACACGCTAGTGAATACAAGTCTTCTCGCGCTCTGTTACCTTCAATGTGCTACAACAAATTGCTCTTCGTCACTAATGCGGAAAAAAAGTCGGAGGTAATCTTCATGAGGAGTGTTATAAGGTCCGTGCGTGAAGAAGAGTATTATCCGGATTATTTACGCACTTCAGCGTTAATCCCTCTCTATTTACTTGCATCAAATGTGAAAACGTTTGGCTCAGCTTGATATTTCTTTACCAATATTAACTTATAATATTATTTTTACTGATTCTCTGATACCCAGGCTAAACCTGGCTTTGGAAAGAAATTTGATACGGTCAAAATTATTCCTATGTTTTTCATCTGTGACAATCTAAATGATAAATTAGAGTACTTTTTTTTTGTAATGTCCACAAAGTACTCGTGTAAATCGACAGTGCAATTACGTATCCATTTTAAAAGTGGAGTAGATAACACTACCTAAAGTGCACGTGCTTTATATTTATTTCAAGTATTATGTCTTATCTATATATCAGAATTGTAGTTACATGGATTACGTTACATAAGTATAACATTTCTTATAATTTGTTGCATCTTAAAACATTAAAACAAACACATTGTTTTTATTTCATGGTTACTTTTGTGAAGGTAACGTCTACATTTAAGGAAAAATATTTCTTAATGGAGTCATTTATCGTCATATAATTTTTTAGTTTTTGTTAAAAGCCTGTCGATAATTTTCATTATGTTTCTACTAAATGGAAATATACATTGCGCGTATCTTTCAGTAAAAAATCATATAATCACTAAATTAATTTAATTTCATATTAATGGTTATTTATCGTTCCTTTGTTTGTATTTTACTTACGTTTTAGGAAGTATGAAAATCGGGGTCATAACTGAGATGCATTCACGGACGTCAATCGGCTCCATTCATGTACTTAATGAAGTTATTTTACGCCGAGTAATCTTGAGCATTCAATTTTCTGGACGGAAGTTTGCCTGACGGTAATTTCCTATGCATGTACCCATTTGCGCTGGATGTTGGCAGCATTGGGTCGTGCAAGAGAGAGCTTTAGGAACAGCAGCATTTAGGGACGCTTCGGAATGGCTAGGAAGCATGAGGCCACTTGATGACGTCAACTTGAAGCTCGGTGCAGCTGCCAGGGTGAGCCTGCCACTATCCCGGCTTTCTCCCTGTCCATGAAACATCGGCACCTGAGGCTTTCCTTTCCGAATGCGGGGTGTGAAATGGATCCGGGAGACTCATCACACGGACTGGGGTGCGACTACCACGAAGTCTGCCATGTTTTCCTTCATTGTGCTGAGTTATTTGATAGTGTTCCGTGAATGAAATTTGTTTTTTCTTTTAATAAAACAAACAAGAGTTTTTGGGACTAACTCACTGTAAGGTCACACCACGCCATTTCAGAAAACCCAGAAAAGCGTTAAATTACCGGTACGAAGACTCGACTTCACTGCAGACTACGTTTAAGAACAATATATTATAAAACTAACAATGAATAATTTTACCGAAATAAGCTCTAAATTTATAATAATAATTATTCTCAACATTCTTGAAGACATTGAGTTGCCTGTTTTTTATGGGAAGGCGAAATCGCTTTATTCTTGCATTATAACGGGATTATACTGCTTCAAATGGTTGAAAAAAGACTACAAAAGTTTCTAGCTTATACAAATGACTTGAACCAAAGCATACGTCCAAGTTCCCTGTCGCGTATTTGCTTCCTTTGTTTATGCGAAGTGTGATAGCATCAAAAACAGACATCCTTGATTGGAAGAAATTATTCATAGCACTCAAATATCGTTTTCTTTCGAGTGCGCTGATAAGTTCTTTTACATCATCACGCCAATAACTATTTTCAAGTAATCACTTTTTAAGTTTGGATAATGATATATTTTCTCCGCCGATGCTGAGTGTGAATTTATTCTCCTCGGAGTTAGTTTCGCGACGATTATTACATGTACGACCTGACGTTGATCTCTTCACTCGAATTACAAATGCCTAAAACCAATGGCATGTGTGGATTCTACCTCGAGATTCATTTTTGTTTTATGTAGTTTCACTGCTTGCGTCTTTGAGTTATTGATTTGCGACTAATAGTGAGTACTTCGAAATTTCAGCTGTTTTAAGTTCAGCTCATTGTGCTTCCGAGCTGGTACAGTGGGTAATATATAAATTTGTTACATAAATAAAGCGACTTAATTTGTAGACATTTTCAAATGCGTGAAGAAAAGGTTATCATACCATATTAAGTTAAAAGACATACGTTTAATTGACGTGAGTCGTCGTTTTAATCTCTAGTTTGCCAGAAATAAAAATCGTAAAAGTAAATGAAAATAAAATAATAAAACTTCAAAATTAAGCAGGAACATGATAACTAAAAGGGCATTTAATTTCATATTCCTCTTCATAAGAAGTGCTTCTTCTAAAATGTATTCCTTATTTTTAGATCATACTTTAACTTTTTATCCCTAATCCAATCGATGAAAATAGTCTACCACGATCTTACCATAAAGTAATATAAACTACAGTTTTTTTTTAATTTTTAGCCATTGATTCCAATGACTTTCTTAAACATTCTAATGGATATAAATGAATTGTTGGCAACATATTACCAGGTACAATTTAATAAATTGGAACAAGGTATGGTTTCATACACCTATATATTTAAATGAAACATTTATACAACTTTACAAATCTATTTATGTCCTATTTATATGCTGCATCAAACTGCATGTGTTTTATTAAATATATTTGTTTACACAGCTAATTAATGTGATGTTAATAACACCCTACTTCTAAGAAGAGAAATTTCACAGAAAACTACTTCTTGTTACTGTGAAGGTTACTGTGAAACTAAAGTATTTAACCATTAATAAGTAGACTAGATGATGTTTCATTTCATCCATTTGTACTTATTTGCAATGAATTTTATTTAGATTACAATGAATGCATTTTTCTGTCTTCTGAGGGGATTTTGATAATTAAAAATTTTACACTTGTAAAATAAATTGCACTTATATATGCATTGCCAAATCAATAAAAGCAGTTAAAGTATCAAAAACACAAAATATGCTTATTTATTGAAAAAAAATCTTTTGATAATACACATTCGCTATCGAACACATAGTTTTTAAGGCTGATTCAATGAGATAGATTTAACATTCGTAGTTGCAACCGATATTTTGTGGAAATTATAATACATGTTAAGGAAAGAAAATGATATTATCTTTCGCAATTTGATGTAATATGTTTTGTTACAAATAACATTTTTCAGGGAGCTTTCCCCATCATCAGTGTTGAACAGAACAAAAGAGATATATAATAAATCTAACAAATATTATTTACAATTAAAAAATGAATTAACCTAATTATAGAAATATGAAAACGTAAATTAAAAAAAAAAGAACTTACCATGGGATCAACATAAATAAATCGGTCCCAATTAAAGATACATTGAGATATTTCGATTCAATCAGAGTATTCATTAAAAAACAGTAACGAAGTGAATGAACACCGATCATGTGTAAATAGAGATGGACTTGAAAGGGGAGAGAATTAACATCCAAATACATTTAAAATAGTTCTGAATTTTATTTCAGTTTGCTCATTAAAACAAATCTTTTGAATAACTAAAACATAAATTTTCCTAAAGTATACCCAGTTTTGCAGCATATTCCTAAATCGTTAGATTTGCTCAACCCTTGACCTATTATTTGGGAGATTGAGTCGATGTAAGGTAATCTACAGAACATATTTTGTTCATTTGAATAGTTTGTGGTAAACATTTTCTGAGAATTAAATTTTCCTCTTTGTTGACGAACTTTTCAATATTTTTTGTGTTTTAGCCATGGTTGGAAGCAATGGTTTTAACCACATTTACTTCTTTTCGAAATTTTACAGAGTCATGGGCACCATAAGAGCCTGTGTATCCCTGAGTGGAAGACAGCAAACCTAGGTGTGATACATGTAGTGACGGATTTGCGACTATCACATTAATTAGGATGGGTTTTCTGTAAATGCTAAATTCATGTCTATTTCTTTTCAAAGATATGGTCAAGAACAAAAAATTTAAGGACTGTTTATTTCTTAACTCCATTTTAAATTTTTGAATTTTTGAATATCATGTATTCAAAGGGTCTTTAAATTGGTCAAGCTGTCATTAGTAATTTGTTTTAAGTGGTACGTTGAGACAGTCTGACAAATTTTTACGTAACGCTTCATTTATTTACCTCAAAGAACGAACTGAAGTAAAACGTTGTATTATTTTCTATTTATTTGGTCGTGATTTCCCCCCCC
>NNCF01126994.1:277760-334751 GCA_002313205.1 Laupala kohalensis | reverse complement strand
TAATTAAGACCGAATTATTCGTGTTAATTGGTTAAGTTTATTACATTTTTAATACAGTATTTTCATCTTCCTATGTTTAGGTTTATTCATTTTTAAATTGAATATTTTTTTATATTTCATGTATATTTATTTTGTTTAATGTTCTGTAGAAAACTGATGATGGGGAAAACTCACCGAAACACGTTTGTTTTGTAATAATTTAAATTGTGGAAGGTAATATCATTCTGCTTTCTTAATTTAGACGGATATAAATAACTTTGTCGTAATTTCGAATGTTTTCTGTTTTAATTCGAATTGTATAAAACGCTGTGCTATTTATATTTACTAGTAGATCTTTTCTTTCGAAATCATTCATGGGAATGTAGCAGTAAATTTAGTTCCTTTCAATGAACGAAACCTAAATATTCTTTTACGTGCACTAATCTCCTTCGTAGGCGTGCGTCGCGAGGGCATTGCGCTCAACCCAGTGACGTGGTTGTTCTAAAGCTATCTCAGAGGCATAATTAAAGCCCCCTGGGGTCGACGTGCGAGGTGCTGTCCGCTTAGCGTCTCCCTACGCTTTTTCATAACCGCCCCCGATTAAAAACTCCGACGGGCTGACGATAATGAGGATAACGGGCGAAGCGTCCCCAATATTCTGCGACGCGAAAATTCCGTGTGAACTCTCCCTTCCCTCTGACAGGGGCGAGAATTTCCCCCCTTGTCCCACACCCTAATGCGTTTTTCGTTTGCTAGAATTACACAATCTCCACCCTCACGCCTTTGAAGCGAGGGGCTGAAGAGGAAATGCCTTATATTTCAATTCCTCGTTCATTATGATAAGGAACGGATCATTAAGAAAGAAGAGTAATTATACTTGTGAGCGATCCGATCACAAAAATTTTCAGATGCAACCTACTGAGAGTGAGAACTATCAACATTCCTGCGGGTTTGTCAGGTTACAAATCTTGAGGACACGTGAAAGCACACAAAAAGGGATTCGCGTAGAAAGTAGGATACAATATATTAATAACTGGATTAAGAATCTTTATCTTACGTGAAAGGGAAGTATGATAATGATTACTTGAACCTTTCTATATTTTGTTTTCTATATTTTTGCACGAACGAGAATTTATTTTAACTTCCCCCCGTGTCTGAAATTCCAACAATTTGGCGCACGTTTCCAACTTTCTGTACTGTTGTGGAAAGCCCTGCTGACGCCCAGGCAGTAGTACTGCTTCCCTGACGAGATTCATCGCCCCGTCCTTTTCATCTCCTCTCCTTTCCCGTTCACCCCCGCCATTGCCGACGCTTTGTTTAGAACGACCTTGTTGGCGTATCCCTGTGCTATTTGCTTCCCCACCGTTCGCAACAACAACCCAAGTGCTGTATTGTGCTTTTTTCTTCTTCCTCGCATTTACGAGTTAATAAGGATTTACTAAAATATTACCCTTCTGCCCGAGTTAATTGTGGAATTACTAGGGTTTAAGTCGTCGCAGTAATTAGGAGCATGAGTCGAGAAGTCAGTGATGTAATTACATTAGTAATCTATTACGACCTACGTTGCTGGCTCGCACAGTTTGTGTGTTGTAAAACGTCAAACTTATTCTAGGGTGTAGATAAATTGTACGTACTGTATTTCATTGAACTGATCTCCTTTCCGTGAAGAATATCTTTGAAATCTAGCATTGCATTCCATGGTGTGTTTTATCATAAAGACAAATACATTATTTTTAAATAAAAGTATATTGGTGAGTACTCTTTTTACTTCAGTACACAATTTTTTTCTCTTCTAATTATGTGAATGTTAATTGCAGATTGCAAAACCTCAGAAACTCCGTGATGTGACCTGATCACGTACACCTAGAACAAGTCATGAGATCTCTTTGAGACAGATTTTATTTTTAATTAATCGCTTCTGCTTGTTTCAACCATGGATCGATTAAATTGGAAAACAAACCAAAATCGTTTTGTTGGCGAAAGTTTCTCTATCGGTTCAGATCCCACGAGATGGCGCAATACAACACGAACAAGAGAGAATTCATGAAAATATTCGAAAGTAGATGTGTGTATCTCTTTTGCTTTCCCCACCTCCATATAAGTGAAATATTATAGGAGGGGTAAAAGTGCGTTATTTGTATTGAGTTAACATTTTTTTTCAGAGTGCTTATATTTCCGTCCCATTTCTTTTACTAAAACTCGTGGATACCAACTGTAATTAATACTGTCTGTGTAGTAATCACGAGGGATTGGAACAATTATTGTCCTAAATATTAACAATATAATTCAATATTTTTAATCGCTTAAATGTTAAAATACAACTCACACTAAATTTAAATTGAATAAAACCACTCATTTCTTTTGTAATTCTGTCCAATATTGATCGACCATAAAATCCAATGTTGTACGTTTTTCCTTAAGTGGAACTCATTTTGTGTATCATCCCTTAAGTCTGACATGTATTCAAGATGTCAAAGTGCTATTTCTGAACAGCTTTCTTATGTTAGTAGGTTCCATGGGTTGACATTCATTTACACTAGAGAGATGTATTTAATTGAAAGTAAAAAGTAGTTTATAGATACTGTTATACGTTATACAGAGTTGATTTTTATTAGCCATTCCTTACAGTCAATATGAAACAAACGGCAATATTCCCTTTAGTATTCTCTTGCATCCCTTAAGTATATGTATCATGTCTTTCACTAGTCCTCTTTATGTTTTATTCATCTATCCTATACATGGGAAAGGGATGTGAAAGTGGATTAAGCCACTTCAGACCGTATATTATTATGAGGAAGAAATTTTTTTTCATGTTGTGAATGAATCCTCTTTAATCTATGAGAATAAGGAACACCTCTCAATTTCCTTTTCATCAGAACTTCCATATTCAGCAGTTTTAGTTGAACTTCCTAGTAAAAGACTGTTCAGATGTTTCAGTAACTGAGTTAGAAATTCTCAGCGGACGTGGATGTGTGCCATAACTGAGTTCAGAAAGTTGTGACTTATCCTATACCCTTAAAGATAATATAGTGGCACACTTTCTAAATATTTTCCTCATGGTACACAGAAATATTGAACTGGAATGTAGATGAATTATTTACCATTCCTTCACGGGAAGAGGAAGTAGCATTGTATTTTCTAAATATTTCTGAATCTTATTCAACAACATTGAAACAAATTAGTTTTCATTGTAATGTAGGGTCATATAATTACACACAAATATATTAATTTAATAGCACCAATTTTCTTGAAATATGCTTATTGTATTTGTAAATAAGGAATTTCTGTGTGGATTTATTTGTCGACGACTAAACTTTTCAGAAAATCGTTAGTTGAATGAAGTTTTTCTATCCATAATGTATTCCTGCACCTTGAATGAAAAATCTTAGTATACAGCTGAGATACGAATGCCCTGAAATAAGTAAATACATTTTTTATTTTTTTCAAATTCTTTTAACCATGGTTTGTACATAAGCGAAGCATTGCAATGCTGCCATCTAGCAGCGAAATCGTAACCTTCTTATTGATCTGTGCTGAGCTGCGTCCTCGCGGCGAAAGTTGGAACTTCGTGGTGTGCTTGCGATTTCATTGCTTTGGTCCGACGACAACCTGCAAAGCATTCCCAAATATCCGGAAAAATACGTGTTTTGTGAAAATATTTCTGTCACCCTATTGTTTAATTGAAATTTTTAAAACATAATAATGTGCTACACTGGAACACATTGTCAAGAAGGGAATTAATAACAGCAGCAAAATACTTACATGGGAATATCAATGTAATCAAGGGTACTTATTCTGAAACACACTCGCGAAGATAAAAGAAACTTCTTTAGTGTATATTTTCCAATTCTTGTTGAGTGTTTTAAATGTTTCAATTACCTTCTTCCTTTTCATTGAGGTTCTTATCTCTTACACTGCAATCTATATTTATATAATTTATTTTCCTGTATATATTTATACCTATGATCTTACCAGGGAAATGGATTATGAATAAGTTTTTAAATAATATGACGGTTTCAGTCGATATCTTCCAGACTTCGCTCTGTATTGTGCAGACAAAAGAAATAATATTCCACAAAGTTTTCTCAAAAGAATAATTGAAACATAACTATCATTATACGGAGAGTTCCCTATCCTAAGTGATCGCGTGTAAAACATAAGAGAATGTTTAGAGAATTTACACAAATTCATAAGTAAATATAAATGTTTTATAATTAAAAGATTTAAATTTAAAATGATTTGAAATTATTTGCCTGGAGATAATATTAAACTAAGCATAGAAACTGTGTAATTTTAATGTGTAGTTGGTTTTAACTATGTTGTAATCAAAGTAATCAAACTAAGTAATCAAACAATGTAACGAATTATCTCTGAAAATTCTTTAAAATTCCTCTAAATTTCTCTCCCTGCTAAATAGCACCTTTCCTTAGATAATTTTCTCTCCCTGTTTCTCCATAATTTGTTTCATGTATTGGCTCTTGATTCCACATGCCATGCACAGGGGCCTCCTGTCTCACATTATCCAACTAATTTATATAAAATGTGCCATGTAAAATATAAATATCACTTCCAGTCCTTCAAATAATTAGCACAAAATGTATGAAATAGTTTACGATATTGAACTTCACATTTCTAAGCATTCAATTTCAATTGAAATATTCGTATGACTTACTGCGATAAAACATGTATGACAAATTATATGACAAATATGTATTAAAAATTTGTATGGCCACAATGGCTGTATGACTTGAAGAGTAAATGTGAAAAAAATATTAATCTGAGAAACAATGGTAGTAGTAATTATGTTCCATAAAACATAATTAGTGCAAGCATTGTTTCTGAGTGTCACGTATCGTGATCTTTAGATACGCTTGCATCAATATGAAGAGAAGCATATTACTTACCACCAATTCCCCTTTCACGAAAAGACATCTAATCGAGAATTTACTTCTTATAATTTAAGAAGGTTCTCTCCCACTCCCTTATTGACTTCTCTCCGCTCTCATATTTCCTACCTCTGCCGCCGGGTGCGGCGTGCGATTGTCTTTCTTGCGCGCCTTTATCTATAAGCGCTTCAATGCACAGCGGCGTCTAATTCAACAGGCGCCTTCCCTCTCTCGACCTGCACTGGAGGCTCGATCCCCGAGGACCTCTCCTGCGCGTTGACGGGGAAAAGCAGGGAACGTCGAGGAGCGCGATGCCAGGTGAATGTTGTAATTGCCCAGAGGACACTCCGACAAAGGGGAGAACATACCCCCTCACCGCAAGTCATCAGGTGAGGACCCTCGGAGAGCAAGAGTGCGCTAAGGACGCTCGGTGGTCGTAGCGTTTGTTGGTGTTCAAAAAGGAGGAATTCATGAGGCAGAGCCTTATTGCTCCGCGAATAAATTGGCGACGAGAGGCGTATTTACAGAGTCGAGTTGAAAAAAGGCCGGCACATTTAATGTCCGTCGCGATAGAGAAATTACTTTTCATTCGCGTTTTTGATAGCATACCCTGCACAAATAACTTGCAACAAAAATGTTGCCCGAGACCCAGAAAAAAGGTTTGAAATATTTCTATTGAATGGGATCTGTTCACCACGAAGAAATAAATATTTTGTTCCGTTCATATTTTCTAATAAAAAACAAGTATTTTTCATTCGGAGCAAATATCAGGAAAAATCTAAGCTTTTTCGTGATATCTTCAACGAAAAGAACAAACGTCTTAAACGGAAAAATTGATAAATACTTTTAAGATGTTAGAAGTGTCAGAGAGATACAAGTGCTAATCGTTACAGAAAATAAGCGAGCTATGTTTTCTCTCCAAGAAGCGTTATTAATAAAACAATTCTTGATAGTAAAGGATTGTTACATCTTCTTTCCCATTGTGCGTGTTTAGAAGCACTCAGCTTTTGTGTGCTGATTGTCACTGTGATAGTGCATACAAGGGCGGTTATGTCCTGAACACAATGAACAATGTTTCACGCTTCACATGAGATTGTGAAACTGGATACTATCAAGATTGTAAATGGGTATCTGGAAGGGAAACAGTAAACTGAGCATCTCCTGTTGTGTCTAGAAAGAACTTATCTGCATCAGTTCATCGATAAGTTAATTATGAATTTGTATCAATGAAAACATAATTTTGTACTTGTTTTATATACTTTATTTATATTTCACTACGTTTAAATATTAATATATAATGATCGTGATAAATGTTCATTTCAGTGATGTGAATGAAAACAGGAAGAAACAAAACGATGTATTAAATTTAGTCCGCATCGAAACTAAAGTACTTATGCTCATTCTGTTCCTATGAAGATAGAGAGAGAATAAATTAATCTCTTTTGCTTTCATCCGCATCGAAACCAAATTAACAAATGTTGCTTTGTTTCTATCTGGATCAAAATGAAAATATAATTAATTTTTCATTTCTGTTTAGAATAGAAACAGCAATCTTAATATAAAATGTAAAGTAATAATGTAAATTTAAATTTTCATATTAACGTAAAATATTAAATATTATTTTAAATCTGATTTAGATTATTTGTTTTAACCTTGGTAATTATTCTGGGTATTTTTTAATTAAATATATTAGAATTTTTGAATGATCTATTTTATGCATGCGCGTAAGGACAAATTCCGTTTAATCTACTTTTGCCGGTCACTACTCAATACGACATACTCAATATACGTTGTACAATAATATATTAATGTTAAAAATCTTTGAGTCAAACTATACTGCTTTCGCGTTTTAACTTTAACCATCAGTTTCTCTGCTAAATGAAACTAAATAAGAATAAAAATAATGCTCCTATTCTTGAATCAAAAGCACAGCAACCATTTCGTTTCAATTCGCAATTCTGGTTTAGTTTGAATGGGAAACATCCCAACACTATTCGTCTCCGGGTGATTAATTCCATTTTTCTGTTATCTGCTATTGTTTTATCTGGCAAAAGATACGAAAACTAATTCATTGTGGTAAATGAAAGTTTTTGAAGTATAATAGTTCTATTTATGCCTCACGTCAAGTAGTAAGTATATTTAAACGTAACTCCGATTTAATAAGTCCACGATGTTTTTGTTCCACTTGTCCTCGAGAGTAGCAATATTTCAAGAGAAAATCAAATTATTTTAAAGAAGGAGTTGTATGTGAAAATATTTTTCTCCGAATGTAATTTTCTAGGCATTTCGATGTATGATCATTCAAAAAGCATTGGTGTCTTGAATTTGTTTAAAAATGTTTTCCTCTTTTTGCTAGCCTTTATACCCTTCATTTGATATCTTCATTCATTCATTTTAGAAACGAATAATTGAGTTATTTTTTCGATACGGAAAAAACGTTTTGAGATTTTACTTTGTTCGACCTAATTGTGTTCAGCAAAACGTGAATACAAATTTGTGGAAAGTTACCACTCGTCAGAAGAAAAAGGTTGCCTTCGTAGTCTGCCGAGAGCCAGAGGATTCTTTGAGATTGTATCTTCTGGAGGACTCCTAACAGTATAGAAAACACCACAATGACACGGCAGGGCTGGAAACTGTTGGTCGTTTGTGTGATTCGCGGCCCTCATCGCTCTCTCCTTTCGCAACTGGCTTTGTTCTTTCGGTCTCTTGGGGCTCCACTCCTATTACCTTCCTTACCAACTTCTACACCCTCCCTTTGACTTTTGTCGGCTTCTGCAAGAGTCTTCATCGTTTGATAGGAGTGACTTAACCAACATTTTCGCTATCTGTGCGGAAAACGAAACAAACCTCTTCTTAAACTATGGAATGAGGGTAATTGTCGGACACCTGGGACTAAAATATCTCTTTACCACCGTTGTACGTGTGCGGTTTTTGTATGAATGGAAATAAAACCAAAAAATGCTGTAACACATTTTATAGCACAAATGAGAACTAAAGCAACAAAGTGATTTTGCACCTCTATGTTGATTAACTAAATTGAAGTTTGAAATAGAGCATTAGTTTTGACGCGAAATGATTTATTCTGGCAATTTTCTAAGGGCCACCGGAAATGAAATGCAATCGAATAAAATTGAATTATTTGTGACCTCCGATGAAATTACGTACTTTTGAGATAAACCGTTGTACAAAATGTCTTTTCCTCTAGAACTCGAAACATCAAGACTTTATTCATAAATCGATTTAGATATCTTTGTGTTTTGATTTATTTCGTGGGTGTTACAGTTGTAATTTGGGTTTCCATTACTCAATCTTGACAGACTTAAATCGTAGACCTTTACCAAATGTTCTCGTAATGAAATCCTTCTGTGTGTTAAGAATTTTATGTTTCACATACTGGAAGCACTTATCACATTTTTTGCCGCTTTTCTCTCCGGGGTGCAAGAAAGAAACCATCGCGTCAATTTCTCCCAAAGAAAGACCCGCGTTGGGATGGATACTTTGAAACATGTACATATTTCATATATAAAAATATCTCATTTCTAAAAAGAAACTCTTTGTAAATATTCCTTTTCTCTTGTCGTTCTTAAGAAATTTCCATAAATGATGCATCAGTAAATATATCATTTTCTGAACTGGAACTGGACTTTTTTTTCGTTTTAACTCGATTCTCTTTCGTTTATATTAAAAAATATTTACTTGGAAATTGGAATTTCAGGAAGTTCATAAACTATCTCCTACATGACGCTACTCATATCCCGACGAATTCCTCATTTATTATAAAATTTATTTCATTTAATTTTCTCAAAAATGAAATACTGGATAACCGTTGTATATGCTATATACTATCGCGATACAGTAGGCCTACCGTTTGGTACACAATGTTAGCATGGCTACAAAGTTTTTGTACGGGTCCACTAGTTAAATTAAAAAAATATATATTTAGACTGCTACACAATGCCTTATAATAATAAATTAATAATATTAAATTAATAATAATAATAATAATAATAATAATAATAATAATAATAATAATAATAATAATAATAATACAGTAATGACCTAACCAACCCAAGAATAGTCTTGAGATAATTTCCGATATTTCCCCTAAAAGATGACAATGAAGGTACGAACAATTTTTTAGAGCACTTCACCTGGGTAAAGTTGCGCATTGACAAGAGTGATATAATGAAAGGAACATTGCAACTTTTTGTCGTACGTGAAACACTGAAGAGAGAAAGAAGCTCGAATATTTGTAGCAAACATCATTGCTGCATCTCGTCATCTATCCTGCGCGTCACATATTTTAACATCGCGTCATATATTTTACGCATCATTCCTTACGAATAATTGCCAATGTCAACCTACTAACTATTCCTTGTACAGTAGACCTAGTGTATTGTTATAGTTTACCTAGCAACAATAATTATTGATCCATTCTCTCTTCTGCTCAATCTAGTTTCAGCTCTCGTACGGTTAATAACGCTCTAACACAAACTCCGCCAGTTTTGAGTTTGGCAACCGCGAAATCTCGCTCGCTCACCCGGAGAAACCAAGCACTTTAATCTGTGTAAGTTTGAAATCTGCATTAATCATATCATTTGAAAAACTAATGATTAAAGACAATTAACTTTACTGATTATGATTACTACTGAAATATTCTAAACTGATATTCGACTTTGTCATAGAATTTCACGAAACTAATCATGCTTTGTCTTGTTCTGTACTACATTTGCCATGCAATAAATGTTAATCTTGCTTTGTTGAATTTATTTTTATTTTTGCTTATCTCTGTCCCCTACTTGGCTACGGTGTCAGTGTGATCGCTCCTCACCAAGACATCCCGGGTTCAATCCCGGGCGAGATAAAATTTGTAGCTTTTCATTTCCATGTCTCAGTTTAAATAACTGTGATGTATGAAAAGTTCANCGGGTTCAATCCCGGGCGAGATAAAATTTGTAGCTTTTCATTTCCATGTCTCAGTTTATATAACTGTGATGTATGAAAAGTTCACCCTCCGCGACTAACAACCGCAGTTGTAATACTCGGATTCAGCTTCAATCTGGATCCTATTCAGACGCTGTTCCTCCGATCTCGGTAAAATTCACGATGTGTCTAATGAAAAAACTCACACAAAAATTGTCTTACTGGTACTCGTCATTCGTGGTCCTTTGCTGGCCGGAACGAGATACATACATTTGCGTATCTCTTCAAATTAAATGGAGTCAATTTAAGTTAGTTTTAATTAGTATTATTAAGGGGGTTTGTCAAGAACACGCACAGAATTTAATCTTGCAACTAAGAGTTAATATTGAAGACGACAACGCCCCTACATATTCATTGACGCCCACACCATCCCGGGTGTTTCCATCGACCATGTGAGTGAGCACTGATTTTTCCCGCGTCTCCTGCATAGAGCTGGTTTGCGACTGCTAATGTTGTAATCTCTTCATAGCTGAGTAGACCCAACGGAGTCGTGAATAGACGACTCATATCTAGGTTTCGGTATTCATTTTTGTGATGTAAATTATTCACTTGACGCGTACCAAAGTGTTAATCGGTTTTGTACATACTTGTAGTGTTTGTTTGAAGTAACAAAAATTTTTTTTATAAGTGATAATATTTATTTAAGTATTACTGAAGTATTTAAATATTTTCGGTGAAACGATGATATATGAAGGCATAAAATATATAAAACTGATATCACTGTGTTCATATTTGTATGATTTTGGTTCGGAAGTATTTGTTGTTCTTTTTTGCTCATTCGATGTAGACATGAGGAGAAAATATGCTTGCATTTCATTTCACACCATTTCTGAATTTCAAATGTATTCGGGGAACGATGAACACCTGACGATCTAATGTAGTCTTTAAGTTTTTCAATTACTTTCCGATCAGATATAGATCAACTTGAGAAAATGTTGCTCTCTCGTTTCCTGACCGAGATAAAATAACATGAACAACCGGTGCTGTTAGTGTTAAATTTAACTCGTGTACATGTTTGAGACAATTCTAATTGTATTTGCTCAATTTTCTCTTGCTGTAAAGATCTCAGAGTAAGTTTAAAGTTGATAAGTAATGTTGAATGAACTTAGTTCATTGACTTTTGACTGCAATGACTGCAAATAAAATGCAAAACTGCGTGGAATATTTTTGATGCGCCCATATTTAGAATTCCCGGAAGAGAAGTACAAAGGAATGCATTTTCTACAAAATAGTAAAAATTTCCTAGCATTCACTCCTCACTTTGTACAAATATCTTCTGTTATTACCGCGATTGAATCGTGTTTCAAACAACATTTTTAGCAGTCGGAATTAATATAACGATAAAGAAAACCCCTCTCTTTTCTTAAAGTCGCGGAAACAAGTACAGGGGAACCTCTTTCATCCCATATTGTTAATTGGAATATTTCTTTTTTCCGGATCAATATTTAACACGTATCAAAATCTCTTTTGTTCACAAGTTTGCTCTACAGACTCAGAAAATATTTAACGTGAAAGTTTTTATGTGTGCTTTACTAAGAAAAAAACTTACTGCAGAATTCACTTAATTCAAGATTTGAATCAAATCCTTGAGCCGTACGATCAAAATTTACTGAAATAGTAAGCACTTATAAAGTTTTCCGCGACTTCTAGATCGCCATGAGCAGTGCCTGCTATAGCGTCCAGGGTCGAAGTAGTTCACAAAGGCGATGGTGTTGAAGGTATGTTGAGACGGTTATTCGATATACTATATCGTTCTTTGAATTAATATTAACATTTGTAATACAAAATTAAATATTACTTGTAGTAAAAAGCGTTGTTTTATGGCCAGTAGAACGTGTACCCATGAACCATGTGAGTTGCACAAGTCGTTGTTTATTGACTTACCACCTATATGTTTTTGTTTTCATTAATCACTGTTTTGCAAAATTGATAGAGTGTTCTCTAATCAAAAAAATACATGAGAAGGGCTCTCTCTACTATGTATTGTTTACTTGTTTATTTACCCTGTCCAGATTATCCGCATTTTAGAATATCCGGATTACTGCCGGTTCTCAGTACTCAGGGTAAACGTGGATTCAGTGTAATAAAAACGTTTGTGAAAACATAAATTACTGATACAGACCCATCACAATAACACTTTTTACGATAAGGAATGCAAAATACGATCAAATTCTTTCTCACAACAAATGAAGACTATAAATTCGAATTAGCGCATTTGAACGGTCAGCACAAACTTCCGCAAAAAATCTGCATTCATTGTGAAACTTAAATTCAATTTCTCAGATGAATGAATTCTAGCTCCTGGCACACTTGCAGCTTCGTGAGTGAAAGAAAAGAGTACTTCTGTGCAAATTTATCCGTGAAGAGACGGAGAGAAACTCCATTCCAAAAGAACAGAATAGACATGCCCTGAAGTAGCTATTCCACCGCTTACTTCTTGCAACGGAAAAAGGCTCCCTCTACTGCCGCAGAGAGCGAGGCCAGCTGACGACGTCGGAGAGATAAATTTCTCCGTCTCGCCGCCAGATTGCGCAGTGGTCGCTGCGAAGAACAGAACTCCGTATACTACACGCCAATCTGCTAACAATTACAGACGAAGAAGAGTCGTATTTCCCGGTTCGAACTGTTTGAAAACTTATATACCAGCATTGTATAAAATCCCGAATAATGTATATTTCTTATGATACAATAGTACTAGATGCTTAAAAATGATATTTTCTCCAGCTTAAAAAATCTCAATATATGAATTTGTAGCTCTTAGCGTCGAATAAGTGAGCTTGAGAGGCAAGATAAAAAATTGTTTTTTAAAGGTCAAACTCTACAGGACAGAAGTAAAACACGCATTTCATGAATGTGCAAACATTTCGATAGAATGCAAAAAATTGTATTTTACAACTCACATATTTCATCAATATTGTATTTATTTCACGAATTTTATGAAGGTTTTTCTAAATTTTAAAATTATTTAAGTGCAAGTAAAAATGAGAATAATTTTATATTTTCATTGGACTGAAGAAAAATGTCTCCTTCTAACAATTTTTCGAACCTTATTAATATTTGTTATTTTTTACGTAAAAGATTGTGTCACACATTCTGTTATTAAACCATTTGTGTCTTTGGCCTTAAATTATTAAGTTTTTGTTTCTTTAAGCAATCTCCTGTCCAGATAACTTTTCTTCTCCCACTACCCTCCGACATTTGAATGATTCTTTTTTTACCGGAATAATAAGAAATATATTCACCACTTGAAGTGAATAAGACGTAATTCATATTCGGATCTCGTTGGCATCCTTCTCCCTGGACGCAATTTGTATGCCACCCCCGTTTCCGCTCTGTCCCGATCGACACCATTCAGATTGCGTCCCCGCTGGCAGAGAGTCTGCGTCGCCGCCAGATGCCACGAGGGCGCACGTGAGGATTGAGGGCTGCGCCCCGCCTCACAACAATCGCTCTTGCGGCCTCATGGAGACCTTTTTATGCCCGGTTTTCTTTCTGACTCGTAAGCGGATTTCGGCGAAATGACTCCGCACGAGCACTTCACTGCACTCCTAGTTTATTTCCAAGCATGTTTTACCCCCTTTTTTTTTAAAAGAGAGAAGTATTATTGATTGAAAATTATTTTAAAAATTATGCTGGATAATAATAAATTTATTGTCAAAAAACGGTACAGACTGCGTATGACCACGTGGAGGACATTAAACTAATTTACTCTCCGGAAGAAAGCAAGGGACCATCCCATCAATTCCGATCAAGGGCTCCAAGGCAGAGGCGGATTCAAAACTTTCAGCAAAAGATCCTAGATAAGATAAAAAAGTTAGCTGCGAGTTATAATACATATATAATGTCAATATATTTGTAATTTAATATGCTGTAATTAGTTTTCATACTTAGACATATAAAGGCTATTTTACATTTTAAAAATCATGTAATAAAATCATATATCATAATAATAATAAGGTATATTCATTTCTGGATGGAAACTTTATTTTCAACAACGTAAAAAATTCTGTATAAAACTAAATCCTTCAAATTAGATACAATTATGCACTTCTAGAACTTATGATCACATATTAGATCCATTACCTGCGAAACAAGGAATAAAATTTCAGATCCTCCTTCATGGAACTCTCTCAATATTTATCTTTTTTTATTTCCATTACCTCACTAATCACGTATTACCCTCTCCTTTCGCGTGCATTCACTAAAACTATCAAAAAAAGGAGATGAAAGGATCATTTACACATTCTAATGATCGTATCATTTTGGTTTGTCACGCAGCCCTTTGCAAACATCTCTTGAGGATCTGCATCCCCTGCCTAATAATAATATGTTGCACAACTTGGAATAATATAGCTTTCAATGTTTCATATAGTTCTTGTATTACACAACATCAAGTAAGAGAAAATGATAAAATATATCCGAGTCAGTTAAAAATTGAAATTCATTAGTCGAGCTGGAGTAAATGTTGAAGACCGTAACCACCGTGAAAATTCCGTTCGCTGCCGCTACGAGCGCTACTCGCAGACTTACTCCACCGTCTGATGGTGGAACGCGAGGAACGGACCGTTTGATGATGGCGTGCACTGTCATAGTGAAAGTACTTCACGCGTTACTTTGTCGTGTGGCACTAACTTTTGAGGGTTTTAAATTACTACACGTAATTATAATCTGACTTTTTCTACCATGACTCAAGAGTGTCGACATTGATGAAAAAAATAAAAAGACATAATTATTCAAAACATACTCCTATGAACCAGTGTATTCACTTCCATATTTGCGTATCATTCCCCGCATGGTTTATTCATCGGTGTAGAATGAACGAATGTAAATGTTTTAATTGATATTATTAATTTTTGATTGCGTTTTCTTATATTATTTGTACAAATGAGGAGGAAATACAAATCGAAGCACTATAACTAAATCCTATGTCAAGCTATCATCAGCGATTCGATGATCTCAAATAAACGGGAAAGGGCGATAAAAAAAGAAATCGATTAAATAAACACGCGTCTTTTACAGTTGCAAAAGTTGAGAAAATATTGATTTTAATTCTAAAAAATGTCGTATGGATTCTCTGTCACGTTCAATTAAAAATTCCTAATGTGAATGAAAATCTGAGAAACTACTCTAGATACGAAAGATAAATCAATTTGGATAATAAATTTCGTCATAAAGGCAGTTACAAACCGCGTATGAGCACGTGGAGGACAATAAACTCATTTACTCTCCGGAAGCAAGCTAGGGACCATCCCATCAATTCCGATCAAGGGCCCTAAAGTTAAACTATTTCATCGCAAACACGATAAGGAATTTGTTCATCTGGATATTCACTGGTAGTGCACTCTGAATCTTTAATTTGTACTTTAGTAACAACATTCCTCAAACATTCAACTTTCCTTAAGCATAAACTACGAACTAATTCTACGCACACAATGAAGGGAAATACTGTCTCAGATCGTTATTCCCGTAAATCCAGGAACATGTGCACAATAGCGATATAAAATAGAATTATTTCAGTGAGATTACCGGTTGTTTCAGAGTAGCGCATGTTTTATACCTCAGGGAAGTTAATAGCTGGGAAAAAAAATTTCTGGAGGTTGGTGAGTTGTTTAAAACAACATGAAGACATTTCCAGCCCAGAAAATATCTACACCCAAGCGGAGATGTTGCTTATTGTTAGTCTGCGTCGACACGAGCTGCGTCTGCAAGTCAAATGCCTCCAGCATCGCAACGAACGAACAGCGTCACTCGCCACTCAAGCGTCTGGTCGCAATGTTGGCTACAGATGGCACACCGAACACAAAGGCCTTGGAGGAAACTGGTGGGGCANATAAGTCTCTCTCTCTCTATTATATATATATATATATATATATATATATATATATATATATATATATATATATATATATATATATATAGACAGAGAGAGATAGTAAAAATGGACATTGTTGGCCATATGAAATGAAAGTGGAATGTTGTATGTAATGAGAATTGTGTAAAGTTCATAAACTGCCTCCCGGGTTGCGTAACTCACGGTTTTTACTTCCAGGAAGTCCGCAGAATTTGAATTATTTTATGTTCCTCCACTCCTACCACTACTGCTAACGACTGATAACGTTGAGGAAATTTGTTAAGTTTTTTACCTTAAAAACGAAATATGGGATAGAAGTATTCAGTATCAGTGAATGAGATAGATATTTTTAAAACCAAACTCCAGCGTAACCTGTATATGCAACTGTTTTGAAATCTGATAATTTGGCTGATCGGTAGAGGGGTATAGAAACGCTAGAATTTGTTTCCAACCTTTTTTGTAATCGATACAAAACCAACATTTTTGTAATCGATATCTGCTTAATAATAACGATATGTTAATTGTAATCTCATGAGAATCTTCATGTTCATGATTTTTCTAGAGCTTATATGTGTATAAAATAGTAATATATTTTTAAAATTCCTNTTTTCTAGAGCTTATATGTGTATAAAATAGTAATATATTTTTAAAATTCCTTGTTGTCTCAAAAAAATGACCAGCATTGACATACTCTTTGAACGTTAGATCGAAAGTAATCCTTATATTTTGTCATTTTTTTTTCTGAAAATTAAACAAAAATGCATACTTCATGTTATAAATCACACTTATAAGAAATCTGTTCGGGTACTTTGCCACAGTTGTTGCAATTGGCGAATAAATGAGAATGTATTATCTCCTTAAAAACTGAAATTTTCATACAGTTTTCGAGTCAGTTTTTAAGATCATGTATGTCTGTTCTGTTGTCTTGAAATGTCACAGCTGAATTTATACTCTATGTGGAAAAAATATGTTTTTGGCGTATAATGTAAGAGTTGTCCTCTCCTACTTGAATTATGCCTCTGCATTTGTATAATACATCTTAGTAAAAATAAGATTTACATTTCTAACCCCTTCCTCCCCCAACCAGAAGGAAAAAAATCTGTGAGTTACCACAACTGCACCCGGAAGTGAAGACAAATGCCGTAGGATGGTGATTTGCTATGCTGAAATGAATTCCATGACCGAGTCGCGAAGTGCCTTTAAAGCAGCAAAACACGGTTGGAATGGGGTAAAAGCTTTTCTCCGTCTGGCAAGGTGCCTCTTGATCTTCGGCGAGCGGAGTGAGAGGCAAGACCGCGTTCCGGAAGCATGGCTTGGACGAGACTTCGAGACAAGGCGCTAGGAAACTGCTGACAAGTTAGAGGTCACTGGTGACTCCGACACTCAAGTTCTCTAGCTGCCCTATATTTCAAAAGAGGTTAAGTTTTAGAGGGAAACTCTTCGACTACGTCGGGTAAAGACCAGGATTTAACGCGCAATGTTTCCGAAGTTTATGAAATAACGGGACGTTGCGTAGGGGTCATTCCGTACGAAACAGTCCGAAGGTGGTTCGACCATCAAAGAAATAATATTTTCTCTGTTCCTTTTCTTATCATTAGGGAGCTCAAAACTATTTTTTTGTAATGGATCACAAACCGTGTATGTGTGGTTAGTCCTCCAGCGCGCGCTTTTTTTTTCACGTTTGTTAGCAATTGCATTACCGCTCAAATCTCATGAACTATTCATTTTAAAAATATTAAAAAACATTCCAAAGATTACAGTTTATCGTATAAACTAATTTGATTGTATATTTTATCTATGAATTTTACTTCTATGAAAAAAGTTCATCTGAATTTGAATATCAACATTGAGAAAATTTCACATTTTACGATTTTTTTCTGAAAAAATGAGTGGTTTATACAACTGTTTATTTTTGTGAGCTTATATATTAGAGGTATTACGTAAATAAATACCAATATTCTTACTTTTATCCTTTATTGTTTATGCATTTTTCAAAAATGATTTGTTTTTCAATTTTCGGAATGTTTAGGTTACAATATCTGCTATGGGTTTGTTGATAAAATTCTGAAAGTGACCCATCTTGTATCAAGTTAATGAAAACCGTAGTACAATTTGTATCTATTTTTTTGAGAAATGTTTGTGCACGCCTACCTAACAAATATATTATGTAAACTACAGATATTTCCTGAATAGGGTTTGGATCTGTATTTTGGTTAATTGTAATCTTATAATTACTTTCAACAATACTGACAAATGTATACTTTGTTTAACCATCCACTGAATTGGAATCTGTTCAACCTATTATTCATTCAAAGAGACTGAAACCAATATATTGCTAAACTAATTCCGAAGGTTCAATTCAAGCTATTGAAGAACGCAGGTGTTAAATTGTATCAGGAGTTTTTAATAAAGTATCTATTAATCTTCGGTCGTCGGTTCAAGAGAAAACGAATTAATGCTCTTTGGATTTTGAAGCACCGTGCAAACACCTCGTCGTTCTGCCCTTCTTCTTTGCGAAACAGCCATCCTCTGGCACGAGAAAAGCGTGCAAAATGGCGCAATTTCTTCTGCGACTTGCACCACCGGGTTACGACGAAACTACCGAGATAAGGGAATGCAGTCCTGAAGACCCGGGAACGGTGCTTGGAGCAAGCGAATACGATGACGCTCAGAAGAAGAGCGGTCGAGAAACACCCAGTAAACGCCGGGAACACAGTAGTTGTTCTTTCTATAGTGTTTGATGGTGCTGATGTAAAATTATATTAACTCTAAACATCTTTCAGATCACAAACACTCACAATATCTTAAATTGCTGTTAACCACATCGCGAAGTATCAGTTTAATTATGTTGTATTTACGTTGTGTTTCCGTAGCGTCGTTGAATATCGTGTCGGGCAGTGGATGTTGAGGGTTGAGACTTGGGGGAGAGCGTGTGTCGGAGGATGCTTCACTGTCGATCAAACCTGCAAGGCTTGTTGTTTCACTGGCGAGCGAATCACCGTGTGTACTTCGGCCGCCCAGTTTGCGAGGAGAGCCTTGTGCCGGAACGTGACCGCCCATGCGCCACTGAGCTACTTGGCTGCGCACCCATGCCCTCGAGACTTTATCCTCTCGAGGCATAACGCGGAGCTCTTCCCCGCTTCCCCAACACATCTTGCGCCAAAGAAAAAGGGAGTGTATAACTTGATTAAGAGTACTTCCTGTTCTTTTTCAGTAAATGTTTTTTCTTCATTTTAAGGATCATTTTGAAGTGAGGTTGTTATTCTTCTAGCTCTCACTTCCTCATCATTCACGTCACTACAATCGTCTGTTTTGACAGAAGTGCGATGTTATTGCTTTGCGTAGAGAAACTTATTCATAATTTAGTATTGTTTTTAAGTTTAAACGAATAATATGAGAAATGTCTTAAATATAAAAGATATGCTGAATGGTATTTGTTGAATAAAAACGAAAACCTTGAGCTCAATGTTTATACTTAATTCTTATCCATCCCACTAAACTCCCTTCAATTTATACTTTATAATTTTCTGAACAAATGAATTATTCCTGAGATATTTCTTTTTGTTTTTGGATAATATTTCCTGTAAAACATATTTCCATTCATTAAACCTTTTTAGCGTATTTAATAATTAGCTGAGAACCAGGAGCTACCCTGAAAAGATACTTTACCTTAATTCATGGTTTTTATTCATTAAATGAATGACGGATATTGAAAAGATTTCTGTATTTGCTAAGGCCTCGAAAAATTTATTTTCTTCCTCCGCGATGTAGACATATAACTATTCAATATCTGATCTTCTTTCAACAATTCGTGGAATGTATATATTATTTGGGCCAATAATTACTTATATGTTTAAATGTATTGTTCTATGTACTTCGTCTCATGACTATTGAAGAAGTGAGCAAACTACCGTAAATCAGTGTAAACTATTTTGTCTGCATATACCTAGTTACTAAAGGACCGCGAGAAACATATTTCTTTATGCAGAATTAAATAGAAATAGGTGCCTTTCATTAAAAACATGACAATTGGTCTACGGGTGTAATCGGATGTGGCTGGGCGTTGTTGTAAACTACGCGCGTAATTTCCTTGTGGGCGACTACTGAACTGTTAATGAATAAAACTGCATGAAGCCACGTGTTTATTAAATGTATGCATGAACACATTTTCCTTGAACAATGGGTTTTGTAGAATCTGAATTCGTTGCAGACTAACTGTGGCGAGAAATTAGAAATAAAATATAATGATACGTGATGCATTAAATCTCTGATTTTTAGTGTTATTTAATTTTCGACCAAAAACACACCAATACCTAAATAAAGTAAACTTTTTCAAAAACTATGTTAGAAACGGGATATTTTTCAGCCAAAGTATGAGAAAGGGGTATTTTCTTATATTTAGGTTTTAGAAAAAGCAATTTTGACTTCAATTTTCTAGTACCTCACCAAAAAAAGAATTCGATCAAAACATATATATGAAGATATTTGGTTTTCCCTAAAACTTTTCAATGAGATACATATATTTTGATATGTTTTAGGATTCATTCACGTTTGAGAGGTAATGAAATAATTATTGATATTTTTTTATATAGATGCAAAGGACAACGTGTTGCGAAAAATCGCAGATCACAACTTGAGGGTTGAAAATTTTGGTGATTTTTTTGACAAAGAATCCTACGAAGTTATGTTGAATAAGTTTTGCAGACCGGTCCATATAATCCTGACCCACGTGACGTGGAATTACTTAAATAGTTAAGTATATAAAACAAGATGTTGTATTTCTAATTGTAAACAAAATATCCATTCTCAGGTGTTGGAATTAAAATTTAGGATATTATTATTAACCTGAGGTATTTTAACGTGCTTTTACTAGACTAATTAGCAAATAAAACTACGGCTAACATGTAAAAAAGAATATTTTGCATTTGTTTACTAATCGACGTTGATGTTTCATAAAAAAATTCTGATAAAGTTACTTTGTATTTTTTTTTTCATTAACGATAAAGTTTCATTGCCAGTTTATCAAAAGAAGTTGTTCCTCGGTTTCGATCACTTTCCATTTGCAGTATCTCTTATTTTTAAGTTTTACTTCACGCTGTATGTATAGTTTTTATTCATCTCCGAACAATATTATTATTATACAATTTCTTCTCGGGGATTATTCACCTGTTTTTTTTTAGGTTTGACGGGCTATCTAGCATGCCTAATTGCTGGCTTGGTAACTTACGCACGGTGCGAACAGTTTCTAAGATAACAGATTTTTAGATCTTGGGAATGCAGATTTAGTTTTACCAATTTTTTTGCAGTTTCTTATTTATGAGGCCATTTGCTGTAACAACGATTGGTGGAATTTCTACAGTTTCGAGTTTACAAATGTCTTTATATTCTATTGAAAGTGGGATGTATTTTGAAATCTTATCCACTTCTGCTTTTTCAATGTTATGATCAGCTGGATGGGTGACATCAATGATGAATGCTTTTCGCTACCTGACTTTATGTAGTATGACTTTTTGGTCTATTAGCTGGTACTATTTTATCTGTGTATATTGGTCGGTCATAATATATTTTAAAATATTTGTTTTCTATTGTAGGTCTTGTTTGGTATTCATAATAGGGCGTGGTCATTTCAGCTTTTTCTGTTAAAAGTCCGAATCTTTTTGCAATACATTGGTGTATGATGTTAGCAGTCAGATTATACCGGTGCAGATACTGTGTGGTAGCTAAATTTGTACATCCAGTGGTAATGTGATCTATTGTTTCTGATGACAGGTGACATATTATACATTTCTCGTCAACATTTTGCTTTTCAATGTACTTTTTATAGTTGATAGTTGCGATGATTGCTTGCATGAATCCCTCCGTCTATCCAAATAGAACCCCCTCTCTAGGTCATTGCACTGAGGCATCGCGATCGGCATTTTCAAGATCATGGAGAAATCTGCCATGGAGAGGTGTGGTCTTCCACGCCTTCAACCTGTCCTTGAATGTGGTGGTAGTAGGATAGTTTTCACTGTAACTGAGATTCATTGGAGTGTAACCTTTGTCACTCGATACTAATGTTTTGTGTAGTGGAGACATTTCAGATTTTGCATAAAAGTACTTCTTGAGTCCTGTTACTTGACGATTACAGAACACTTTCAGGTCCAAAAATCCACGACCACCTGCTTCCCTAGGAATGTAAAGGCGTTCAACTGCGGTTTTAGGTTGGTGCATTCTGTATTTTGTGAGAGTTGTACGTACCATCCTGTTTAAAGTTTCAAGATCTGTTTGTGACCAATGAACTATCCCTAATGAATATGTCAGAACTGGAATGCACCCATAATTAATTGCTTTAATTTTATATTCTGAAATGAATTATGTCTCCAGAATTTTGTTGAGGTGCTTCCTAAATAAGGATTTCAGTTGTCGTTTACTGTTCTTGTTGTTTATTAGTAGACTTTGGTTGAAACTCAGATATTTATAACTGTTATAAGAATTCAATTCTTCTATTTCACAGGAGTTTGCTTGTACTTTTAACGGGGCTGACAATTCTTCAGTTTTACCTCTTTTAACGTTCAACATAGCACATTTGTCGGATCCAAAATTCATTATTATATTTTACTAAATTGTGCAGTGATCTCCTGAAGTCTGCTTAGTTCATCTTAAAATTATTTGCTAAAGATAAAGTCATCCATATAAAACAAGTGGCTAATGGTATGAAACCTTTTGTTTCCATCGAGAAGTTTAAATCCCAAACCCGATTCATTCAACATCAACAAAGGGTTGCGAGGCAAAACCAAATTGGACTAAATGTATCGCCCTGGAAAATGCCACGTCGAAATGTTTGATTTTTTTTTATTGCCATTTTTCAATTCGAATTGTGTGCACCAGCCATTTATGAGAGTTTTAAGTAAACTGATTACTTTAGGGTGAATTTTGTATATGGTCAAGATTTTCAAAAGCCAAGAATGTGGGCGGATTCGTACGTTTCTGATTGTCGATCCAACTAACAGCTAAATTTCTTTTCTTTATTTTTGCTTCGCTCGCTACAACCATATCAATTAGCAGTTGTTCTTTGCATCCCTGAGCCCCTTTTCTTCGCCCTTTTTGCTCTTCTGTTAGTATATTTTCGGTCTCTATATGTTGAGTTACTTTCTGCGCGATGAAAGGATTTTGTACATTGTATTAAGACAGGTAATAGGTCTGCAATTTTTTGGGTTTAATGTTTCAAGATTTTTAGGCTTCAGATAGGTGATTGCTTGGCACATGAATCTTGGTATGTTATTTGGATTGTCAATAACTTTGTTGATGGTGTTCACTAAAGGAGTATGCAAGGCTGTTAGGTACTCCACCAAAAATTGTGTATTCCTTTTTTTGTTTTAAAGTGTTGTTAAATACATCTAATCTGCTCTCAAAATCTCCATCCCGTACAAAAATCTTCTGACCTTTAAGAATTCTGTGTACCGTGTCTTTAAGACGCTGTTTACACTGGTCGCCCTTATGTTTACAAACTATCACTTTGAATAAATCACTTCTGAATTGCTTGATTTTGTTAATTATTATTATGGTTATTATCATTATTTTTAAGAGCCAGATACTTGATAGGAAGTAAGATATGTGCCACAGGAATTCGTATTTTGCATTTGCCTCAAAATATTTGTACTAATTGAAGGCAGGTCTTCGAGTCGCTGGTAATTTTCCTCCTCCAATATTAAACTTTCAATACAACTTGACATAAATAAACGAATTGTTCTAGTATTAGTTCTTCTCCTTTAAATGATTCGTTGGTGAAGCGTTTGGTAACCCATAACCAGCTCTCTTCAAATAATATGTAATTCTCTTCTTTAATATGTAGATCCACCACGGGAATTCGAGTGGATTCAGTGTTAATTTCTATCACACCTAACATATTGATGAGCTTTTTACATGGTAGCTGATGCGATTATATTAATGGAAGGATGATGGCAAAGTGTCAGTGTTAACGTGTATTAGTATCACTATCAGTAAGTCCTATTAGCAATTGGTATGTGTACATTCCAATTGATTTCAAATTACCAAGTTACTGTACGTTTCCAGTGTACATGGAATTTATCAATGTTCAGACAAACATACTACCCTTTCCACTACTAATGAATGAATTCGATCTTGCTGCTTTTAGCTGTGATCAATCAACCGGAAGGGAGAATATTCCAATCATTAATCCTTAAATATAATTTTCAATGCACTTTTGTTTTCCAAATAATTGAATTCGAAATATACCATAAACCATCGGCAATTATATTCTGGAATTTGTATGTGTATGGCTACAGGAAAATAAAAGTTGTTTTGTTACTAACAAGTGACAGTTATTAACGACATTACAAAATATGTAACCATTATACACATTTAGTTCACCAATTAATTGTTATTCTTGAATTTGTATACATTACCGACCTCCCATTGCATACGATTATCTTCTGAATTAATATTTCTTTTATGTTTTTGTTTGATTGTATGATGAGAATTTCAAAAAAAATATTATTTACCTTTTTACGATTGAGAATCCCCAAATTGGCTGAAAGTATTGGCTGAAACAAGAGCATATCAACTGCAATAACTTGATAATCATGCGATGTGTAATAAATGTGTAGTTTGACCACAAGGGATATGATTCCTTGGACGCGATTCAACTTCCTTGTTATTCATTCCCTTGCTCTAACATTCCATCATAAATCACTGAACAAGTACGTTTGTGTCAGGAAAAAAATTGATCTAAATATTTATAGCATCTTACGAGGATCAATTACCGCAGAGAAAGTTATGCAACGCAGAATTACGAAAAAAACGAAATATTATATTCTCTTTTGCTTTGTGCCCTTTCTTAGGCTAATTTAGTTCATGAATTTTGCATACCAAGGCATTCGTTTTTTTTAATATTGTGAAATGAAATATTTTACTCCGTACAGCATTAACCATAAAAGTTGTCTGTTTTTCATCCGTTAGACTATTTTTAGTATATCCCATTGATTTTTCAAATTAAAAGTCTTTATGAAATTCAAATTCGAAAATTCATTTTGAGCAGGTAGGTACAGTATGTGTTAAATTTTCGCTGCTCCGCAATATTACTCGTAGTATTGGTTTTCTTTCAAACGGAATATTATTTCTTTGAAACACAAGTTTTCTTTTCTCTACTTTCTTCTTCTCATCACTTCAGAAATTGTATTTTATTCATTTCTTCATCAACCTGTTCTCTTGCACGTCTTGTTCAGTTCCCACCACTCTCTTGACACTTCCGCCACTTTTCTTCAGAACTCTTTCCTTCTTCCGCGCGAATCTCCTCCTCATCACTATTTCATTGGATTACGTGTTCCTCTCTCGAGTAATTTGCTTTCCACCTCTTGTAGTCAAACCTCATCTCTTACCTCGAGTCCTGACTTTCGCAACAATAGACGACACTCCTAGCCCTTTCTCACCCACACGATGTCCATTTGCCTTCACATGTGAGACCTTTCCCTTTGTGGGAAGAAAGGATGTAAGGGAAATTTTGGAGGGAGAATCAATTGAAGTGAATGAGACAAATTATACACAAAAAGAGAAACGCCTTACTGCGTTGAAGAGTGGAACATGGTTATTAAAAGATCTGTGATCACAACGACCAGAAAAAATAACCATCCGGGTATCGAACACGGGATTTCGTGTACTTAATGTAAGGTGTCGGCTGCCTCACCACCCCTTTTTCTTCCACAACGGCGCCTCATTTCCATTCAGACCTTCGATTCGGAAAATATGGGAACCATCTTCATACAGGGGTTAAAAGCAACACACATGCCGGGTTTGTTTCCTATCACATCTCTTTCTCCAAGTGTAGTTGCAGAAAATATAGATTTGAATTATAAGAACTGTTTCCAGAATGAGAGGAATTAAAATTACATAAATATTTGAAAAGATAATAACAACCTTCCTGAATGTAAGAAATGATAAATTCCTGGAATCCAAATCTTGGAAAGATTGGTAATTCACATAGCATAATTTATGAAGAGGAAAAACACACGAAGGGTATGCATCTCCAGTGCAACGGAGAGGAAAGGGCGATGAAGAAGGGGAAGAGGAATGGTTAAGCGAAGGCAATGTATAGGGGTGGAGAGAGCGAGGAATGTTTTATCCGGCTGGCAATCAATGGGCAAGGCGATCTTCGCGTGCCTTGAGCGGGTCGGCTATAGAGGATAGCGTGTCGTAAATTGTATCGCAGGCGGAGGAGCAACTTGTAGCGCCAGCGTCCATTTGCGAGTGAGCGCGTTGTGGAGAGGGTCATCGGGAAAGCGAAAGAAGAGAGAGAGGAAGAGACCGAGAAAGCGAACAGCCAAACCACAGAGGGAGTAGAAGAGAGCGAAAAGCGCATCTAGGTCAAGCGAATGGAGAGATCTGGAGTGCTGGAACTAGAATTACGAAGAATTGGAAAGTCCTTGTTGAGAATAGACATACGTAACGTAGAATTTTGCAGATTGATTGATGAAAACCAAACTTAGGAACGAGGAACTAAATTTGTAGTAACTTAAATGGTAAGGATTATCAAGGACTACGACAAGCAACGTCCGCACATTGTGAGAGAGAACAGCGAAGTGCTGGAAGAAACTGGACGGAATATTTACAGCGATACAGATTTTTCGTGATAATGTAGGCTAAAATTAATGGAAATAGGTAAAGTGGACTTTGTTGCTGGGGAAATGAGTATGTGTAAAAACGGATTTGGGAAGTTGCTATTTATACACACGCAGGCGTTTATTTGTACACGTATTTCATCCCATTGTATAGATTTATCTTAAGTAGGAAGTTTTGGTTTTCATAACCACATCGTGTTTGTTCGATATCATGAAAGGGAGGTTTCAACGTCAGGATTTGCATTACACTACCAGACGATATGGATTGTGAAGTCAAGAAAAGGGACGTTACAATGTTTGAAAGATGGCTCACTGTTTGCTTCAGGCTGCCCTAGAGAGATAAAATATTTTCTGCGATATAATTAGGTACATAATACATTTGCCAAAATACATTAAAATATCCTTAGTTTATAATAGAATAGTGTTCATTATCTTTAGTTCAAAAGTATTGTTGGAAACAATTACTAAATCTTTAACAAACGACGCATTCAGATATTATCCAGCACATTATGACATTTCGATTATTTTCCAATGTGAATTAATGATTGTTTCATCACTTTTAATTTTTCGTTACGATCATTTTCTATGTTCTTTTTCTAGATTCTAGTTTTTTTACTTCAGTCAATATTTGTCGATTTGTAGCACGAGCAGAAATAAAAATAAAAGTTCCATTCAATATTTATTTTCCATCTGTTGGATTTTGTTTCCTTTATTTGCTTTATATGATTTAGTAGGGGTATAATACACATTATTGGAGTTAATACTTTTGATTTACAATTAAAAACGACATCCGTATATTTGCATTATTTGTGACTCTTGAATAACTACGATTTTTCATCTGTCATATCTTGGAATATTTTTGCTCCCGAAGGCCCTGAGAAATGATTTATAAACCTTTATTTTGTAGCAGTATTCTTACAAATATGCTTCGATTATTGACAGATCAGTATTTTTGTCACCTTCATTTCTGTTTCAACAATAATATTTAATAAATGCTGTAGAATTTAGCAAATGAGATATGTAGTATCGCTCACATAAAATGATGCAGAATTCATTTAAATTGGTTTTAGGGATGTACTTTATAGAGAAAGAGTTCAACAGAATTTTCCCGACATTCGTTTCAGGATTGGATTATGGTTCACTTTCGAATGTGAGCATAGAACATAATGGCTGGGTTACGACGAAAAATATTATTTGAGGCAGTGAAAGGAATAGTTTTGAAACTCAATATAATGTCATTTTGAGAAACAATGTGTTTTACTAGAAATGATGAAAAAATTAATAATATATAATTTTTAATATATTAATTCAAAACTGATTTATATTAAGTTTACTTAATTTGGGTAAAATTACGCCAAAAAATACTTAAGGTTTTTTTATGGGTTTAATGCTCAAAGGTAACGGTTTTAAGAAGAGAAGAATTCAATAGTTTCAGTGCCTGACTCACTAGACGCACTTAAACTATCCATCGTAACTCTAAGTTTATTTTTATCGCTCCTTACAATACATAAGTTGCTATCTAAGCAGTAAGTATTAGAGTTCTGGTATGCCCCTCAATTCCATCTTATAGCTTTTAGTATGGACAATACTGATACGACCTTAAAACTAAATTTAAAAAAAAATGTTTACAACTTTTTTCTCCACTTCATTCTTCCAGGTGCCTCTCTATATGGTTATGACACTCTTTCAGAAAAACTCTCGCGATAATTTGTTACCCTTCTCTTAATCATTGAATATTGGTCGGATTTCTGGTAATCCCACTGCTAGTATTTTCTATTCTCTTTGGTGCAACAGATTGAAAATTTTCGTTCGAAGGATGTTTCTCGGTTTAACATAAACAAAAAGATTAGTAGAATAGTTGTTAATTAGTTTACATTTGCAATAATTCATAATGGTAAGTTTACTTCACCGTATTTTTGAGAACTTAAAATAGTAATTATTAAGACTTAATTTAACATTAAATATTAAAACATACTGTTATAATAAATTATACGAAAATATTCTCAATATATTACCATAAACCACATAAATATTTCAATAGTTAAATCTGTATAGTATGTAATCAAGTCGTTTTCACTTTTCAATATTTAACTTTGAAATATCATTAAATTTATTTCATTTTTCTCGCTAGTGGCGAACACATATTTTGTGAAGTGTCCATGGAATAATATTGATTTGACTATTCGTAGAATTGGTGCAGAAAAGTTTAAGTGTTGTTTCGACGTATATTCTTTCTCTTACTCCCATTGTTCTCGATGTTATTTTCTAAAATCGTTCAATATTCTCAATTTCCCAAACTGAAAATAACATGGAACATGAAAAAAAGATGAAATTTTCAGATGAAAATTAACAGCTTTCTGTTCTTGATACTTTCATCCTTGGGATAGTTAAATTTGTCGTGTATGATCCGTGATAAAAATTTATATCTATGCTAAATTATGTCAGTTTTGTCGGATAATTCCCGGAACATTGTTTCACAGCATTTCCATATCAACAACGTACTCATTCAAAAACAGTAAAATACCTGACTGTAAGTCTATAGGAACACTATTATAAATGCTATGAACATCGTCTACGCTGAATGAGTTCCATAATGCTACTCTGGGCCACCCCAGAAATTATATTTACGACCGCTGATAGCTCATTTCCCACCCACTTTGTGAGCGCTCTGAGGGATATCCTAGTGAACGCTGCATTTCACCATTATCCATAACTGATCTAGATCTATTTATGTGAGAGAGTGAACAAAAATTAAGTTATCATTTTGGAAATGCTAAATTACACATGTGGAGAATGAAAATCATTATTCTCAAACGTTATTTTGATTTTCAATGGAAATATTTTTTGCATATGACAAGTGCTCTTCACAAAAGAGCGGTCCATAACCAGACCCGCGAACGGATACAGTAGTTTACTTTACGGTGAATCTCTTATTTTTGAATATCGTCGATTTTGATTTACGTTGACATTTTTAAGCGAGAAAATTGTCTTGATTATGTTAACTGATAATACCTTGCGGCAAATCATGCACAGATGTAGAAAAAGACCCTTTTAAACAGTTTTCTTGTACGTCCTGGTCCTATTAATCCCAAAATGTTTTTAGTACCAAAAAATCGAGAAGGGAGGCAGTTTAGAAATGTTTGTATATTTATTGTACACTTTTACATTGTACAAGTTCTTTAGTTTCAGTATTTTATTCTTACTTTTTCTCTGTCTTACGCATTTCTCTCAATATGAAAGGGAAAGGATATGTCATGCGTACCACACCCATTTCAATACTCAAGATCACATGTGCGCAAAATTCTTCTAGTGACAACGATCGAAAAATAATTCTGGATCTCTGTTTTCCTTTGCTGTGTCCTATTTCATTTCTACTCCATCTCTTTGCAAGACGTTTTCTTCAACTACTTTTGAATCGCGTAAATAAATTCGCGGGCCATTCCCTCCTCCCGTATCGGAACTGAGGTCTTTTGCTCTAAATACGCGGCTTCGTGATGAGAGATAGCAGTTGTGTATTTATCACGGCTGGGTAAAATTAGTGTTCTCGAATAATGAATCACCGTCTCTAACTTGTTTAATCCGGTGGTACCGCGCGTGTTTGTCAGCTGGAACAACAGACCGGACTTTTAGTACGGAACAAGGTACGCTCTGACAGGCGATGGAGCACTCGCCTCCGCAGCTCGGTGTGGAGAGAAGAGAGGGGAAGCTGCATCCTGATCGTGTAGGTGGGAGACTGCTTGGGCGTATGTCTCGAGGCGGAGAGTCGTTGGTCCGAGCATACTGAGGCTTCGGTTCAATGTCGTAAATCATTGAGTGTCAAATGCTTGTCCTATCCAAGTTTTCATCTCATTTTTTGTTATGAAAAATAAACTTTATTGTCAAAAAAACAGTTACAAACTACGTATGACCACGTGGAGCATAATAGACTAATTTATTCTCCGGAAGCAAGCTAGGGACCATCCCGTCAATTCCGATCAAGGGTCCTAAGGCAGAGGCGAATTTAAAATTTCAACCTACTCCTGACGATAAAAATAGTTCGACACGTGTTACAGTATTAACATTATACCAACAAATATTGCATTTAATAAAACAGAATAAAAGTTATTACACAAGTACGTATTATTATCAAACTATAAATCATTCGGAAAGTGTTGTTGATAATTCGTAACTATTCTTATCTCAACCTTCATTTCGATATTTCTCATAGTATTGTCTTTGTGTTAGTAACATTTATAGTTCATCATTCAAATTCTATCCAAACTTTTTTAACACGATTAGAAAACCGAAAAAGAAAGAAAATGACGAAGGAAAACAATTTTTCGTCTCAAACATTTTTTGTGTTCCTCGTCACCAGACGGTTCTTACAAGGCGACACTTAATAACGCATCGTAATGGGAATACAAGTGAGCGCAGTGTTTGACCATTAATTTTACAAGTATTTCCCATTCCTTTTTTTTATCCCATCCATGTTCGCCACCCCTTTTGCTCTTTTTCAATTTCGTTTACTCCCCCAAGTCTCCCATAGCTTTCGGTCCGTTCGCGGTGAAGCGATAAATATCGCCGTCAACGACTAAGCTAACGAGCTCCTCCCCGTCCCTGTGTTCTTCTGCTGCCAAAGAGGAGCTGACACCACAGGCAAGGCAAAGACGGGCATGCTCTATTCCGCTGTTCGTCCGTGTGTCACGCATATGTAATGCAGAGATTCCACGGTGTGTTCGTCCCCACGAATACATTACGATTTCTGAAAATATCTACGTAATTTTAATTACGTGCACTATTCATGTACGATTTTTAACACACCCATGATATCAGAATCAAACAATAATCCGAGAAAATTGAAACTTAAGTTAAGAAATATATTATTTTAGTAACTATTAATACATTAAATGGGTATTTCATGAGTTACTTCTGAAGATATTCACCAAATTTTTACTCATATTCCCACCTGTTAAACGCCTATGTTAAATAATTCATTGGAGTGAAGAATATATTAAATGTTTTTCATGAAATAATTCGATCTTCAAATGCAATGTCACCTCAGATGAAATTTAAAAAGTATTAAAATCCAGATTCGTCATGAAACAAAATATTGCTATAAATGAGATTATGAGTGGACCATTTAACTGTAAAATTTCGAATTCACCTGAATGTGTGTAATGAAATTGACTTAAAAAGTGAAAACGGCATTAATCCTTGTTCTCAAGGATGAATAACAATGGTAAGTTTATCTAATAGAATTTGTGTATGAATAGAGAACAAGACTTGCGTTTTCTCAACGCAATCAGTGCTTGAAAGTGACTGTGATCTACAGATTCCATGAAGGTGGTCAACAATATTACGCTCTTTGAATTATATCTTTTTCGTGTTTTGGAAGAGTAAACAATATTTTCCCTTCTGAATTCTTTAGTATCTCGGAAATTTGAAAATCGTGATGGAATTTTAAGGACATGAAGGTAAAGGTATGCTTTAATATTAACTTCCTTTAACAATTCATAAGTTTAAACAAACTGTTTCTAGAGACTGTTTTACACTACCTGAGAAATTGCATTAGAGTACATCATAAAAAATAATATTTACAGGTTTATAAATTAAGTGGAGTAGAAAACGACAATAAAACTATAAAGAGTGTAGTACATAACCGACAATATGTCTCTACTATGTACATACTTTCGAATCACCAGATGTTTATAATATACGTTGGTAGACTTTATTTTAAACTTTACATTAATTGAATTTTTTTATTCTAGTGAAAATATCGGTCCCGCTCAAGGTCCCGAGTGCGAATCTCGGTCCCATGTCCCAGTTTTATTCAACATAACATAATTAATCTGTTATCTAGCAGTGAGGTTCACCGTAATTTAAAATATTTCTGTGTGTTTGCGAGCCAGAATTGGAAAATACGGTCCAAAACAGTACTTCCTAAGGGAGTCGCCTCATATGAGGAGCGTAATCTCTACGAGCACCTCAGAGGTCTTTGATTCTCGCAAGTTGAATGATAATGGAAGACGGAGCTGGGAGGAGAACGGGATGGCGCAGTTGGTAAGCGCATGAGCGCGTTAAACTCAAGGTCCCGAGTTCGAATCTCGGTCTTGTCTCTCATTTTCATTCAACATAACATAATTTCTTTTCAATATCACGAAATACGACATTTTCACTTAGTGGTTGCAATATGATGTGCTTCTTTTACGGTCACTCAGTAATAACCAGATTGTGCACACTTAGAAAACCATAATCTGCGCACATGGCTTGAATTTTTCATAAGTGTAGATTGGCAACATATGAAAGAAAATAATTATATTCTATAGTGTTTTCCTACAGGTTTTGACTCAAGGAGTTTCAGAGATGTAACATGACTTTCGTGAAACTTCATATTTATTAGCAATTTGGAAACTCCGTCTAGCGAATTAGCAATTACCAGTAATCTAGAAATCTTTTGCGATACCTAGAAACGTATCCAATAATGAACTTTTTTGAGGAAAATCCGTATCTTTCTATCAGCCACGTGAATCGGCAATATATTTTATCACTGTTGCTAAACAAAATTAAAAAAACAAAACAAATGAAGTCTTGCAGCGAATATACTATCTCCAAAAATCAATAGCAATTATTCTCTCTAATGAGACCTGTACATCGAAAAAATATTTCAATATAAATACGTTAAAGACGGTAGTGACATATGTTTACTCTATCATGTGCTCTTTAAGTAATTTTTTGACGTTTTCTACTACATTTTACTTATAAACCTGGAAATAACTTTTTGCATGACTAACGATATTAATTACGACGCGTAAAAATGTCTGTTGAGTCAATTTGCTTGAAATTGAACTTCGGTGGTAAAAAAATAAATCATACTTTTTACTGTTATGATCTTATAATTGAATTGATATTTTCACAATTCCCATGGTGCTAAAGAATTAAAAGTGGAAAATATTGCTTAGTCCTTTGAAAACTCGAAAAAGTTACGGTATAAAATGCGAAATATTGACCACGTTCATTGAATCTATTGAACACAGTAAACCGAATACATGGATCTCTCAACTCAAGTTCTATTCCCGACGTTATGTAATGTTGACCTTGTTATTCTTAAATATTAATTTCTATTTATAATCAATTCTTATTACAGACATTTAGGTGAATTTAGATTTTTTACCGGATAGCTGGGTGGATTCGTCATTTAAGAATTCCTTTATTTCTCTTCTTCGTTTCCTGTGTAGAGAGCAGCGAGCTGAAGATACGATGTAACACCAGCGAATTGTATTGATATGCCCCAATATACGAATACATTGGGCTTGCTTACCGTGATTCTGTCAATTAAATAATAATAGTGTTGACAGTTAAAAAAGACACTTTTCCTAGAAATCATACCCATAATGTCTAGTAAAAAGGTTACGTCAGTACTGTTGGAGTGTGAGTTTTGGTGATAGAATGTGTTTTCTGATTTATTGTATAGATATTTTGAACAACTTCAGGGTATCTCTTGTAAATAAAATACCTAACGTGTGTGTTTTTCGTGTAGAATGAACTAGATAAGTTTTGTACATTTACGTTCGCTCAAGGCATTGCAATGGGAAATATGTATTTGACGGTGCAAAAATCCCTTGAACAGAGCAATTGATCCACTTATGTTATCTGACTCAAGTGACATCTCATCTACTGACACGCAACCGTCCGTTCATTTAAAAATGGTTCATATACATTTCGAAGAAGATATTGAAATCTGTTTGATCTGAAAAAATACTCCGTACCATATATTCAAAGCTACAAAAAATAATGAAGATTCAATATTCGTGACTGATTGATACGGTATTAAACTTTCCCGGAAACCATTTCATTCAAAAAGCTCTTGTATTGAAGGCACCCTTTGCCTTCAAAATGTGATGTTACACCACTATTTCTCCCAAATATATAGGAAAATTGTAACACGAATATACTTCAACGTAGCTGTGTGACGATAATGTGATTTACATTAAACACGATATGGCTGCATTTTGGAAGGAACACTTACTCTACTCTTATAAATACTCTCAAATAATTAATTAATAATAATTAATAATTGTTTGGCGAGAGTGGAAATGTTAATAGCTGGTGATTTAAAATGAAATCCACGTACGTAATTAAACACCTTTTTCTTTTGTTGAAATAACAGTTCAGGAGGACGTGAAGAAGAAAAGTTGGATGGCAGCGGTAAGTGCAAAAGAAGACTCTCGAGTTGTATTCACAGCCAGGAAACGACATTAAAGAGAGTCGGGTGGGATTCGGAATTACGTCCAGACTTTCAGTGGACTGAGAGGGTCCCACGTGAAAACGAGGCTCGTCCTTTTGCTCTTTGAAGTTGCTGCTGTGTTGGGCGAGGGCGTCCAGAACGCGGCGTGGAAAGAGTTCGAAAGGAGCGTGGGCGTTATTATTGGAATATGTCGGTCACCAGCGCGACGCAACGAGGGGGTGAGAGACTCTCCAATCACGACTAGTCGTGGAGAAGAGGCGGCTCCGCACGGGATTTTCTGGCAAGCCGGAGATCGGCCGCGAAAGCGAAGTATGTTCCCTGGATCATATTGTGCTCCTGCCGTGGCAGTGAGTGATGGTCTGAAGGGATTATGTCGTGACGTGGTGTTTGTGGAAAAAGAAAAATCAATTATTAGCACCCGGCAACCAAAGGCTTGTAATGCCACTAAAACTGCGGTACATAGTAATGATGTAATTAATGAATATCTCGCGTAAGCGTATGATCCAAAATAAGTGCAACTATTGGAACTATTGGAGCTATGAGCATTTTACTGGTCTAACAACTATTATTCAGTTACTTCTAAACAAAGAGTAATAAAAAGGGATACTATTTTAGAATTCATCGGTCTTACTTATTTTTATACTTAATCAAGTACTGTTTTATTGTTACGATATAGTGTTTTCAGTAAATGTACTCATTCATTGTTATGAATAAAATTAAATCGATTATATACATAGAAGATTTTACATATAACATTTCGCCAGGAATACTAAAATAAATTTCCATTTTCCTTTTTGTAATACCTCAATTCACATGTTTAGGGGATGAATTACGACATTTTCCGCAGTGATTTTTCCATTTGAAGGGTAACTTTGAGATGCACACTTCACTAAAGGGTAGTTACTTTACATTGTAGTTCTCGAAATACAATCAATTTGGTCAATGAAAATGGAGCTTTCTGAAACGTAACCGAAATATGAATTTGAATTGCGTTATTCAACATATTTTCAATCATTCTTGGCCGAAGAGAAATACCTGCTTATATTACAGAGACCTAAAATGCATGATTTTGATCAAATGCTGAAATGAAGATTTTACATGGAATGTTCTCTCTTGTTAGAAAACATAAAATGATATTTACAATTTTGTTACTATGAAAAATCCATTTACGAGGAGGTTTGCATGTAATATGAACATGTTTTATTGTTAGTTTGATTTGAATTTTTGGTTGCTTTTTTATTGTTTTACTCGCACTATTTTGATCTAATTTTCGTTACTCAATATTTGTTATTATTAAATAATGAAATTGCTTCCAGTGATTTCCCTTCTCACTTTTCCATATTAACTTCTTCATCCACTGGAGTAGAGAGTAATCCGCACCTGTGAGCCATCGGTGGAAAAATTAGTGCTGCATTGAAATCAATGGGAAACGGAAAAGCGTCGGGACTCGATAATGTTGGCACCAAATACTGCAATTCGAAACGAGAGTAAACCAACTTCTTTAATGTTTTCGGAAGTATGGACGATGAACAAGTAGATGAAGCCTCATGTAGAGGATATCTCATTAAAATTCCCAAACTGGGGCACACTGCAAACTGCAAAAATTACCCTACCATCAGTCCCGAGTGAAACCATGAACTGAGTTATTGTGCTCTTTTAAATACCGTGGTGGAAGGATTACTGAGGAAAGAATAGGCAGGTCTCTGTAGTGACGGGTCATCAGGTCATCACGCTCCGTGTATTGCTTGACCACAGCACAGAGTACATAAATGTTGTGTACCTTGTATGATGCTGTTATTATACCAGTTTTTTACTTCATACGAAGGAATGAAATGTTGAAAATAAACAAGAAATAATGTATCACAAAAATTATTGGGAATTAAATGAAGAATGCTTACCCCTCCTGTATATTAAAAAATGCTTAAAGCTATACATGACGGTTTAATATCGGGCTCTTTGCCTGCTGTTTTAGAAGTCAGACAGGTATGTATTCTCCAAAACTCTTCATAATTGTCATGTATGAAGTTATGAAAAGGATCTAGAATTTTATGACACCATTGATTTCAGAAAAGTGAAATACCGACATTACGTAGCTCATCGTCGTCCATCCTGGGAGCCGGAACCATCCCCAGCCAATTATGATGCACCGGCGGAAGTATTCGAGTAGGCGGCCACGTCAAGAGTATAAAGACTGCTGCACTACAGCACCCCGCTGCAAACCGATCGAATGCCTCGCTCCACCGCGACCAGCACACATCCGCGTCGGCCGCTATTTGCAGCTATCCTCGGCCTCCATGGAGGTCTTATTAGCTACCACGGCGTATGCGCACATCTCCGCTTTCCGGAACAGTTACCTTCTTCCGGGTCCAAAGTGGAGAGATGATGTGTATAGTGTATTCTCTTGTAAATAACAAATCTTGTCCTGCTTGAAAGGATTTTATGTATTTAACGGACGCAACACATCCGATTCCGAAACGATTGTGAAGTGGGATCTTCCTGCAGCTGACACAACAGTTGACGGAGGACTCCAGAGCTGAAGAGCGAGATGAGACGGGCAGGAGCTGCAGACAGAGGAAGGAGTGAAGTAGGAGCAATAACGGCCCAAGACAACAAAGAGCGACCTCCCCGGAGGCATGCTCACAATTCAACTGAGCGTGTGAGAACGTGGGTGAGGGCAACTCTTTGCAGTGGGATGAAATTCATTGTAGTGGGACCATTTAGTTATTTGGAGAAGAGTAATCGTAATTGACGGAAAATCAAAACAATATACAAAATAGTCAGACGTATAAATAACAGTTTGATGAGACACTTCCGGACGAAAGAAAAAGTGAAGTTATTATAATTGTTGAGAAGAGAATCAAATTATACCATTGTTCATGAAATCAAAGTTTTGGAAATGTATATTTCTTTAGACGGGGCTAAAATTCAGAAGGTTCTGCAGTTAACTAGCATACTAGTTGTTATCTAGCCCTGGTGAAGAACATGAATTTCCAGGACTTTGGCTTTATGAATTGTGTCATTGAACTTCTTAGTAATTATTATAACAGATTGAAAATGAAGTCACTAACGAGGAATTAGTGAACTCAATTTCTCTGCTTTAATCCCATAATTTCAAATGATCAGTGTTCAGGGGCGGATCGCATATGTCAAAAAAATGTAATACAAAAATGTTAAAATAAAAGATAACTCATGTTCCAGGAAGAAGTGCATAGAAGTTATATTTTGTGTATCAGCAGTTAGAAAGTGGAAGTATACGATAACCGAATGTTGTAAACTCTGCAAAAATGAGTATTTAATATTTGCAAGTATTTCTTGAAATGTAGGAACTTACATAACACAATGTACCAAAATTCCTATTAAAATTAAAGTTAATAAAATAAAGTTCTGATTAGGTTGGGAACACAAGACAATTAAGTAAATAAAATAAATCGACATTCTTGAGATAATGCGATTTGATTCTATTTGGAATGATTTTATGTTATGATAAAACACCGTAAAATTACTACTTTTGTTAATTGCGAAAATATCAATTCGCTTTATTCTTAGTGACTACTTAAATAAATGAACGAGCTCAAAGAAGAAATCATTTTTAACATAATTGAACAAAAGTTGTAGTATTTCCTTAAAAATCTATTGTATGTTTAATATTATGCTACTAAACCATTTCATGTCCCATTGAAAACTTAATGTATTCCTTAATTTTCTTTAATTTTTTGGTCTTATATCCCTGTTAAAAAGACCGACGACTTAATTTTGACATATGAAACATTTTATAAGAATGATTATTTCCGAAAGTCTTATTTCAAAAGCAAAATCAAGTGTTGCAGCTTATCACGCAAATATGCTGACTTTAAAATATTGAGGAAATCGCTATTCATCAAAGGTCTATTTTGATGAATGCACAGCTAAATTTAAATAAAGTTCGAATCAAGTCGGAGGAAGGAAATATACGAGGTGTATACGTGGCGACAGGACAGTCTCAATTATAGGAATTAAGTGTGCTCTAAAACTATCGACACCATGGAGGAAGTGAGGGGTGTATATACGCTGGGGAAGGAAAGTGATTGTCACTGACGAATGCTAAGTCTGCAACACGCCTGGGACTGACACTAAAATTTGTCCCCTCAAACCGGCGATGAAGATGATGGCGGCAACGGAAATGACGTATCTAGAATGGACGTCGACAAGATTGCAGAGACAATTACGGCTACCTTTCACAAGATGACAGATGTTCCAACCGGGAAAGCGAAAAGTTCTAAATGAGCACATAACTCAGGCAATGAAAATGGTATTTTAGTATGTTCAGTAATTAGTAACTGCGAAATAGAGACCATCCTTCATCAAAACGTTGTTACCAAATCTTTTAAGTAAGTCGAAAATTATATGAAATGAATTAAAAAATTAATGCAATGAAACACAAAACTGAGTTTTACACTTTAAAATACAGTTACAAAATATATGATTCGGAGTTAAATTATTATGTATTTCTTACGATTTGTTTGTTTTTATTTTGATATATTTTTACACATATTTCTATTGTCTTTCTTCGATAATTCGGTTTAACCTCCCTATAGAGGCATATGCTGTCATGGACTACATTGTTGAAGTATATGATTTAAACATTACTTCCGAACATTCTTTCCGTGTATATTAACTATTTACGCAATGTACATATTGATACCTATCCGATTGGTTGTTTATCAACTTCATCGACATTCGTCATCATGGGTCGGCTAATTTACCCAAATATCCTCAAAATTTGACATCGGAAATAAATTTTCCTGCTATTATATAATTCTTTTTATTACGACTCTGAAAAGTAAAACTATACATTAATTCATGACTAAAAATGGAGGGCACAGTTCTTCTGTATACACTGCATGTTTATTCGTGTAAACGTCCCGGATGAAATCAGTAAAAGCGTTGGGAGTTAAATTATTACTCGTTGACTTCGCTTTACAAAACGTTTTGCGCGTGCTGTGCGAACAATTGGCCAGTCGCCGGTCACCGTGCAATTCCGTCGTTTACGCCTTTTCGTTCAGGCGCCGCCGTAGCTCATTCATTTACTTGGCACTGGAGATATTGGACTGGTTTCCACACGAGCCTCTGTGTCACTGGCAGATTTTTTATCAATCTGAGTACATTCTCGATTCAAATAATGTTAAATAGTATTTTGTTTTTATTTCGGTGAATACGTTTTATGGGTTTTGTCCTTCAGGCCAAAATAGTACTCCGCAATTCCTCCTAAAAGACTCCAAAATGTATACAGTCAACACGTGCCCGAAATACGTAAGTTTCCGTTTCTGCCTAAAACAATTAGGCCAAGGGTACACCTGCTTCATTATACCTGCAACAAAAAGTAAAATAAGCATGGCACGTATCACTCGATTTTCTTATGGCCCTTCTGCCCGACTGATATTTGCAGAGGAAAACATGACAGTGAAGAAGTGACAGAAAAATTTCATAATATAATGTAAATAAATTTACGATAAATAGTAACAATGGTTGCAAAGCATTGCCCTTACCTGCTACAATACAAGGGGCTGGGAAAAAGAACACGAAACCCTGATTAGTAGGTCCCTAAGCAAAGATAAGTGACAGATTACTCGAAGAAACACAGACAACGCATGGTCGGTTGATGCTGATACGAAAATGTAGACACATTACGGTCTTGCTATTTACCGGCAGATCCCGGATACTCCAAATGGCCAGTACTTCTCGCCGATCCGTACTATCCACCGCTCTTTTACCTCTAGTATATCGCAGCTTCCTTTAACATTGTGCCTTTAACTAATAAGTACAGTCCATTATATGCAGTTCAACTCTGTGAAATATGTAATAGCAAATATAATACTGTCCTTTTTCCTAACATAAATAATCAGTCAACTTCCTGAGTTCAATAGGAGGGCACGTCCTCACACAGGAACGAACGCCCCCTCTATATAAATTACCTGCAGCCCCATCCTTGGAGGGACTTCCGTCTTGCGATCACGATAATTAAACGGGTTGTCCAAGCGCCTACTCAATGAAGCTCTGCATGGCAGATCCAATGGATTGCAGCTACTGTGTGTGGAGACGAGGCTGGTTGTTTGCAGGCTTACGCTGTCTGAATAAGCCTCACTCACCCTACGTTTTTTTGGTCATTACCACGTCAAAGGAACGCAGAGGAGCGCTGTGTGATGTGGATTATTCGTGTTCTCTGCAATGTTATAAAACAACAATGTCTCTTTCAATCTTGAGTATGGGACGTGGATGTCGGTGGGATTCAGGCAATCCTTATTTTATCATGAGGATGTTGACAGCAACGGCTGACTGCCCCAAAAAGTTCCAAAACCCGTGTATCACTCATCATGGTTCCAGAGAAATAAATGCGTTAATAAAACTCTTAAGGAATGGTACATGAACAATCTAACAGTTGTATATGTATAATCTCATTTACTATCTCTAAGATGATGTACGGTATCAATATTTTGCTTCTTTTTAATAGTACATGAGAAGTGTTCATGGGTCTGACCTACGGGTTAGCATTTCTCGATACATTGTGGACTAGTGTAGATCTGGAGAATGTTTCCGGGCGATTTGGAGGAGATGAATGTCCTGCATTCTAGAGAGAGGACATATGTTGAAAAAACATGTATAAAGATGTTCTATACAAGTTTTATTTTACGTATTACTTAATACGTGAGAAATTAAAATGTTGAAGGATAATAAAAAATACAGAAAGAAACACATAAAAGTCACTTATATATTGGACAAAACATTTTGGCAATTATCATCAGTCACGTAGAAAATGGTCCGATTCCTCTTTTAGCAAGTGAAAAGTTGTATAATGTAGTGAAATAAGTGATATCTTTTGATACAATTTGCAGAATTTTAAACTTTTATTTGTTAATCGCAATACTATATTAAGCTCTCAGGGGGCACGTTATATATTCATTTTGTAAGGAAATTTCTTTTGCATCAATAAATCCTAGACATAATGGTTTCGAGAATTTTTCGCCTAACCCTTTCTACACAACACCTTCAAATAAAGGAAAGTTTCTCCACTTGCTTAGATTGTTTAGTACAAAAACCGACTGCAAATGTTATGCACTGCGCGTTGTCCACTCCATACGAAGTAAAGAAGTGCTAAAGTCATCCTCGTTCACGAAGGACCCTCATTTGAACTTTTTCTCCGGAACATAAACACTTTGAAGAGGCCAAAAATATTACAGTAAATTAATAATTACATTTAAGAAGTTTTGTGTCCAGGTGACCCGAGATTCATACATTTTTTGATCCATTACTTCACCGTGTTGTCCCAATAATTGGAAAGATTTTTTATTTATGTTGCTAATTCCACTGATGATCAAGTTTCTTTTTGAAAATTTGCTCCAATTCATTGCTCCTTTTATTAATAGGACGGAATGGGATTTGTTTCTTTTTTGCGAAAAACCCCAGTTATAAATTGTTGAACTCAATCCGTTTGTAATTCAATAAACTATGTTGGTAAAAGTGGATTTTCACGCTAGATTTCAGAAAACATGTCAATGATACCGTTGTACAAATATCAGTTATGGAAATAAGATACTTTCAGTTGATATGCATTGTTTAAGTGCAAATATTATGTTTAGGAATACTTGTCAAATTAAAGATTAAAACAATTATAGATTGACGGCATATATTTGCCAGAAGATTAATTTGCAATGTTTTAATGTTTAATTGTTGAAATGTAAATGTTCTTTTCCATGTCGGTGTCTATGATTATACTGTATATTTCGTTAAAGTATTCGACTGAATGAAAATATAACACTCAGCTAGAGAAACTTGATATAGGTTTTTGCACAGTTTTAAGTGTATTTTTTCGTGCAAACTTGTTAACTTAAATAATTAAACATAAATCTGTTTTATTGTACTGTAACAAATGTCAGTAATAAAACATTGAAACCTTTGAACAGGTTTGCTTTTGTTGGCTGCTAATTCTGAATTTTTTCTATACGAAACGTGTTTCCACTCTAAACAATAATTTGCGGTTGCAGCGAACTCTATTCCGCAATGGTGTCTTTAAACAATAAAAATATTTGCGTCTAAGAATTAATCTTCGCTAATCTAGGTGAGGTTTCCACAGCCTTAAACTAGTATTCAAAGTAAGTGGGAGGTGAATTGCATTTGCCGTATTTCATCTGAGCGCTACTTTATTCTCGTTTTCCGACGGAGACTCCGCTTCCGTACAAGTTCACTTTCGTTGCGGGAGGCGCAATGGTGGAGCGACACTTGTGATGGCGAACGCGCCATCCCACACCTTCACCGCCTCCATTGACGCCTTGCCACACTGCCCCACTTGCAGGAACGCATTCGCTCCACCATCTACCCGTCCCCGCCACACCCTACGTCCTTGCCCGTGGTCCACGCCACCCCCATCACCCCACTGCCGCCGCGCCGCCGCCGCGCCAGGCGCCGTTGCTAGGGCAACGCAGGCGCCTGCGCTCGTCGCCAGTTTTGCGGCAGTAGCCGCGGCGGGAGTCTGCTTCGAAGCAACGGACGACGCCACAGCGACGCGACTCCGTGTCCGCGACTGAGCGCGCGTCCACAGTCGGCTGCTGTCGTGGTCGACCGCTCTCACCAGGCGTCTGTGAACCGAGTGGCCTCGAGCGAGAGTAGGACGCGGCCGCATGGCAGGGCCGAGGCGTCCGGCGCGTTTGCCGCCCGCGGTCGGCCCTTCCGCCGCCGGCGCGCGCGGCCCTCAACCGCGTATCCTCCCTGTGGCCATCCCCGCCCCCGCCCCTACCTACCGCCCGCGGATCCACCACGCCCTCTGAGATGGTCCGGCGGCGGTAGTGGATCGCCGCGCATCCTAAGCGCACTGCCACTCTGCTTCTTCCGCGAGTTCTCCGCTTCCTCTTCAGCCTCCGTCTGTCCGCCTGTCTCTCTGTCTGTCGGCTTCTGGCGCACGCGGAGCGGCGGCGCGGCCGCCGGGCCCGGCCCGGCCGAGGCCGCCCGCCCCATGCAGCCATGACCATGTGCGGATCGCAGCACGCGCCGCCGCCAGCACCGGGCCGCGGGTCCTCCGGAGGCGCCCGCGGCGGTGGACCCGCCGGTCCTTGGCTTACCGCCGCGGCCGTCGTCATGGCGACGGCGACGCTGTGCGCGACGTTGGGCGCGGCGGCCGCCTCTGCCGCCGGAGCGGGTCCCGGTGCCGGCCCTTGGCGAGGCATCAACGCCCCCACGCAGACGCCACTGCAGCTGAAACCGCGCAAGCCGTCGTCACACCGCAGCGGCAGCCCTTTAGGGGCGGCGCCGGCCCCCGGGGCGGGACCACCCACCAGCCCTGGGGGCGGTGTAGTGGGCGTGGCGGTGGGCTCTCGCGGTCACAGCACCCCGCGTGTCGAAGACCGCAGCAAACGCGAGCTGCATATCGGCCTCCTTTTGCCGCACACCAGCTTCAAATCCCGCGAGTACACGCGCGTCAAGAACCTCGCCGTATCAAACTTGCAGAAGTTCCGCCACGGCCCCAAGTTTAAGTTCTTCGAGAAGTACACGTTCACGCAGGAGCAGGTGCACCACCAGATGATGAAGCTCACGCCCAGTCCAACAGGTAGGCGTACGCCTCTTCCCCGACCACCCTTAGGCTGTGGGCGCGGCCACGGCTGCTGCCTTTGGCCGCACGCGCTCTTCCTTCTCCTGCTTCCAATATGGACCATAAACGGATTTTATCACGTTGCCCAAACGATGTAAACAAACGCTTACCATACTCTGTTTTTAGGGCCACGCTATTTCTTTCCGGATGCTGTTTTCCTTTTGTATTATTCTCTGATGGAACAAAAGGATGCACAGAGGAAATATTTTTCTTGACATAAAACAATGTATATGTTTTCATGAAGGTAATTTTTCAGGTCTTTTTTTGCCTTGACTTCGTATTTTCAGTTGTCATCGATGTTGTACTTTAAAAATACGATACTTGCAAACTACATTTTTTTCATTTGTTATCCAAATGCTTTTAGTTACATTTGTGTTCATTGCTCACGCTGCAACGTCTTCGCTCGAACTGCCAGATCCGACCGTAAAATCTCTCTCCGCTCCGAGAGAGCCAGGGACTAGTCCCCGGCAGAGGTTTCCGTATGGAAATAATACAACAGCGAATACTTGCGTGACTGGTCATGGAGTGGACAATCCGTCCCTAGTTAGTCGTGGTTTGTTTTTCCGGCGAGTGAGTGGAGTGCGCGCGCGCGAGAAAGCAGGTGCGTGAATGTTGTTTTGAAAGCCTGCATTCGTTCGAAGCAACTCGCGCGGCCTTCATCTCTAACCCAGCACTCGGCAGTGTAGTGCGCATTTCGCTGACCGCCCGACATTTCGAGGTCTCAGTATCCTTCGGACTTATTCTGCTAGTTGTTTTAACACCGCATTTAGTCCTTTTCCAAAAACAATACACCTTTCAGAATTATTTGTTACTTCCTAATGAACTATAAACTTCAACATTTCCTGAACTTGTACGTTTATTCTTGAAACAGTTATTCCCGTTGGTCTTTACCCTAACTTATCTCAATACATTATTCACAATTTTACATGTTGAAATTCGAAAATTCTCTAAATTGACATAACATGAGATTTTTGATGTCGGAAAACTATTTTCTGAGTTCCGAAATAATGTTTCTCACAAATAAAATATATTCTAAAGTAGAATATTTATATTGCAACAGTTCTTTAGTAATTGAATTATGATCGATTGATTATTAATTTATTATGAAAAAAATACATAAAAAGTTATTATGAAGCATGACATAATAGATTTGTTGAAATGATAAATTTGCAGTTTTATTTCTGTAAATGCACAATACAACAAAGCAATGCAAGAAATGGTGTCAGGAGGTATGAACAGAAATTTCTTATGTCAACCGTGAAAATGCTTTATGTTTTGAAGTGGATTGTAAATGTTTGGTCTCTCTTTGTTCAGAAAACTTGGGTTAAAAAAAGGAAACAGAAGCAAAAAGAAACAAATGAGAAAACGCATAAATTCACGAGCCGTGAACACTATAATTTTAAGGAGCAATGTAACAGGAAAATGTAGAAATTTGCGTTCTACAAAATAATTTATTCAATAATATGTATGTAACCTCTTTGATGAAATTTCAAAATGCGTGAGGAATGAATTCTAGTTTCTTATTTTCCCTCCTTGAGTGGAAACAAGTAATTGAAATGTACAGTTAGGTTAACAGAAGTATCTAAAATATGTTAAAACCTAACTTTTTTACATCTTTGGGTAAATAAGTTTACTTCTGCAGTAAAATATATATTATGTTGGAATAATAAGTCCCAGTTACTGCTCGAATCATACATAGTTACTATTTAATGATTACACTTGTGGAACATGTAATTTACTTTTTTGCATTTATTACAAAATTTGGTTGCATTTTATTTTCAAAGATAGGAAAGACACACTTATGTTTTCGAGGATGAAAGAAATATTAGATATAAAGATTTTGAAGCAAAACTTCACTAATTTTTTTTTCTCCGAATATGTACAATAAATCATTTTCATTACATGTTTTTATCAATTATAAAATACTTAAATATAATAAGTATACTTGTTTTTAATGGTGGTTTGATATGTATGTAATTTACAAACCATGTATTTACAAACCTCCATGAGGTTTGTAAATATATGGAAATGATCATATATTATATTTTTAACTTGTCACACATCTCAACGCCCTTGAAACACTGTTTGGTATCCGAGTTACGAACAAACAGTAAGCAAATCACAAATTTTTATTATATTAATTTCAATTATAAGACGAAAAATCACAAAATTTTATTGCATATTTATGCAAACATATAGTACGTTGGTGAAAGTGATTAGACATAGGGAAAATCTATGTGGTCGGTTTGGTAGATTCAATGATCTTCAATATTTCTTTGTTTCTCGGGTTATCAGGTAGTGAATATTAAACTATGCAAATATTAAAGGAATCTATTGAATTTAGCGTATTATTTTTACTCCTGAATAATATTTGTTTAATGATAAGTTTTCAGATTTATTTTTTTCCAAAATCAAATACAAATTTTGCTTTATTTTGTTCTACATTTAGGGTCTCTGAAATATTGTCTTTGCAATGTCATGGTTGGTCACGCAACGCGTACCTTTCGGCAATGTTTACTATATACTTCTTACACAATAGTCCTATATCCCCTCCATCTGCCGTGACAACCTAAGAAGCTTTGTTGAAGGGAATCACTGGAAATCGTTTTTCTTCGGAGCTAGGTTTACTTCACGTCTGGTCTTCTCCTTCCTCCCCTGCTTCGATTCCCACTCATCCCCAAGTCCTGACGTTTGACCCATGAAACTGGAACTTATTTTCAGCTGACGAAATTGCGGGTCACATCTTCAACGGCTTTGGGTCAGGCGATTTTTGTATTCGAGATTGACTCGTTTGTCAAGAGGGATTCGATGGATTTGAGAACCCTTGTCCAGACGTATTAAGTTCAGAGGGGAAAATGTGCTTGATAAAACTCTATCTTAAAGTTTCTTTCATTATACACTTACATCACATTAAGAACAACTAATAGAAAAAAAGTAATAATTTATTGAAGTACCACCCATTACAATATTCGACAAATTACTTAAATAGAAAAAAATAAAAATAAACATTGAACATGCTCTTTAGAATATTGGTTATTTTTGAGTCAATTTTTCTGGGTCAGTGAATAGAGGAAATGTAAGGCCAATTTTTCTCTTCATTATTAATATTATGTTTATTATTATTAAAAATTTTGTTGTTAATATACTGTTTTCTTACTAAATACTATACAGTTTCAAGGAGTGCAGTTAATATTGTTTGTTTGTTTTTATTGTTGTTCCAAAGTTTTTAATAGAAACTAAGTTCTTGCTGCTATCTGTTATAATATCTAATATATTTTAACTCAACAAATATGAGTAAAATTTCAGTAAATTATAATATCAAATATTAAAATACATTTCAATCTGTAACTAATGTACTTGTGCAAGATTTAAGCACTTTCGTAAAAAAATTATGCAAAAAAAAGTTATATTTGAAATTCAAAAGAATAGCTCGAATATTGAAAGTGGAGAAACACTGAAGTGACGTTTGATGTATTGCTTTAACTACAAAAGTTATTATTAAATATATCGTGTTCTGTAGCACTTTTTGACACTAATTAGGATCTGGTGAGTAATGTAAGAAATTACGTGTTCTTTTGAGTTATCACGTAGGACATTAACTATTCCTATATATTAATCTAGTGCTTTTCCTTAGTGAGTAAAAGTGACGAACCAGTTAATTCGTTTACTTTTAGAAATATTGATTTCCAAACAAACAATGGAGCGAGCAGAATTTCATAAATATTATGTACATTTCATTTACAAATTCACAATGCAGATATTAGAAAACTGATGATTGTTGTCGTCAGATATACAAATAATTCAGTTTCACGTGCATAAAGCTATAGTGGTTCTCATGTCAGCAACACAAGAAGTCTCTTCTCGATGCATTTCAGCGATTAGTTGTCAGCTCTGCAATCTGTTATTTTACACGTTTTTGCGTATACACCAAAAAGAAACATAGTACGTCAACACATGGTACGTCCGAATATCTGATCAATATTTCCAACTTCATCAGGAAAATGCTTTACATTGTAGTATTATTTGGTAAAAAGAAACAGAAAAAGATACATTCAAAGAAGCAGGAATTGAACTTGATTTACCAGTCTTACATAACGTAGATAGTAGCAATTGAAAAATTATCTTTGAGCTTCCTACAAAAACAAATTACAATTTGAAAAGTACACTGTAATATCTCATAAAAATAAATTTGTTGCATACGTAGTTACGCAACACATTGAAGAAAGAATGGAGAGATATAAACCCGTTTTGACACTACGAACAACAAACTAAGATTAGAAACTTTCCTTCAGATCCGCGGGACAACTACAAAGTACCTGTGTATTATCTCGAGACGCGCCACTTTTTAACTCCGTTAGCGCTACTTACTCTCTGACCGTAAATGAAAGCTTCCACGTATCTCGCATATTTTCTGTCTGCAGCGCTTCTTCTCGGCGCTTTCTAGTGACTGTGGTAAAAGACACTTAAAGACGTCGAGAAAAACATTGTAGATTTTAATCCTTCTCTCCTTGGACGGTCATTACGTATCTCCGACTTAAATATATTACTCCTTTCGTACTAAAAAAGTACACTGTCTCTATCCTCCTGTAAGTGATAATTAATGTCAAGTTTAGGTTTCTTCAAAATTACTTAGTGCAATGAAACTAAAAAGTAATGATTGGTTTTATCTGCGCATCTTGATAAAATTTTCATTTATAAAAATCTCTACGTGTAGATATTATGAAATTTCATGAATAATTAAAACTTAAAGCACATGAATACCTTTGTTTTACAACAAGTAAAATAATTCTTGAAAATTGACCGATAATTCATAAATGTATTTTTAACCTAGAGTTATAAAAAATACGTTTGTGCCTGAATGATTTATTTACATTCCTTTATTAAATAACATAACAAAGCTTACTTTGAATATACGTTTTGGAGAACATACTGGAAAAGGAAGAGAATGTGCTTTTAAAATTCTCAGGAATAATTTTTAAGTAAAAACAAAAATGTTGCTGTGATATTTTTAATTCTACAATAATCGATAAAATGTTTGTTCATTGAGTAACATACCAACGTTTCATGTGCATACGTATTTTATTTACTGTCGTGTTTGAACCGTAAAATGTATTACCTTGTTCTTTAAAAAACTCATTATCTGTTTAGATCTAGGTAAAATGACGGAAGAGCAGGCCTTATGCTATATCACAAATAAATTCATTTCATCGTAATATTAAACTAGACAATATTAAACTGACACAATTTTTTACACGTAGTTATTTACTTCGAAAAGCTTTGAAACCGATTCAAGGTATTGTCCGTGAAAATGGTTTGAGAAGAATGGAACGACAGGTCGTGGCAATGAAAGAAAGAAACTCCTCTGGTGCGAGTATGTTATGAGATTTTTGTGGAGTAGTGTATTGCGCATAGAGAATAACTCATATAAAAAGAGAAGATATCCTAATTCCTCGTACACTTGAATAAATAATTTGATTTACCACACTCAGTGTTAAAATTTCCCTGTCTTGTAGCTAGAGAGGGGCGGGGGCGGTTTGAAATGTGTAAAAAAGAAATTCAATAATTCCTACGTTATCTCGTTATTTTGTGAATCTAGAGATATTCTAGTTGTTGTAATCGAAATTTTAAAAGAAATGTAACTAACAAATAGCGTATTTAAATTTGAGAGTCCTTGTCCTAATTTTTTTTTTGAAAGTTGCGATACATCGTCCTACAATATATAATTCTATTCAGTAGTACAATAAAATCAATAATAATTAAAATTAGAGTAACTTCAAATAATAAAATATTAGTGGAGACCGACCATACCATTTTTTTGGAAAGTTAAGGACGCAAGTTTTACATCGATAGAAAACATATTTTGTATATTGTTTACTTTGTACGTTAAATCAGTGTAAACTAGTCAGGTAAAAGGACAGGTTTCAAAACTAGTCTACCGGTTTCAACCCTCCTAATGACGAGATAAGTTGAACTGGGACTAAGGGCAATTGACACACATCAATAAATGGAGGATAGTAAAGTAAATAAAAGGTGATTTAAAAAGTATTTGTCATACTTTAATATAATTCTTAATCATACGTTATTTACAAAAAGGGTCAAGGTAATCAGTCATGAAATACTTTAAATTGTATATTTATATAAAGTATATAAAAGGGAATCCTTTAGACCACAGTTAAGCATAAAATAAATCAGTCTTCTAATTTTTCACCCTTTTTAAGAATACATTTAGTAGGTAAGTATAAATGTAATACTTACAAGAAAATAACTATTTGTTGGAAGGAATAAAGTTTTAATGATGAAAACCTTAATCAGACGCATATTTTTAACAAGTATTCAGAATTTAAGCTTTAGTTCATTCTTGATGAGCCCAATCATTGCTTTGTCCGTTTTCATACCTATTCATTTGGCATTCTGAAATTAAAATAAAAAATATTGTGTTATTTAAATGAGTATTAATTAAAACAGGATAGTTGAGAGTTTCAACTTGCCTCGCCCTAGAAAATGTCTACTTTTTGCCATACATCGAGATTGTGACCTAATATTAATATTAGCAACACAAAATGAACTTGTATTATATAACTTTACTTATATAACTACAATAATGTTGAACAAACATTATATTACATATAAATAAATACCATCTAAATATCAATTAAAAACGTATTTTTCGTCAATTTTCGAGGTTGGGCGCTTTAGTACCACAACCGGTCGCCGATGCGATGTGTACTGAAATGTTAGTATAGGTGACGAATGACTTCAAATTGTGTTGTTGCCATAATCCTATTGCCTATAGTTCCCGTACGTATCAGTTATGTTTTGACATTGTAATGTAGTAACATTAATAATGTTGTTTCAGCTTACCTCTGTTCAACCCACTTAGGTATCCCCTACATTGGGATGCAAAATGCAAGTATGGTTAAAAAATATTATTTGTACATTACCTCCGAATTTATTAACTCGATTTAACAGAAATATTTTTGTAAAAAATGTAACTGAAGGATTCCATTCAAATAATTAGTTTTGCCAGTTCTTGAAACCAATGATTTGCCTATGGGAAAATATGCTATATTACACGTTACTCTACATATAGCCATAATAAACGAATTGTTTGAATGATTCAGAAATGAAAATTAATGAAGTAAAAATAAAGACATTCCTCAGAAATAAAATGAGAGTTTTATCAGTTCTTCAAAGATAGATTTTTTTGCAGTTCATCTTATAGTCATTAATTTAGCTTTCTAGTAGTAGTGGACATTACTTAAGGAATATATTGTCTTATGAAGACAATATTTTATAATATTTTACACAGATCTTCATTCGTATACAAAACAGTGATAATACAAAAACGCTTCCCGTTAACAATCTTTTGCAAAATATGAATTAGTTTTCAACTTTCTGTTTTTTTAATTGAATATTCGTTTGTTGGACAAAGAATTCTTTTTCCCCTAGGTATTTGAAAATAATAATAGGTCAAATATGAGCGAATACTCTCGTGGGTATTCAAATGAGACTGGGGAAAAACAAGTTCGGAGAATAATATGCTCATTTACTATTATTATTCTCAGGAAACGTTTTGTCGTCTTTCATGAGGTAATCTCTACTTTGCAAATATTATCTTAACTCTATAATTTTAGGAGTATCCTACGTAAATAATCCTCAGAGACTCCGTAATCTCATGTGTTATTGTAGAAAATATTTGTATGATCTTGCGCTGAAAAACCTGAAATTTTAATTTTATGAATTAAATGGAAATAAAAGTTGTCCCTTTCTCAGTGAAAATGCCAAGCAGATTAACTTTTTTGGAGCTTAAATTTACTTCATGAATTGTTGTTCCGTGCTGATGTTGTGGGTCTATGAGGTACTTTTTATGTGTACTTTTTGTTTATTTCATACAAGCTGACTTCCAATGAATACTTTTTCTTACATCATATTTAGTACAAAATATTATGTTCAAAAAACAATTCTAGAGTGTGTGCTCTATGTGGCGTAAAGAAGCAGAGCGCTGTGGATTAAGTGCCATTTATTATGACTATTATATTACCAGCTACGATTAACCCGCGAAGACTTTCCACTTCGTGAAAGAAAAAAAATCTATATCACGTTCTTTTTTAGCTTTGTTACATTTGAAATCTTACTGCTAATAAGGAATTGTAGCAAACGAAGTTGAGATCTTGCATTTGCGTCCTTCACTCCAGTTTTATTAACGGTTCTTTCTCTGGATCTCTCCCTAAACGTGTTTTGCTCATTTACTCGACATCGATGCTACCAATATGAAAGAACCTTTTATATAATTTTCTTCTATTGTTTTTTTTTTAATTCACTGAAAAATATCACCTCACTATTCTCTATAATTTCCTCTCAACCAATCCTCTCACAATTTTCTCTCAGAACAGGAAAAGCTTTATTAAAATGAGAGGAGATTAAGAATATTTTTCTTGAATTAAAACCATTTTATTTTCATTTATGACGCGGAAATACGAATCTACGCGATGACACCGTATAATTGATTTCACTCTAACGCATGGAAATTCACTCCATTCTGGCGAGTGAGAGTCCTCCGCAGATAGATTGCTCCTTCGCTTTCAGTGAAGAATTGTTCAGAGGTATTTTAAACAATATGGCGATGCACCGTTGAAATGTAAACGTTTATCTGTCTCGAGCGTTCTAGAAAAAGTTTGATTTGTGGCTTATTTCCATTCTGTACACTAGAAGTGATTAAAGCTTTAGTTTCAACTTAAAGGTACGGACTTGTTAGTAACAAGGACCCCGGATTGAGCCACTCTGCATTATAATTTTTGTCTAACAATTTTATTCATTACAAGAATTGTGTCATCCTGGAAAAGAGGACTCTCATAGTGAGTGGAATCCTCTATATAGAAGAATATTTTTGGCGTAATTATATATATATATATATATATATATATATATATATATATATCCCCTTTTATTAATTTAATATTTAAATGGTTTACAATTAAAAAATAGTACAATTTTAACTATTATATTTTAATAATTAACAATAACAACATGCTTACTAAAAATAATAAAAAAGTTTAAAACAATATAGTAAGTAGTACCAACAGTCAATAAATATATAGGTGGTATATTCTACTCGTCATTTATATTTAATTTCAATGATGATGATGATGATAATAATAATATTAATAGTAATAATATTATAAAAAATGGTACATATATTAACGTAAATTCAATACAAAAGGAAAATATACTACTTTCAGAAGGTTAAATATAAATCTTATACGTTGTCAAGAAAATTTTTATCCCATATTTTGTTGCTTCATGCTCATTGTCTTCATTATTTAACAGTACTTTTCTTAAAGCACATAAAACATTAAAACAGCGTTTTAAATTCCAGAAAATGCCTCAAATAGATTTGCACACACAAAAACATCTATGTACATGTAAATGATAACGCCTAGTCTTCATCGATTGTCAAGATAAAATGTCTTCTTGCGTAAATTTATCGTCTCTGCATAGTACTCACAATTTGATTTTTGTTAGAGATGTGACCACTGGTTGGGAGGAGTTTGACAGTACAGTCTTCGAAATATTAAAAAAATATTTTCGGACAATTTCCTGCTAGAAGCTCAAGTAAATTTAAATTTTTTAGCGTTAATGATTTCACCCTTTCCGTATATGGAAACTGGGTCATCCCAGGGTGTCAATTCTACCTTTGAGAAAATTCGTATTATCGGAAGAAAAAAAATGTTGTGTACAATATTGTCGGTTGCTTCATTATAGCGGTTTGTGTGAAATTCATGTTTATTTATGAATGCGTTACATGAGACATTTCGTTCATAGATTTCTTCCGTGGAGAAGATATGTGATAACTTTCGGTCAGGTGAAAATAGCGACAAGCCGGGAATCGAACCTGGATTTCTGCTTAGATGTGACATTTCTTATATCCTCATAAAAGGAGTTCATTAACAATTCCAGGAAATTAGAATGAAATTTACACAAGTTGATAATATTCTGGGAAACATTTCTCCTTCAAACCTGTACATTGAATTACTTCGCAAATAAATGCAAGAGGTTAAATTGTTTCCTCAGTAACGTGAATTCTGCGGACTGAGAGGAGTGGACTTCCTCTCAGACTCGCTTGGGTTTCGGAGTTTTCTCACAACCATCCAGATAGGATGCCGTTCTCTTTCCACTCCAACTATGATGGTTTCACAGTCAGAAATTAAACGTCCCTAAAGTGTTTTGCTCGAAATCACTAGTATATAGATTTTCTTAAATTTACACATCATGATCTATCTGAAAACACTGGAACTGTGAGAATTTACAATGCTTTTGTTTTCACAAATGTTAATTTGATTTTCTACTTTGTTTAATTTCCGAAAGATCATTTTCTTTTTTTTACTGCGAATCAGTAAATGAATTAACTGAAAGTGTTCAATTATATTTGTCTGATTTCCCGATTAATAGATTATATATAGTAATTGAATGAATGAAATTTATTTTAAATTTCAATTTCGTGCGATTATTTTCATGTCTAATCGATGCTGAAGTCTTTGACCCATTGTTAATATTATGTAACTATTTTTTATGACTTCAGTATATTGAACGGCGTTGGGTACGCTTGAAATATGTAATAAGAAGAAACATAAACATTCTATTGTATAATTTGTTTACCTGAAATCTATTGTTTATTTATTCTGATCCATACAAATTATTCCTCCCTTGATCAGTATACAAAAACTTTCCTTTTACGTTCTGTAACACAAGTTCAACTTGATCTTTGATTAATTATTTCCAAGAAAATTATCAAATTGTAATTAATCAATCGATTTTGAATAGTAAAAACAAGGAAAATTATTCCTAATAAAAGATTCGTAATCGAACAATTTTATCATTGTAAATAAAATCATTAAAGTATGTGTAAGGGAATACATAGGTTTTGAGCTTTCAAATCAAGTTTCATCCACCAGTTTGTGACCACTTGTTGATAACTCTTTGATTAACACAGATATTTTTTTTTAACTTTTGCCTTGATAGAATGGTTTCTTATCCTTTAAAGCTTCAAAACGTTTGTCAAAATTGCCGAATTCAATTCATATTAGTGTATTAATTATGGTAAATTATATGAACATATAAATTTAAAATGGGCAAATGAAAGAATATAAATATTTTGTCAACACTGTTCTTCTCAAACGCTATTGAACACTNAATTTAAAATGGGCAAATGAAAGAATATAAATATTTTGTCAACACTGTTCTTCTCAAACGCTATTGAACACTACATCTGCGTGACAACAAGATAAAACAAGTTGATAATTGCTTTATACGTACTGATGATGGTGTCAAGAAATACTTCTATATGCTGACAGAACATACACACATAAACGTATCAATGAAATAAAATTCTCCCGGAATCAGTTAAAACACCATTGATCATACATATAGTTTCAACTTATCACGAATATCAAATTGAGAATACTTCAAACCTACTAGATATTACATTTTCAACTCAAGTCAACGTGTGTTGCCAATTCCATTGTAAATAAGAAAATATCCTGCGCGTATAATAAAAGCATGGAGTGGTAATGTTTAAAATTAAGCTCAAAGAAGTTAAATTAAAAATGTGTACTTAGTGTAATATTCAACGACAGCGCTTCCTATTAGTAATAAAGATTTCAAATAGATCATATAGAATAGGCGTAAAATGAGTAAATGAAGACTGATATAGGCGTTTATGCACGCTTTGATGGATACTCTCTTACAGCAGATGGCTTCCAAAGCCAACTTTTGAAGAATACTGGAGTACCATAAAAATAAATAAAATCAGACGCGCTCAATTTGAATCAATGTTCATAACGATTAACTAAATTATTTTCATTGACATATCCATTCACTTCTCTGACAAAGCCTGATCCTGGTAAGGTAGAACAATTTAATGAAATGTCATAAACTAAAATTGTAACGGCGGTGTTAACATTAAGCCTATATTTGTGCCTAAAGCTGAATTCCAACCTACACCTCTCATCGAACCGACATCGATAAGGTGATATCCGAAAAGATTATGAGATTTATTTTCATTCCCTCGAGACAATTTTAAGCTTAAGCCTCGTGTTTTAGAGTGAACATATTGACAAATTTGAAAAGGCAGGGGATTTCATTTCCGGCCGAACACAGGATATGATGAAATGCGTCTCTTTATTCTGGTTTCTTCTCCAGGTTCCAGAACTAATTAAATAGAATAAAGTCTTGTGTTCTTTGGTCTCCTGTAAACTTTTTCACAGATATTGGACGATACGAAGACTATTTTTCCCATTTTACTTCTCTCTACACCCATCAAGCTCTGACAGGTGAATGAAATTACTCTTCAATAAGATATCCCTGGTAATGAAGTGAAAATTTCTCCCTCTCCAGGCACAAAAAAAACGTGTTTTCGTGGAGATTGTGATAAATATATCCTTACCTTCTTTACATGTAACAATATTGTAAAATTATACTATTACATCTAAAAGGTATAGATAATTATTTCATAGTTATTTATATAAAACTTTTATAGAATTACCAACACTAGAAAATTATTCTTTCTCTTTTCATTACTTTCTAAGTCGACTCTATTTTTTAAATATTTAATTCTAACTTTTTCCTACAGGCGCTCGTTGCTTTCTCTATCCATGGAAAGATAATTGTTTTAAACGTCAATGGTGATAATTTGTTTTTATTCTTCGCCTCAAAAACCAACACACAAGATGATACCCCTGTGGTGATACTCTTCCTTATGGAACGTTTTCGGAACATAGGGCACCAATTTATGGAACATCTTCTAATACCTAATTCTTGAAGTAAAAGCTATTGTAATA
>NNCF01126994.1:236388-277643 GCA_002313205.1 Laupala kohalensis | reverse complement strand
TATATATATCCGCGGAGAGAGTTATTTATGTTTCATAGTTTTATTTTAAGTTTATAATCATCAGAATTATCGTTCTTCCTGTATAAAATTGTATTTAAAGTGTGATATAATGTATTCAAAATCTAATCCATCGTGCCAAGATCAAGTACAAACGAATTTCTCTTATTAAATGTATTGTTTGCCGATGATTTTTATGAAAACTAATTGATACTACATTTAACATCAAAAAGTTTTTGGTGACAAGGCAACATATTGAACTTCGTGTTTGTTCGACCCTTCGATAAAAAATCGATGATGATGATGATTTGCGAGGGAAAAGTAAAATCAGAGAAGGAATGCGGTCTTTTTTCTCTGCCTTCAATTTTTTCTGTGATAAATCTAGGATTAATATGTGTTAAATATTTCCAAATAGTGAAAGAGAAAAATGAAAAATTATGATTTTTCCAGTAAATATTATTTTAAAACATTTAAAATGCCTTGCAGTTTCAACTTGATGAAAGGTTTTTTGCAAACTTGATTACACAGACTTTATATCCTTCTCTACTTAAGAATCGATTGAATTAATAACGTGTATACAAATATGATACCACCTCCAGAATGTGGACAATTGGTTCTTTAAGACTCAGTATGGGAAGGTTTAAGACAATTATATTACTCTCCTTGTTTATTTCATGTGAGAAAATCAATTCATCTTGTTCCATTCTCCTAACACCCTTAATTCTGTTCAAACAGATATGTATTGTATCATGGAGAGGTTACCACACTTGAGACAAAATCAGCGAACAAGAAACAATTCCGAATCATTACTTTGATGTTTGCCCTAAAAAATCGAGAGAACTAGGAAGGTGCGGATAGATATTTGTGTTGTAGTTCCAGTAAAGAGCAAGTTTCAATGGTGCTGGTTCACCCCTAATTTCCCCTTTAAAATCTTCAAAAGTATATTTCCTAATCCTATTATACATTCTTTCAAAATACATGTGGTTAAACGCATTGTCTCGAAGCCAGCAGTTGGTTAGATTGATTTTAAGTTAGGTCGGATTTGTACGTAAGCCAAAATCAATATCTACCAAGAGGTTTCGCAGATTCCCCAACTGATTCGCTTCGGATGTATGGAAAATGCTTCACAAAAGTCTCCACTGTATATTCTTACCCTAGAAAATTAAAAATATATATTTGTATGATATTTGAATAATTTCAGGTTTTCAATTGATAAGTAGTTATATTGTTAATATATATTCCATTTATGTTGATGTGTGGTGCAATCTTTAGGGTACGGAGAGAACTAAATGTACTGCCTATAAAATAACTTAAAATAACTTTAAACCATTACTAAATCTATTTTCTTGCATGATTGTGTTGTGTCTTCTGACTCATATTAATTTACTTTTATGTGTACTCAACTTTGGCACGGTTGTGTTCATTAATTCTGCAACCCCATCCAGGCCCGGGTTTTGCTCCGGTTTTCCTTCGGGTGGATTTCTTATACATGTTCTCTAGGATTTGTCTAGAGGTGCGTCTATTGAAACAATAAATTGTTAATTTAGTGTTATTTCAATTCATATGATTTTTAAATACTATACTCAGAATAATCAATAGTTCGATAATTATTCGTACATGTAAAATACTTTTTGCGTTAAATTACAAATATGTTGATATATTAGTATTATAACACGTTGCTAACTTTTTATCTTATCTAGAAATTTTTCCTGAAAATTTTCAATCCGCCTCTACCTTAGGGTCCTTGATCGGAATTGATGGGATGGTCCCTTGCTTGCTTCCGGAGAGTAAATTAGTTTATTGTCCTCCACGTTATACGCAGTTTGTACTGCTTTTTTGACAAATTTATATTTAGTGAGCTCCTTGTTAGATATTGTATGTTCTGCAGAGAAGTCTAAAAGAAGTAGTTGTGATGAAGGGTGTAATTGTTGGAGGTATGCTAAGTGAATGTTTGTGCACTTTTTCGTTATGGTCATACATACAAGCAGTGAAACTTAAATTGTCAAAATACAGTAAAATATTATATATCAAGTCGCTGATTCATAATTGTAATAACACATAAACACAGGGAGGTAATATAATTTCACATAATTTGTGTTTGTGCAAAGGCATTCGAAAATTTGGCGAACAGGTTTCGTCATGATTTTCTGAATATTTCTTATTAACTTGTGCCTTTGGTCCGATGTTTCAAAAGGCAGTGAGATTTCCACCTGTACAGAAAATCGAACAAAATAGAGTTTTAATAACCAACTTTTTGGTAAGGAATTCCAAGCAAAAGATTACATTCAAAATTCATATTGTCAACTATCAGAAGGAATTAAAAAAGTGAACATTACCGGTAAAATTAATTAAAGACTCTTTCATGATGACATAAAATCGATGGGTGATAAAAATATGATGGGTTATTCTCAGAATCTAAGAAGATCAATCAAAAACTGCGTGCAAGACATTTGAATAGTAGAAAGTAAAATATGCAGGTGGAATTAGTGCAAACGTCTTGAAGTAGGGAGAAATAGAGCAATAATTGATTAATATAATTTGCTGAGTGTTGAGTACTGCAAGAGTAAAACAACTGCGCTTGCTCATTCTCGTGGATTGCAGTGGGTAGTTGCATAAGTGGTCAATCTCTGTATTGATCTGGATATTTGTTACGTATCTGGTCTAGACATATATGCCAATTACCCTTCGGTTAGACGACTAGTAAACCAATTCACCGGATGGGTCTAGCGGAGATTCACAAACTGCGAAGAAAATGGTGGGAATTTTATCAATACTGTGTAAACGAGTGGTATCACGCCGCTAATTAAAATGTGTGTTAGTAGGTGGTGAGAGGCCACGGTCGGTGCACCCGCGGCGACAACGCGACGTTCTCCGTTCGGTCCATCGCCACGGAGGCCGCGGATCGATCGTTGCGCGGAGTGGAGTTAGCACAGCGAAGAGGGGATCTGCGGAACAACGACGGGCCACCGCTGCGATCACCCATTGCGTCGAGACGCCCCAACGCTCTACTCTTCGCTCCCTTTTACTTTCCGATGCATGAAGACTGTTCTGGAGGAAATCTCACCAGAATGACTATGCTGGTTTGGGTGTTCGAATCTCGGGCGTCTTTCTTTTTCAACTTGCGTCATCCGTTCCTATCTTTGCACCGCAAACTGTGGCTGTACACAGCGTCACGTAACTTAACCGAAAATAATACAATATTACTGTGTAACACGAATTGCCAACTTGTACGAATTTAAGTAATATCCGAATAAATACTAATAGTACAATATTTGTTGTGAAGAACACAACTTAATTACGCAACAAAATGAGACACAATGTAATATTTCTTCCACACGCTCGATGCGGAAAGAAAAGAACAGCAACACAAGAGCAAGTGTATTGAATTGATGGGCGACGTTGTCGATAGATTGAAGTTTAAAGAAATCCGAATATACTGCCAACATAATGCAAGGAACTCTTATAATTACTCTTATGGACGATGGCGAAAAAAAAGCGTTGGCGAAGTACACTGTGCGCATGCCCTATACCAATATCAAACCAGTTAGACCAACAATACATAAACTAATTAATAATTTATTGTCAAGAAAGCAGTGCAAACTGCCTAAGACCACGTTGAGGACAATAAACAAATTTTCGGCAAATACTTTACAGTACACTAATAAACAAAGAGCTTTCCCGTACATGTTTTTCTTCTTCTTAGGTAACAGTTTCTCTGAGTAAAGTTACATGATTGTGAGTATACATGAGATGAGACGCAAGCTGAAGTAGTTAGTTCGGATTGAGAGGGAGTTGGCAGTCGGGGTCGATTCGGATGCTCCATGTCAAAATGTCATCTTTTGACGTTCCGATAGCTAAACTGTATCAAAGCGTTTACTCTGACGAGAACCATCTCAAACAACAGTATTGGATATGCGACGTCTCCTCGAAATATGATCATAACCCGACCGGTGAGAAATTTCTCACATAATGATACATAGATATTCCATCACGGCGCAGTCTGTATTCCTATATCGAGCATATCAAAGTTCACTCACAATGAACAAGAGGGAACAGTATCCCAAAATCACAAAATACTATGCACGAGTAGGAAAGAAATGAATAATATGTCCAGCACTGTAAACTATCTCCATTTGTGCCAAGTAATGTTATAGAATACAATATGTTGAAGGACACTAATGATAAAAAAATCTCTATTATATTAAAACATGTTAGCACGATTATCTCGAGTATCTTTGCTAGCTCACATCACTCCATGAAGTCTTGTAAAATTGTATTAGAATCTTTGACCAATATTGCTAATTTGTCTGGTGAACGGTGCTTCTATATCGCGCAATAAACATTTTCGACTTAATTGCTAAAAAGATTATCATAGAAGTGCTAAGTAATAGAAATATTTCATTGAAATGTGACTCAGATGTGTCCTATCTTGGAGCTACTGAGATTGATGCCACAATGATAGCCGAGCTGTTTCTCTGCAGCATTGAAGGAAGACAAAGTGACATATAATGAAACAGAAGAAAAAATTGAAATGTTCTTGCAAAAAAGGAGAAAAAATAAACAAAAATTTATGTAATTTTTCCATTAACATGAGCACATATTGTTTAAAATATGTAAAGTTTCTTTAGTCTCATCCGTTTTCAAGAACACTTTAACTTTTCTAATTTTTCTTTTTCCCTTGTTTTTAGTACGTACTGGGTATAATTGTAAGATACAAGTTGTCAGATACGAATATGTTGTGTGAGCAAGAAAAGAAATGTCCCTTTGGTTTCAAGTTTGAAATATTCCTTGTAAAATAGAATTAAAATCTTAGGATGCAAGCAAATCAAAGTAGCTCGTAATGTCCCAAATGATCTTTCCGACGATCAATTTAGGGTTTTCGTGTCGTGAAAATTTTATATGCTTTAGATATTCTGCGGACTTTCTCTACCAAGAGAACAGCGGTAACCTGAGCCAGAGAGAGTATAGTGACTTGGTTTATTTTAGAAATTGTACATGGTTCATTCTTATTTCATTATTGTATTTTAATGGTGCAAAATCTTAATCTTATTTCATGAACTCATCTTACACGGATGTATGTATCTCGTTTCGGCCAGCTAAGGACCACGAATGACGAGGGCCAGTAAGGTTCAGTTTTTGTCTGAGTTTACTCACTAGACACAACGTGAATTTTTACAGAGATCGGAGAAACAGCGTCTAGATAGGATCCAGATTGATGTATCCGAGTATTCCAACTGCAGTTGTTAGTCGCAAAGGGTGAACTTTTTATACATCATAGCAATTTAAACTGACATGGAAATGAAAAGCTACAAATTTTATCTTGTCCCACCTGGGAACTGAATCCGGAATGACTTGGTGACGAGCGGTCACGCTGACACCGTAGCCACGGAGGGGACACTTATCTTATAATCCTAATGACACTAGGCAATTCACAGAAATAAAAATTATTTGCACACCCCGATGTATTCTTATTAATTTTACCTCCATTTTTGCATTCATACGTCGCATGTCATAGTGATGACACAAATATAATGTTTCATTTGAAATTACATAGTAACAAAACAGTTCATTTGGTTATGAAACATTAGTCCCTAGTCATTGCAGGCTTGGATATATTGAAGACGAGTGCAATAGTATTGAGGAGAAATTCTTGAAGCCTTTATTTAAGATATATCCGTAGTAATGTAGCTGAGTTTAGAATATTAACTATTTTTAGCATTTTTCGCTCTNATATATATTTGCCATATTATTTGCTGTCTACGACAAAACTCCACGATATCACAAAGAATAATATTTAAATGTCCAAAAAGTTATAACAATCTAATTTCAAATGATATTTTTGAATCGAAATGCTGTTCCATAGCGTTCATGAGTGTTCCATAGCGAAGAATATTTTGTTATTTTCAATTTTCCCCCTTCAAACATGCTTCTTTCTTGTCGTAGTTTTTCTAAGCGTTCCATTTTAACTTCTCTGTCTCGCTAAGTAATCACCCAGATAGGACCCAATCTTCCATGAATGTCGTGTGAATTATTGAACGCTTGATTTCTTGATACGATCATTGAAAGTACGTCAGGACTGCTACTTCCATCAGATAACTTTAGTTATGCTTCAAGCAATAGAATAAAACTTGAGGGATCCATAGTGGATTCATACCTCTGTTCAAAATATCATATATTTCTTAGTAACTATTCAAGTTATATTAAATAATAAAACGCACCCACATGTATTAGACAATAATTTGTTTTGAATTTACTATTAAATATATTATGTTGGCAAATGACGAACAAAGCAAATATTGGTTAGGAAATTTGGAATGGCAAAATTGTATGTGGTGAAAAAAAGTTAGTAAAACGTTCTTGTATATTATAGCAAGGTTCATAAAATTTTGAGCTTTTAACTGTCGGTGTATTTTTTCGTTTTGATTTGATATTTTCATACATAATTTATCAAATTACAATAAGTCTTCATATTCTGTTGATGTAAATGGCATATCCCGCAAAAAAAAAAAAAAAATTAAATCTCAAACTGAATGGGTCATTTCTGAGTTCAATGGACGTTCTAATGACTAATGAAACTATCAATGTTCGTGTCAAAGGCACAAGTAAAAAGGGAATACTGTGTGAATGTATGGAATCGGGATAAAAGCAAATAAAGTATTAGAAGGGTCGAAATTCAATTTCTACAGCTACAGTGCTATAAGCCCATACTGTCACTCGTTTCATTCCTTACGTTAGGATAGAAATTGTTTTGTACATTTACCTTTCTGCATCAGGTATTAGTCAGCAGACGAGTAAAAAGAAAATTTCATAATTGGAATCTTCCTTTCAATAGATTAACGACGTGGGAGAGTAACCCAATGAGTTATTGGAGTTTATAGATAATTTTTACGCACAAAGGAGTTTAAATTAAAGAGTGAAAGAAATATATTTCAATTTGTTCACTAGAACCTTATTAATTATTTTTCTGAAATTTATAAATCCCTTCACGACAAAAAAATTAATTTAAACGATGACCTTTACTTTCTTTAAGCAACATATTCTCAGCGCTAATTCTATTTTTTCATTACTCTTTCTAGAACTTTCAATTTTGTAATATTATTTTGCATTTCCTTGTAATTTGTATTTTGTTTCAATGGTCTGTTATTTTCTTCTGTATTTTCCTTGTACACACCAGAAAAGTGGAGACTCCCAATGTATTGGTATTTTTAAAAAACAAAAAAATTAAAAAAAGAACTTTCACACACCAAAAGATATGTTCAACTCAAGAAGTCTAGGGAAGCAAGTAAAGTTAACGAAGGACTCAGTATTTATATTTCGAGTTTGTATACCATATTCTATATGACCGCACCACTTCAACGCGTGAACACTTTGGTGAATTTACAAGTAGGTCCACAACTGATATGCAACAGGATATAAAATATTGAACTGAGGTCTATGAAAAAAGATCGATAATTTAATATATTTATATTAAATAAAATATTCAATAAGTGCTAGTAGGATATCTAGTAGTTCGTCACACAAAGTAATAGTCGCATACCCATGTATTAAACTCCCACACAAGTGAACAATGGAATGAAAATAGTACGTTTAACCATATTTTCTTCTCGTTATGTGAGCTAACATCACTATAAATTAAACGAACTTCACAATGAATTTTTTATGTCATTCAATCAGAATGTTATCCCATTACACTCCTTTTCGTCACCACTACACTTTTTCTAATATAATTTTGGAATCACTTATTTACTACACTTCTTCCAATAAAATTTTTAATTTAGTCAAAATATTACCTGTATTTTACGTTACCATCACCCTGACCAATGGCTAAATTACAACTATTAAAATACCTTTTAACCCGATAACGTTTTCGTGAGTCGAATCGCAAATTGCCCTGCAGCTGACTTCTCCCCACATGAGAGTCGGCCTTGAATAACTGCACGTGACCTTTCATACCTGAAAAATCAAATAATAAATTGGGATCGTGTCGCTATGGCAAATGGAACAAAACGCACAGTTTTTGAATTACATTGATGGATTCATTCTGCTTTGAAGATCTATGAAGTACTATGTTTAGCGGTGATCTCCTTTTCTCAATGAAATATATTAATACGTCACTTTGTGACGCTTACAGACGCTCATAAAAGTTAATTCATTGGATTCAAGTCGTCAAATAATTTATTAATCATTCAGATTATTTTTCTGTTGAGTTTGTAAATATTTTTACACCGTTTCACATAACACCTTTTCTCTCACATATCAATTTCCGATGGTATTATAACGTACACTTTGAAATGAAGTTTGGAAATTACTTGGCTTCAAGGGGAACTACGGTAGTAGTTCTGTTATGTAAATGCAGGAATATAAACAATAGGAAGATTCTTAAGTAAAGGTTCAGAAAATCATAAGTAATTTTAAGACAAAGTTCCGTACTATATTAGTCCTCGCTCAGGATTGAAGAAAAAAATGAACCGAAAATAAAATTATTTTCTGTATGACAGTTTCATAGTTTTGGAATCAACATTTCATTCCTATCACAAGAGTAACTGTAACAAATATTAAATCGCAATTGTATAAAAAATTAATTCTTGAAAGATACGTGTACAACACTTTAAACCGCTGCAACTCAGTATGAATAAATCATAACGGATATTACTATTCCTGCTTTTACAGTTATTTCCAAAATAAGAATGATATAATTACGAACTTAGGCATATACATGTCGTATACTAACTTTGTGTTTACGAATATTAAAAATGCATTGTAGACACTTAATCCTATCAAATAACCTGTCGCTGTGTCAGCTGCTCAGAACAATCCGCCCGGTCACCTGATATGATCTTACAAGTAGTCCTTTATCAAAACAGATAATCGATATGCCAGCAAATCGATTTCAAATTATATTGACGTACAGATTTCTCAAACAACCCGCGTCAGCTTTCAGGGTACACGAGTTTCTTATTTTGTATTATAATATGAATCTTGTGGTGATAGGTTTCATTTTCGTCGAGTCCTTTCTCGTGCTCGTATGGACAACAAGCGTGGGGAGATGGAGGCAGACAAGTGTAAGCAGGGCTCATGGACCTCGTACCTGTGAACGAGGGGTGTAACCTCAAACCGCAGGCAGTGGTGTGTTAGCGTCGCAGAGCAATCTAATCTACTAAGCTTGATGTATTTACCTGGTGATTCCACAAACCAATGATTGGTGCCTCACCGAATCACCAGGTTAGATTCCGTTCCTGACAAGTAAAGAAATGAGAAATTTAGAATGACTGTTTTGATTTAAAGTTAGCAAAACCAATATTATCAGCTACATAAATTTTATTGATTCAAAAATTAATATGTAAAGAGTTAGTTTGCAAATATACAAGTATTTAATATTATTTTAGTTTCTTCTATCAGTGTACGATAGTCATTTAATCAAAAGGGATGTAAAAAAGAAAATATTATTAGAGTAGCTTTTGATAAATTTAAGACCAAGATATACGTTTGGGATAGAGCATCTGATATGATTAATGACAAATATGCAAAGAAGAAGGAAGAAGCGTTATACTCTTTGTCATCATTTCATCTAAATATATCACGTTCAATCATAATAACATTTAAAAAATGTACAGTAATAGCGAATTACTTTAAATTTGTGACTGAAATTCATCTATTTCTAACAACAATGAAATTAATTATCCTGTAGTGCCATGACGCAATATGCCATGAAGTACTTTTCACTATCAGCGGTAAAGATCTTCATTGCCCATCGTATCGTTTTATGGCTATTTTGAAATACGACTTCATGACATTACGTTAAAGTGTGTTACAGGCTCTGAATTGCCTCCAGGAGTAATTACATCCCTTTCCAATAGTCTATGATTGAATGACTAGACGCTTATTACAATTATTTTTTATAACTTTTATTGCAATTATAACTGGTAGATCACCTAAAATAATAATAACATAATATAAAAATAATATAATGTTTAAACAACGTGAAAAGAGGGACGGTTCAACAACGTCCATTTATGGTATCGACACATCTGGTCGTAAGTTTTTCAAAATTTCCAAACCGAATGCCGGGCTGGATGGAATTTTAAACCTTGAATAGTTGAATGGCCCCTCCGTTGGCATGTGCGGAATGTGCGGCATGGACATACTCTCGCTTATACATCGTTACTCGGAAATAGTTATAGTCTGATTTGTTGTCACATGAATCAGTATTATAATTCATAACTGTTTGGCTGAATACATTTTATACGATTTTGTGTTCGCAAATTAACTTACTTCAAATTGTATGACATGATATGTGCACCAACATTGTAGTGGTTCAATAGTACTCCACGGAAATAAGTATACTGTTCGTGAGGAAATTTCTGAGGATTTGCTTATTGTCTATGGCAATGGAAGCAAATGAACTGTTTGGAATTATTGCAGTAAATGCTTAACTCATTCATAGCACGGTTTAATTCCTTCGTTTCTTCCCTACTCTTGGAGCACCATGCTTTGGATATTCCCTTTGGCCCTCGACGATGCTCATTCCAAAGCAAACAAAGCGATCTCATTTACTTTTCTTTTTCACTCGTCGTTGCGCAGTGCATTGTATTGCGCATGGTTTTGTGCGAATTAGCAAAGCGCATGCTTTGCACTCTACGCAAAAGTCGTATGAAATTGTTATTTTGAACAATCACATTTAATATATTTTGGCGAAATATTTTTTTCTACGACAGTTTTTATTTTTTTTTAAATGTCCTGACGTAAGAAGTGCGTGAAAAAAGGTTTTATAAAATTATACTTTGTTCTCAGTGCCTAGGCAATGAGTGCAATATCTAATTTTCTACTTTGCCGGTAACTGCACAACCTCGCCTTCTACAGATGACCCGCCGCGATATCTTTCAGTGCACAGGTAAAATGTAACGTCCCTTAAAATCCCAAACTGTTTTTGGACACACATCTCCGTCAGGTAAAGCATATTCGATTGTGAACACTAAGTACAGAGACCATTTAGGTGTTACTGACAAAATATAGTATCCCAAATGTTCAATAGTTTCAGCTATACAAATCGAAAGATAAATTGAACCATAAAAATAGCATGGCGTATGTCCTCCGTTCAGAGTTTCAGAAATAATGAAACTGCCCATTTCATTAAAATGTAATTAATTGTTCAATAGGAAAAGTATGCATTAAAGCAGTGTAAAATATATACAGAAGGATATTTTATTTTATGGCATGCTGTACTCACTAACGAATTTCGCAAGCGTTATCAATCATTTCAACGTCCCAAATATTTAGTATTAAAACACGAAACAACGATTAAGTTTTATAAAATAATTCTGTACAAGTTGAGAAATGGAAAGATGATGAGAAAATATTAATACATATTATTCCCGCGTATTTTTTAGTGTTGATACATTGCATATTTTCAGAGAAAAAATAAATTTTTTGACCTCATGTATTCAATGCAACTGTCTGTTACTTTCACAAAACAGCGTAACCGTTTCTTTAGCATATTCTAAAGGAATAGAAACATCCTCTCTCTTGTACTGAATCCTCTGTCCAATCCATGAGTTATTTTCGTGGTATTTTGTGCATAGCAGTAACGTTTTCTCCTCATGATGTATACGTGACGAATATGTAGGGTGACGATAAAGATGTGATCAGAAAGAAAAAAAACACTTAACATTTCTACAATTTAAGGGAAAATAATTTTAATAATTAGACTTCTTACATGTTCGACTACAATTTCCTAAAACAGTCACTCAAATATATCGCCAAAAGTACTACGCATCGAAAGAAAATTAATTAAAGTTGGTATTATTGCGTTTTGAGTTGACGAGGAAAAATTCAATCTATTATGGTAGATTCAATTTGCTTTTGGACTCATTACTCGGTTCCGGTCACTAATAGACCGCGTTGGGTATAAACGTTTTATTTTGGGTAATTTAGATTTTAGTAGCTGTTGGTCGAGCATGTACACATTTGGATTTCGATGCAAACAGTATTACTCCAGACGAGCGCATTGTTTTTCAGTAATAATCATCGTTGCTCTGATTTATGAAACTGGCATAACTTCCTCCTGGTGAATATCACCGATGGACCTTCATTCGAGGACATTACTCATTATGTGTCCAAATCATAATAGTAATTGTAAAAGTTCTTTACCATTTATTTTAGTAAAAATAATAGCCAACGGAAGTTAATGATGTACATGTTTACAAAAAGCAGAAATCCCACAAACATGAATTTATCTTGATTATATAATGGAAATTAATAGAATAATTCCTAATGAACATTTCAAACAAACAATGAACTTAAAAATAATTTTTAATTTCAAATTAGTATTTTAATATTTCATTAAATAGTGGTTATAAAATAATATATATTTGTGTATGCTTATGCTGGTTCATTTAAACGGTACACGTTTTTGTGATTAAATAAATTTTTAAGAAGATTTACAAAAATGTATTGCGTTACTGAAATTTCTGAATATGAATAATGCTCTCTGAATATGGAGAGTGCCATAAAAGTAGTGGTAAGTATGCTAACTGCTCAATTATCGTCAAATATCCTCAGTTATTAGAAAAATATGTTTATGAGTACTATTTAATTAGCTCTGAGAAAACTAAGGTTCAGTTTATGTGACGGCTGTGCGCTTGTAAGCAAAAGTACAAGATTAAGTGACTTTCATTGATTCCTCACGGTACTTACGATTTGAGAGATAAAAGAAATTAAGTTACATAAAAGAAGCAAATTAAGCCGAGGAAAGGTTCAATGAAACGAACTTGGTGTTTTATGTGATTTTGTTTCAAAGTATCAAATACCTGTCGATGAGTGTTGATTTGCACTTTCGAAGCTTGAGATACGATTTGTAAATAGCGATGAAATAATTTTAATCCTTTAATTAACTAGTTTATTTATTTATTTTATTTATAACATACACTCCTCTCACTGGTTTTTGTAATTTTAAACGAATTTGTAGTTAATTCAATTATTTCAATTTTTATTATTGACGATGGGGAGATTTCAGAATAAAGTACTTGAATAAGTATTACCTGAATACAATTCTGTGATATAAAGGAAAATATAGATGTGCAAGGTTTTTCATACAAATAAATTTTAGAACGCAGTCTTGCTGCCACGTTTTTCCGGGGACTCATTCATCTAATGAATCACTAGTTGTGCCCACATTACGCTGAGTTCAATTACTGGATGAATATCCTGCATTGACGAACCTCGTCGCTGCGACGTCCCTAAATGTATTTCACTACGCGTTATTTTTTATCTTCCTCTCTTCTGTCATTTCTTTGACACAAGAACCACAACAGCTTTGACAACTATGTATAAACGATGCGGGACCAATGCAGCCCCCACATATGCATCTGTGATCGCTAATAGATCCTCCCGTCGTCCGTAATACCACTTCACCGGCCACACGCCTCTGCATCCCGAACTAGAATTACTGCTGGGCACTTGGCGAAGTGCAGCGAGCACTTGGTGGGTGCGTGGGTTGGAACACGAGCTCAACTCATGGGTCTGCACTTCACGAAACCCACACAGTCCTACAAGAGTCACCGCTTTTCCCGGAACGATGTTTACGGTTCAATGGAATGAATTTCCAGGTTCGATTCTGTGTCGCTTTGTGATATTTATTGCATTCGTATGTACGTTCTGGATACTTTTGTACATTTTTACCCAAAGATCGTGTTACGAAGCACCAATGGAGATGAAATATCCAATAACTATCCTTGAAATTGACCAGATTGTCAATAATAGAATCAGCCAATACACCGAAGTTGAAATAATTTTATGAAAATTTTGTTGATGTATTAAAAAAGAAACCGAAATGATTTGGAATTACAAAGGTAATAATTCAAGTAATAATCTATTATTTTCAATAAACATATGCTAGAAGAAAATTCACACAACGTAAAAGCTCTGCCAGATTCATCGTTTCCTGACAAAAATACCTAATACAAGACAAAAGCGAAAGAGAATGTCTGTTATTTTGTAAGAATTTGCTTAAGATGAATTTCGAAGTTAGATGTTATAGTGGAACAATTTTTCTCGTAGTTTTTAATTCGGAAATATATATTTAAATTACGCAGGAAAAAAAACTAGACCTCGGCTATTCTTTAACCTGTGTGAGACATGATTGAATATCAGGGAAAAAATCTATTCTCTCTAATCAAGAGCATCTAATTCTCAAAAAGGTCGGAAAACAATAAAAACCAGCTCATAAAAACCTCAATGATGCTTTTTTTAAGAGCCGGCAAAACTGTTGTTTTAATAAATACTAAACAACGAAAAGTGTCATAATTTGAATACTTGATGGTGAAATAAAACTAGAACCTTTCAATAATGAGTGAGCATATACTTCATTTTCGTAAATTTTCTTAAATGATTTCGAAAAATCGCAGATTTTATTTCACCCATTTTCATTTACTTCGAAAATTATTAGTGAAGTTAGTCACGGTAGATATTACAGATATTAAGGATAATATAATTGAAAATAATAAAAATGCCATTAAATGATTTTTCAAGGAATAGGATGCCAGATTGAGTGTTGAAAGGGTACTTAGTCATCTAGTGTTAAGTAAGGTCATGTATATGTAGAAAAAGTACAAAGAACTTAGGATATCATTTCACCCGTTATAAAAAAAGTGAAATCACGAAAAGTGAGATAGGGATAAAATTATAACCATAATTTAAAAAAAAACAAATTCTTGGCATAATTATTTCATTGCTTAATTATTGCTTGGAATATCATTCCCTCAGATGACCAATGCACCAGGAACACATCTGATAAAATAATAATAATAATAATAGAAGAGAAGAATTGAGCTGAAACGAGAAAGATAGAAAGAAAGAAAAAAGATAGTAAGAGAGAGAGAGAAAGTGGGCTACTGGACCCCGCTGTCCGAAAGGCTCTTGTACGCACAATCCCATGGAAATAAGAGTTTCATAATTTGCCGAAACCTCTGTTGGACATTGTAAACGAGATTTCTCGGAAACGTAGAAGCGTAGTGAGAGCGCAAGGGCTCTCCTCTGAAGAGTAGGGTCATAATAGTTGATGGACTTTATTACTTCGCTCTTTATTTGTCTGACGGCGAACGAGGGTGTGCGAGACAGGCCAGTTTTACGACGCTAAATGGAGAGGAAATGGGCGACTGTTCGCACTTGCTGGGTCCAGAAGATTTGCAAGTCTTCGCAAGTGGCTCGAGCTAACTCACAATATTATATAGTTTTGGACCGTGTCCGCGGAGATCGTTCCACACTGAGAATTCTTGGAAGTAATGCAGGGTTTTAGTGACAGCTATATGTGACAATGGAGGTATTATGCATAGATTACTGACGAACAAACAAATTATTGGAAATAATCGCCGTCAATAGGGTCTTCAATTACTCAGGGAGTGGTGGTAACTTCAATGAGTTAAGAAGATGAGTCATGTGTTTGGAACGGATTCCATTTTACGTTCCAGTGAATGATACAATTAATTTATTTTTGTTCAGAATCGTTAAGGACTCTAATGACCTTGATGTTGGAAAGTCCTAAAGCTCCAATAAAAAATTTAGATTCATCTTTTTATAAATGTGATACATATTTTACGGACTACGGTAAAAGCATACGATATAAATATTGTTATCTATCCAGAAACAGTGAGGGTAAAAAATCTTTCTTTCAAGCCTAAATAGAGGGTCTTACAATTTGAGCCAACCTTAATTTTCTGGACTTCACATTCAGTGAAATGATATTCATAATGGGCTTAATAAAAATTTTACTTTATGATTACATCGATAAAACTTATAAAGAGAAAGCTAGAACGCACACATATGGATGTGTAGTATCTTCGCTAACTCTATTAACGATAGTTTTTAGAAACAAAGAAATTTATTTTATTTTTAAAGTGATTCGCTTTCCTTTGTGTAATACAGACTTGTTATTTGTTTCTATGTTGGTACTCAAATTATATATTACTTACTTTTTATAAAAGAATATTTATTATTTTTGTAGCCTCCTCTCTTCCTCTTTTCATTTAAAGACTATTATTGATTTATAATTTCGAATTCTTTCAAACTCAACTGACTCGTCGTTGTGGCACGGGTTTTGTTAATGAGTTTGGTGCTTGGTGCGGTTGCTACATAATCGGCATTCCATGTTTTATTATCCACATTGTTCATTCAGTCCATGACACGTGCTCGCATTCACTTGGGTTGTTATACGTTAGCTGCATGCCATTTTTAACCATCCTCAGGTTGTTCATTTCTTGGCACTATAAACGCACATTGGGTGGAAGGTTAGTTCATCCGGTAAACCGTCATCGCGGGGATTCCAACGTATTGGATTTAGGAAGAATTTATTGTCTTATCATCAGTTACTTCGGAGCAGCGGAAGCGATAACACCGTTTTCCTCTGCCCAGTGAAGTCGTGCAAATTACTACGTTTTATTACTATGGTCAAGTCATTCAATCAACTTGTGATATACTATTATAAAGTGTTCGACAGTAAGAGCATTTATTAGAAGAATCTTAAAGTGTTTACTTTTAATTCGATTGTGCGGGAATCGAAATATTGAATAGCAATTGCTTGTGACACATGGTGTGAAACAGACAGCTGCCCGGTATCGGGGGTGACTGTAGTAACCTCCGTGATTAGGAGTGATAGTAGTCATATAGGAGAGGATAATCATCTTCAACAAACAAATTCGACCCAAATCCCAGATCAGTGTAATGCAGGCGAAGTAATACGCAAGGCCATGGAAGTCTTGTAAAACCAAGGAGACAACGCAGAAGAAACCTTATCGCAAACACGAACTTTTAACAGTAATGGCGCGCCAGTAGGTACTGCAGTGGAGTTCGTTACAAAGAAAAGAAGATAAAATTACGAAGACTTAAATAACCAAAGCAAACGTCAAAATACAGATAGTGCAAAGCAAATTACTTAGTAATCATATAAATATGAAGGAAATCGTTGTTGCAAACATTCCAACCGTTCATAAAAATGCATTGTTAAATTCTGTGTCAAATGAAGTACAGCAAAATCAAGAGAAACAAATCTACTGATAGATGATTTAAAAGAGATCACCCATAAGACTTTTGATACCATATTATTTCATAAATCAGTTAAAATCAGACCATTCACTATTGAAGATTGTAGAAAAGTTATAACTTTTTGTAGGAAAGAACAAGTAGAGCTCCATTCCTTTAAATACCCAACCCAAAAAACTAGAGAATTTATAATAAGGGGTATCCCAACGGACTACGAGGAAGATGAGGTTACGTCAGAACTGAAATCCATAAACTACCCTGTAATTAAAACTTTTAGATTTTATAAACATACGACTCGTACTCCATTATGTGCTATACAGGTTGAAAATAACGCAGACATCACTGAGTTATTCAAACTTGAAAATCTGTTTTATGCCGTAATCAAAGTGAAACACCGGAATAAACATAAAAATCCCATTCAATGAAAAATCTGCCAGCGTTATGGTCACTCCCACAACAATTGTAATAGAGTACCCAGATGTGTTAAGTGTTTAGAATATTACCATTTCTCAAAACGTTCCATATCTAATGACACACATCCAAGATGTGTAAATAGCCTAAACCAAATACCTCCCTCAAAAAAAACCAAACACAAAACCCTAACCCAATTATGTCTAAACCATCCAACTTCACAACTGAATTTCCTCCATTACCAGACCACCGTAAAGCGAGATCACCTCAACTCAGTCATACCTCGTACGCTCAGGTAGATAGTCAAGGCAAAACGTCAAATTTCGCAAACGCTATGTCACTAGACAAGGAATATTTAGTTAGAGAAATCATTACAGAAGTCATAAAAGCAATTATGCCTCATAATCAAACAATAATACAATCCACTATTCAAGCAATCCTACCCCTAATAGCAGGAAATGTTTTCAAATAAAACAAATTTAATTTTATTAAGCTGGAATGCAAATGGTTTAGTAAGACAGAAAGAATAATTCATACACTATATAAAATATTACAACGTTGATATAGCGTGTGTGTCAGAAACACACGTAAATGCTTCGAACAAGTTCAAAATAGCAGGCTATAATATTCATCGAGAAGACAGACTAAGCACTAAACCTTCTGGGGATGTAGCTATTATAATTCGCTCAACATGACAACATTATCAAATTCATAATTTCTCGAATACTCAAGTAGAAGCTATAGGAATAACTGTAAATCAGAAAAATGCACCGAATATAACTACCAAATATATTTAGAGACCACCTAGCAAACAATTTAACGAAAATAATTTACTACCGCATCTATGGGGTCAAAACCCTGTGCATGTATGTGGAGATCTCAATGCAAAACACCCAGCTGGGGTTGTAAATCAACCAATAAAGCAGGCAAAAAACTGAAAGTACTAACATCACGTAATATCTTAATACATTCTCCAAACTCACCAACTCATTACCCATACAACAAGAAATTCAATCCTGATATATTACACTTAGTGCTTTCAAAAAATTTCAGTGGACAACTATTTCAACACACCTTGCCAGAGTTAAATTCTGATCATACGCCAGTTATAATCACATTTAACGCTAATATTCTACCCAAGTCAAGTAGGCCTCAAATACAAAGGGAACAGTAAATTGGGTAAAATTCCGTACACTTATTACAAATAAATCAAACATACACACCCATCTAGATTCTAGTAAAAAAAATTGACATGTCAATAACCAACCTGACATCAATAATTGAAGATTCAGTAAGGAACTCGTACTTAACAACAAATCACGATTTCACAATGAAAAATAAACAAATACCAGGCTGTATACAAAACCTAATAAAAAGGTTCCTTAGACGATCATGGCAAAACTACCGCTCAGAAGAAACTAAAAGTAGTATCAACCGACTAGGGAGACTGATTACGAACATCTAGAAACATTTCGGTATAAAAATTTTCAATCCTCTCTGGCCCAAACCCATCCTGCCTCTCAAGCGCAATGGATAGGAGTGAAACGCTTATCACGTGAAAAACAAAATATACCGCCATTAACGGATCAAATATGTATGGCATAGTCTGACATTATTAAAACAGAATTATTATCAACTCACTTTGCATCTTCTTTTGTTGATAATCCCATTAAATAAAATTTAACGAGAACATCATTAAAGAAATGCGAAAAACCGAATTCACTGCTGATATTCCAATATAATTCATTTCTCCCAAGGAAATAGAGCAACAAATAAGAGACCTCGATCCGAATAAATCTGCTGGCCATGATCAAATTACAAACAAAATCTTAAAAGAAATACCAAAGAAAGTAAGTACATTTAAATGCCCAGTATTCAATGCAGCATTAAGAATAGGTTACTTTCCCACGACCTGGAAACATGCAGAGATAATACCAATCCACAAACTAGTAAAATATTTAAGTTCTCCAAATAGTTACAGACCAATATCACTTCTTCCCTCGATCAGTAAAATATTTGAAAATCCTAGAGAAAAGAATCAACAAATTTTTAACCGAAACGCATACTATCCCGTCCGAGCAATTTGGATGCCGGGAAAGGCATTCGACCACTCACCAAGTTCTCAGACTACCTGAATTCATTGCTAAATATTTTGAGTCTAAGCAATACACCCTAACTGACTTCTTATACATATCACAAGGCTTCGATAAAATCTGGCATGAGGACTTACTCTATAAAATGGGTCTGTTAGAAGTACCTATGTACTTACAGAATATAGTTAAAAGTTTCTTAACAAATAGAACTTTCACAGTATGGGTAAACGGTTCTCATTCTAAACCACAAAATATTCTTGTCGGAGTGCCTCAGGGCTCTGCTCTCTCCCTTCTCCTTTTTTCCATATATACGTCTGATTTTCCCAAATTAGTAAACTCGGAAATAGCCCTTTTTGCCGATGATACAGCATTATTTTTATCAACTAACAATACATTCACTGGTAAGACCATCCTCGGGGATGGCCTACTTACCTTCGTAGAATGGACAGATATATGGAGATTACCTCTAAATCCCACGAAATCGCAAGCAAAAATATTTTCACTGCGAAAAATTCCTAAGTTAATGCCCTTAAAAATTGATAACGAGGAAATAGCCTGGGTCAATTCAAATACTCACATAAATTACTTAGGAATAAATTTAGACACAAAATTAACCTGGAAGGCAAATATAAATGCTATTGCGTTAACGATTAAGAAAAAAAGGTATAAATTATACCCATTATTAAATCGTNTCACATAAATTACTTAGGAATAAATTTAGACACAAAATTAACCTGGAAGGCAAATATAAATGCTATTGCGTTAACGATTAAGAAAAAAGGTATAAATTATACCCATTATTAAATCGTAACTCATATCTGAGAATAGACACGGAGTTATCCATATTCAAAGTCATCATACGACATTCCATGACGTATGCCTGTCCAATATGGGGAGTGCAGCAGAAAATTGTTTCAAGAATCTACAAGTCATCCAAAACAAAACCTTAAGATGTGCACTGAAGGTCCCTTGATTCTATCCAATGAGCAACTCCATAGAGAACTAAACATTAAAACCGTTAAGAGAACATGTTAGTAATTTGTCATTAACATTCTACTCCAGTCTGCCAAGCTCTCCTCTGTCCCATACATTTGACTTAGGAAAGTCCTTAAGAATAAATAGTAGGATCAAATCCCGATATCCGAAACCACCCGAACACTCAAAAATTACATTACACTCAATAGTTAAGCTCGTGCAAAATTAAGATTACAGTTTAAATTAATTATAAAGATTAACTGGAAGTGTCACATTAAATTTCCTCACACACATGCTCTTACGGTGTCGTGTAGTCTTGTAAATTGTAATTTTAAATTTCAGTTTAAATGTATTTTTAAATGTATTTTCGTTGTGTAAATGTATACATTATGTGTTAAAAAACTTGTTAAGCAGATCACTGCTGATCCTGGTTAATAAATCAAAAAAAATGAAACAAAATGTCTTATTTCAATCAAAGTTGCTTCTTCTTGGATAACGGAAAATGCATCATATATGAACATGAAAGATTCACTCATGCAGTATTTCAAAAATTGTCGATCATTGGAAAAGGTAGTCAATGATCGAATTATCATGTTTTCTAAGCTGGAGAATATTCTTCTATAATGGACATTAATTGAGAGGAAGCTGACTATATACAAGTGGGGTAAATAGCATTATTATTCCTTTAAGTACCGTTAATGAATTAGGATATTTGGTTGTTGAGCGAGGTAACAAATTTCCAGGAAAGTTGTTCACAGCCACACAATTTGTAACTCCAGTGTACAACAATAGCTAGTCATTGATTTGGAAAGATGAGTAACAGGAAGTAAGAAATTGTGAGATACGTATAAATCATATGAACCATAATGAAAGTCACCAAAAGTTTTAATTCCTCGTTAGTTGTTTTTATGAATATAAAATTGGACAAAAATTACGAAGAAATACAATGAAATATTTAAAGAATATAAAGAAAAACTTTGTATAATTTATTTTAAATTTTTTAATTCAATAATTAAAAGAATGAGTAAACTATTTGTTCTCAGGCTGTTTTTTATTAGATTTTGTCAAAATAGATAATCAATATCGCGATGTAATCATACATACGCTTCTCATAAAGCGTGAAGTAATTTATGGAACTTTATCTCAATCAGATCTCGTCAGAATCGTCTAGGAACATTGGAAACGTGCTTATTTGATGTTAAACCCAGATCGAACTGTAGTTAAATAATCACAATACATATCATTACACTGAAAACATGTCAGCGCAACAACTGCGAGCCATGCTCGGGTACAATGTATATCACGAGTTGACTTGCGCAGATGACCGATCGTTATCACAATGTGGGTGGCACAAGTACGCTGTGCCGCCTGCGCGCGGTACACCAGAATGTCCGTGGTCGATGATGTATAAACTGATGCCCTGGCGATCGTGACCGCCAGCTCCCCAGTGGCAGGTTCATATTCAGATTTTGCACGCGTCACCTGGCACTCGCTTCGATAGCGCGTTACTCGGGTGGAAACTTCGCTTACCCCGCTGGCGACTGGGCCAAACGCTTGTGAATGGCGAGGGCCACTCGTACAATAGCTTAGTTCCCAATGCGAGGGAAAGAGGTGTGGATCGGACTGAAAGAATTGGAGTTTTACTGCCCACGAAACATAGAAAAGAAACTGCGAAGCATTTTGTGGATGGCGGGAAATGAAATGGTTGATGTAGGTCCAGTGTTCAGAGCAACAGATCGCTGGATAGAGTCATGAAACATACGGATGCTTTCCATGAACACGTTAGATTTGAAAGTAAATGACGTGGTGCGGAACAAACAAATGACCATGGGTAATGGAGAATTCATATTGAATTGTACATCATTCCCATGAAGCAGAAAAGGGATGATGAGTGATAATATTAGGTGAAGAATGCTGAATAGATCAATAGAAGAGAAGAAAAAGAGAATGTGGGACAATCGGAGAGAAAGACAAAATATTTTTTTGGAGGGGGGCAAACTAACGGAAGAAGGAGGAGATTTGAGAATACATTTCTGGAGGACGTGAGGACATATCACTAGGTGTAATGTTCTACAAGTGAAGTTATCGAAAGTGGAATGAGTTTCTGGCTGTGTCAAACGAGTCAGGTGAATGGACTGAGTGTCTAAAAAAGATTACCTGAATTGTCGATTGGAAATGTGATTTTGTGCACGAACATTTCATTCAATGAAAACTATAATGCAATTAGACGGATAATTGTTTGTCCTCAATACGTAATGATAGCACTCTGTCAAATGCAAGCCTGCGTGAGAAAAACTGTGATAATTTAAACAGAATTAGCCTTTCTGTTGTTGTAAAGCACTGTAATCTTACCATGACTGGTAGACTGTTGATGTGTTGGACAACATTTACTGTAAAAATACTAAACAAGTTCATTTAGTCGACAATTAACAACCCTATTGTGCCAACAAAACTTTCAAGCTGTCGATATGTTATCTTGATGATTTCATTGGATTTTGTTTAGCACTTGTCGCTGGATTCGAGCATTGTCTAACAACTAAAAATTCATTTTATTCTCTCTTACGTATTTTCACGTGTAATATGACATTTTATAAATTATCTGGTGTTGAATTCTAATGATTTTCAAATCAAAATTTCCACAGCCTACAAAGTGTACCACGTAACGTTTAGAATAAATAGTATGATACAATAGACGAGGAATTTAATTTTACAGTATATTAATAAAAAGCTCTACAATATTGGCATTGATTTTTTTTCGATGCAATATTTAGTTGTGAGATAGTAAATTAAACGTAGTTGAAGTAGAATCAAAAATTTGGCCCTGCTAAACACCCAGCTTGTTAAGAACTGGCTACTAAAATCTCCGTAACATGTAACTTGATAATATAGCAATCGTTCTTGCATTATCTGCAGGATCGCGAACTTGACGTGATAATACACGATGATGTATCATCAAATTAAAAAAATACGATTTTGCAAGGCATCATACTTCATACGTTTCAATCAGAAAACCAGCGATCTGTTCCAATTAATAATAATAATAATAATAATTAATAATAAGAATAAGAATAGCAGAAAATAGGAATGGAATATCCCTAGAACTTCGTGCGCAATGCACACTTTATATTATATTCTTTAGTGTTGCAATATATTTCTGCTTTTGTATTCCAGATTTAGTAATTTTGTAAATAAATTACGACTTACAACCTTATATGGACGGTTTCGATAAATTCGATGCGTTTTCAACAATTTAGTGTATATATAGACAATTTTAAATTTAACATTTTTTCTTATTTCTTTAAAAAAGTTGTGTAAAATATATTCCCAGTTTTAAAAGATATTTTTTGAAACTGCTTAAGAATGAGGAATAATGTGTGGAATTCCTGTATCGGTTACTTGGTGCCTCTATTGAAACGTGTATCCCTTCATTGTTATTTGAACATATATCTAATAGATTATCGTAAAAGACTCATTTGCTAACACAAATTTTATAGGCACATCTTCATGGTCTCCTTAAGATTTCTATAGTAAGTGATGAAGTGTTTCTAATATTTTGTCACAATTTATTAGGAAGAGCTATACCAAAGACGTTCATCAAACACTATTTTACATGCTGTATAAACTAGAGCGAAAAGGAAACCATAAGCTTTCTAAATCACTAGTTTTTGCCAAATTCTAAAAACCACTAACAAACTAAGAAAGTTTTCCAGTTTACGATACACACATAAAAAAATTCCGTCGTTTCTTTTTCGTTGTTTTAGAATAGCGAAAGATCCATTTATGAGGAAAAATTATAGTGGCAATGAGCAACTACGTGATTGCATTTGTTCATTGTGATAAAAATATAGGTAGCAAGAATGACAATAACTAAATTTTGCTCTAATTTATTTCAGATCTATCAATAAATCAATCTAATATCACAAAAGCAGTTGCAAACTGTGTATGGCCAACGCTGAATCTGTGAAACAATTTCCCTTTGAGGTAGAAAATATATTTTAGAAATTCAATAGACGATTATTACATAACGAAATAAATTGCTCTATTTCGTCATCGAACATATGATGACGTCGAAACGAGATGTGTAGTTCGTATTTTAAACTTTCTTTCCGCCGCAGCAGTTACTCAGCTGTGAGGTACAAAAAATTCTCCAGTTCACCTCTCTACAGTTCTCTCATTGGTGGACGAGACTCCGAACTTGGCCAAAATGCTCTAGGGCGACCAGTCGTCCTTTTCTTGCGGACCTCCTCAATTTTACGACTCTTTCAGTGTCCGCAAAAAAATGGGAAAGTTCTCCTTTTTATTCATTGACTATTATGTCAGGAAAAACTACAAGCAAAGAAAAATCTGGGTATATTGCAGGGTATATTGAAGAAATTTTATCTAGTTTGGCGAAAACACAAACTACAAATTTCGAGGTTTCAACCGCAGAGGAGATAATGTAGTTACAATGTTAAAGGATTTTTTTTAAATTTTTGCAACTGAGGTTAAGTTTACTGTTTCTATAGTAAAGTATAATACATTGTGAAGTTTGCCACCATTGTTATTGTATGTCTATTTTATCCTTGTGCATGATTAATTACATCAAGTTGTCCCTTTTTATTCTCCTAATGTCCTCGATTTTCTCCTTCGTTATCTTCTGTTTCATAGTAGAGTATCTAATCACCCGAGCTTCGTACATTCATCTTACAGATGTTCACTTCAATAAAACAAGTCATAGACTGAGTTCTGAGGAGATAATGCTTTCTTAACCCTTCTGCGTGGAGTCGAGGCAGAAGGTGACCACTTTCTTTGTGAGGGTATTTAAAACCTTTTCCTGCTTGTCGGAAGATGGGGTGAGGAGGAAAATCGGTCATGTTCGCGGAATGCCGTCCGAAGACGGCATATCACGCGGAAGGGTTAGTTGTGAGAAATATGCTCCTAAACGTGTTTTATGTAGGTGTTGAGATAATTAGAGTAATTATTAAGAAATGTAATTATAGATCTTAATTCAATTATTTATTTGATTGTTGTTCAATGATGTATGGGAAAATATTTTAATGCTAATTTATTTAATACAAGACAACTTTTAAAATATTGAGATATTTCAGCTCATCAAATTAACTTGATATGTTAGGTTTGTCTCATATTGTGCCAAAATATTCATTTCTATCATCCATAAATTTTAACCCCAGTCAAACCCGAATTCAACGTGTGTTGTGAAAATGTTTTCTTTTCTTTTCGGGAAAGGTTCCCTTATGTTTAATATTTTGATAGATGAGTGTTTCACTTACTGTGGACACAATTTATGTAGCTTACATGCAAGATTAGAGGGTGATATCATAAAATCACAAGGTGATTTTTTAAAGTATATGTTAAATCACTTTCAACTTGATAGCAAAATTTGACAGAAAGGGATATAATGAAAAATTATTTATTTCAGAAATAAATGTTCGAATGGATTTGTCAATGAAAGGTTTTCGTTGCGGCTTTTGTCTTCATGGGTTGAGAAGGAGAAAGTCTTAAATAAACATATTTTTCCGTGATAAAGGATGTCTGAAATTACGTCGTGTGTATTGACAAGATGTTCATTTTCTCTCTCTTCCTTTTCATTATTTCAATGTTATTGATTCAGGGAATGGCAGTGTTAGCTTATTGTCCCCGAACTTAATTTAATTTTTCAGAACACGTGTTGTATCAAAGACTAGACGAAACATTGATGGATTTTCCTACTTTCCCTCTAGCTATTTCAGACAAATTTCGGCCGGTATTTTATGTTTCTCAGTAACTTTCCTAATATAAACTCCAATATTCTTCTTCGTTTTTATGTGGAAGAGCAAGCCAAATTATCTCAGTTTCACAAAATATAATTTTAAATACCCATTTTCATGTAATCAAAAGTTACTTTACGTAATGAATAATTTATTAATCTTCTCAACAATATGTTAACTTTTAACATTAACTTCAAACATAACATTTTATTGAGGGTAGAAATTCTTGAGGTTTGGTCATCCATAAGATTAGCAACTTTTATTCTTTTATTAAGTCTTCATCGCGGCTCTTTGCAACTATCGCGAGGAAGTCGGCGAACCCTAAATCCCCACAAAAAAAAAGCTATCACGAGACGTTATTCACCAAAATAAAGAACATCAAACCACTTCGACATCCCTCGATGCATTATATTGTTGTGATATACCAAATTCGTTAATATTCCATGATGTCTTCCGATGTTTGGAGAGAGTCTTGATGAAGACTTTATAAACGTCGAAACGTTAGTAATCTGATGGATGATGTACATGAACAAACCTTTAAAATTCTATCTTTGGTGAAGAATTTCTATTATATAACATTTTCATTTCAATTCAATACGGAAGTGTTTTACAATATTTACATTTTATACTACGTATGGCGAGGCATTATCCCGTTGATGCAGTGGGCTGTGCATTACATGCCCTGGAATTTACCCTTAATGAATTATTCAGTAACATCTATTTTTTTAACAAGCAGATTATAATTTGGATTTCCTGCAGCCGTAACAGTTATTTGGTTATACATGGATAGAAAATTAATTTTTATTATACAAACCTTTGGCAAACTGTAATAATTTCTTAAACCTTTGATAGGTGCAACTTAATAATTCATTGAACACCGTTGGGAACTAAAGAAAACCAACAGCCAGAACACCAAGACTGTATATGGAAAATATATTTACAAAATACATAGTATTTGCGTAAGACAAGAGTCTATATCGAAAAGAAAGTATTTACAAAAATAATATATGATGCAAGGGAGAGTACTGGCCAGAGACATTAAGTAGATAGCGTGAAATAAAACAACGTATTGTATAAATAACTAGCTGATTACCCGGCGTTGCCTGGAATTTCTTTTATTCGTTAAACCAACGAACACACGAAGCAGGTCAAATTTTGCTTCCAATGCAAGATTCATCTGCGGCAGTGCGGTTGCACCATTTCATTAAAAAAACTTATAAAATATAAACCATTTTTCCACACTTCACGATTTAAAGATTTTTTTTATCTTCACTAAATGCACAAAACGTAGAATCCATTAAATTCGATGAAGATTGTTTTTTCCTTCTTAACTTCCTCACTTAAATTTAAGAATTTCAACACTTCTATTTTTCATAAAGTTTTTTCGATAATTTAAATTAACCTTATTAGATAGACATATGCTGTTGAGGACTTTTTTGTAGAACTCTTCGAGGCGAACAATATTGCTACTCATAGTTGTCATCTATCTCTAACCGTTTAGGCAGCGGAAGTGAATATGGCCGATTCCCCCCCCCCTCCACCGATTTCATCGACATTTACCTTCAACTTTTTTAAAAATCTTTTTTTTTTATATTTAAAAAATAAAAGTTAACCTATGTTCATCCTGGACATCTTAACTACCTCTTTCCTAAATTTCATCATGATCAGTTTCGTGTATTAATTAATTAGTCTATATATTAATTAGTCGTGATTAATTAACGAACAGACAGACAAACTTTCGCGTTACGCATTTATATATTAGTATGGAATTACAAATGTATGCGGGCACAAACAATAAGTTAAATTAAATATGTTATTCTTTCTTTACTTGCAGCCATAAAGAAGTTTAGTTTCCTGCAACATAGAAGGAAAAACGTTGGCAGTATCTTATTGTATTTTGCTAACCCGTTAAAATCACCTTCATATCTGTCAAATATTCCACTTCAGACATTCTGTTCTCATGCATTAATTAATTGCCAAGTTAATTTTTCTATTTTCATTTATAAAGCCGCCGATTTGCAAAAAAAAAAAACATATTAGATTACCAATTAAAATGTGAGATTAGTTTTTCTCGTATTGCCCTTGACTTTTGTGCATCCTTCTGGAATTTGAAGTGTACGCTGACCTACACATTATGATCACGTACCCACTGTGAAGTCAACTCCGTCCGCGACCCGCGCTGCCGCAGCTGGGCCACCTGCTCGCACGGTGGCTTGGGAGCGATTACTGACGCGGCGCGTTTAAAGGCCGGGTGCTTCACGTCGTAGGAATGAAGCGCGTGCATATTTCAAGGGTGAGCCGCCAAATAAAACGGCTGTAAAAGGGGTGAACGTGGCGTCGTTTTACCTCCCCAGAGACCGTTGTCCTCGTAACGTCCGCAGACAGCGGCCGATTGGTCCACATCTGTGACCGCGCGGCACGTCCCTCACGCAAGCCACCAAGAAACAGGGTCGGGGGGGGGGGATCGATTCCAAGTCGAGAAACAACTTTCTTTCATATTGGAGTTTCCGCATTTCATATTCATCGAAGGCCGAATATCGGGACTGTTTATTCCAGCGATCAACAGTTCCTCCACAGAGATAAAGGAAAGTGCTGAAGACAGTTACTCCAGGTGGAACGTCCTAATCTTGGTAATGGCGTTTGTGAAAAAGGAGTCGAAAACATGTTGTAAAAAAGGTTTATACTGTTCACCTGAAATGTTTGTGAAGACCTTTGTCGAAAGACATCTCTATATAAATTGCTTGCGGATGTTGTAAGTACTGTGAACTTGGGGTATCCATAGCGAGACGATTTACGAGACTCAATGATATAGAAGAAGAAATAAGTCATAATTTTCAAATATAATATTATTCTATATCATATCAATGTAACGAGGCCATGTCTGTCATGACTGCATTGTTTGTTGATAAATGACTGCATTGATAATTTTTTCATTTTTAATTTATAAATGACTGCATTTTTCTTAATAGTCTGTCTCGATAAATAGGAGTTGCTGGAATGTGAGGTCACAAAGCCGTTGGTTCCAAAATTCATCTACGACTTAAATGAGGTGAATTCACATTCCCCCCACCCATATTATTCGTCTTTCACTGAAAACACATTTGTTTATCTTCATTTAGATATACTACGTCGTTTGGCAAGTAAAAGTGACGTTAGACATAGTATTCATTCTTTGTTCATAGATACCCTTCTCATCCACTCTTTCTGTGCCAGAATTGAAGAATAGAAACTCTTTTTCAAAAATAAAAAATATTTTGGAGGTTAATTACCAGTGCAATGTTTTTCTCCCACTTTCAGGTTTCATAAAAATATTCGCGTTCTTGAAATTTGGAACCAAACTTTCTGAAAATATTGTACATATTTTAAACATGTGTTTGTCAATGATTTCCCACAAGTGGTTACTTCTAATTTTGTTCTAATTTTTTTCTGTTCTTTCTTTCCTTCTTTCGTTCTTTTGTTCTTGCCTTCTTTCAAAAAAAAAGGTGCTTCACAGGAACATGACTCGTTGTCGTTCACACTATACTCATTATCAGAATCATGCAGAATAATGATTGGAGCGTCCCACATTGTGTGAGAGATTAGAAATGAGTGACAAAACGGTGAGCCGCAATCCTATTAATAAAGAGCTGGTTGTCGGTTCTTTTATTTACAGCATATGTGAGAAGTAAATCGGATATTTCATTCTATGTGATGTTATCAACGACTACAGTTGTTTCTCTTGAAATTGATTTAGATATAAAAATCTTCTATTGACTAACTGAGGAATATTTCCTATCTTATGTTCCCCGAAAGCTCATTGTCTGCAAAATAAGTCTTGATTACGTCAACTTTGCAAATTTCAGGAGTAACTCGTTCGCTTCCCTGAAAAGAAACTTCTTGTGGTTCTGACTTTCGTAATATTTGCATTACAGAAGTTAAAATGATAAATGGAAATATCAAATTCACACATGAAAAATTATAATACAAAATTCGTCACATTGTGAATTGTACTCTTTCAATTATGAAATGTGTTGATCTGAGTAACACCTAGTTAATCTACGTAACTTTTTCCAAAGTTTCGAAAATCAATGTGTTTTACTAGAGTTTGTTCATATTTACTCTTCATATTCAATTACTTTTTCCCCTCTTTCTCTCTTCGTTCCTTCTTTCCTCTCGTTTCCTATTTTTTCAGACCAGTTACAGGTAATTTGTTATTATTAAGAAATATGAAGTACTGATTGTAGATAGGTAAAGATATCGATCTACTCTTCCTATTTTTCATTTCATTAATGAAAATAGATTATTTTCGGACAAAATTCCTCGAAGAACAGTCAAAGAAGGGTCTAACATGTTCCTATATTTTGTTGTCTTCTTTTGTGAAATTTCCCGGGTTAAAGAGTAATGTAAGTACAGACACTTACCTATAGTTATATTTATTAACTCAATAGTGTAAGCATAAGAACACGAAATTTGTGTGTTGCACTCTTAGTTTTCAAGAAATAGTGGACAGGATGGGGGAGACGACTTAAAACTCAAAACCGATCCCCTACCTCTCCGCGCTTCATGGAAGATTTGGCCCCTGAAAATCTTGGGGATTTGGTGAGATGTGTGAGTGCGCATGTTCGTATTCCACAGATGCCTTGTCACCGTTTCTTGCCTTTTCCTTCTTGCGAATCTTTCGTTCCCGGCGCGACTCTGGAGTGTCACGCGGTCTCTGATGCATTTCCTCGATAACCTTCCTTCAGCGGCGGGTTATTGACGCCGGATATTGGGTAAATAGAGACGGAGGAAATCGGTAATGGCTTGAGGTTGTAATACGGAGCGTGTTCGCTGAGGCTTCCTCCCGGGTTTCCACTTTCGCTCCCTTCGATCTCCGTCTTTCCTTGAGCTACCAGTCTTCGCCACTTCGGCCTCCAAGGTGACGAGCAATCTCGATTCGCAGTCTATTGATTGAGTTTAGAGATCTGTATTTTTCCTCATGCATTTTCTCATACATGGTTCTCATATTTTACCTCAAATTACTATTGTCGTATTTTACTTATTTCAGAGTTTGCGTATTATTGCGGAGAGTAAATATAACGATCCTGGCATTTTTAGACATTCCACACCGCACTTCCACATTCTTTCGGAAAATGTTAGAGTCTCTAGTTCCGTAAGAGTGGTTTTAGGAAGACTATTTCAATCCAAATCTGCGGAGTGATTGGAGAAAAAATTCGGGTAAATTTTAAGTGATTGGTAATGTAAGTACGTTCGACCTAAATTCTTCATATCATTCAGTGGCTTATATTATCAGTGGTAAACCTGTTACACTACTGTTTTGTGTGATCCAGGGAATGTAGACAGAAAAAAACCGCAACACGTCCTAACTCACACTATTACACTTCAGTTATCACTGTCCAGGCAATATCGAAGGGAACAGAGGGTCTGTGCGTGTGAACCTGCGCATCCGACTCGTAGGGCACAAAAAGACGTGGAAATGCTGTCAAAGAAATGGGTATTTTCACTACGTGTAAAGAAAGTAAAAAGGGATCAATCCTGGAATCAATTAAATCTCTTGCATTTATGCATTCATATTCCAGGTAAATTATCTGATAGATGCTCGTTTCAGATAATGAAGGCGATCCTGGGATATTGCTCACGACGACGCTGCGTGGTGCGTAGAATGAGTGGGACGAATCTATAGAGAGAGAGAGAAGGTACGATGAGGACGTCCAGTTAATATCGAAGTCTCTTTGAATCCAACGGAATTACGGGATACGTTTTGTTGTTCGGATTCTGATTGTAATGGAACGCTCTTCTCGTCGTAATAAACCCTTTTACTTAACATCGCTTTCCAGGAAAGCATTGTTCTCTACCTCACAATACTCATCATAGATTCAAATAGAGTAATGTGTTATGTTTTAACTTTAATATGTTACATATTACTTCCATGTACCCTACAAGTGGAGAAGATATGTGACAACTTTCGGTCAGGTGAAAATGGCAATAAGTCGGGAATTGAAACCGGGATCCCTGCTTTGATCTCAAGGGTGTTAACCACTACACCAACCATTCGCCTTCCACAACTGTACACCATTTTCACCCAGACGTGTTAATATTTTAGTTACCGATTGTACAGTTAGACCAAGTAAAATAAAGTTTTAACATGATAATTTTAATACTATATGTATTAACTTATGATTAATTTAGTTTTATGTGTACTCAACTTTGGCTCAGTTGTGTATATTAATTCTGTAGCCCCATTCTGGCCCGGGTTTTACTCCGGTTTTCCTTCAGGTAGAGGCGGATTTCTTATACAGGTTCTCTAGGCTTTTGCCTAGGGTCGCGTTTATTGAAACAAGAAATGGTGAATTTAGTGATATTTCAATTCTTATGATTTGTAAACACTATACTTAGAATAATATATAGTTCGATAATAATTCGTGGTCATACGCAGTTTATACTGCTTTTTTGACAATAAATTTATTTATAACAGTTTCCTCCGCCCACTAAACTACAAAAATTAAGTGATAAAATATTCAAATGGAAGAATTCATTAATTACTTTTAGTAATAGCCCTGGAGAATATCAGTTTTAAAAAAATAGTTTTTTAGCTGAAATAATTTTAATTGAGAAGTTGACTTATTTTTACATTACTTGCAATATTCGAGTAAAATACTTCCCCGAATTTTGTTATTGTTGTTTGCGCGACCCAGGGATTCCAGACAAAAGAACTGATGATTTATTTTTTTCATAAAATACTAATCATGTTGGGACAAAAATCTTGTTTGTCTTAGATGAATCAAATACTTATTTACCTAATAATTTTGGTGGTAATTATTCTAGTGTCAATGTGCTCATAGTCTCGACCGCTGGTGTGAAAACCCATTAATTTGTCAAAAGCGTTTTTCTGCTTCTATTTAGACATATATTTACATTTGGTTTCCTTAGTCACAGAGAGATTTTATGAATGTTCGGTTATATTCTATACCTATCTCCTGAATGTGATTGTCAGGTTCGCTTTAATCCTGGAGATTACTAGTGCGCGAACTTCATATCACTTTGAGATCGAATTGCCTCCAGTCAGTTAGGGTCAAAGGGAATTGCTGGCATTATTCTCCAATTACTGAACTAGGTAACTGCGAGATTGTTCTCACTATTCTCTGAATCCTCGAATAGAATTTGGGTAATTTTGACAACGAATAATGTAAATGAGGATACTCAATGAAATATCTATCCTGAATAACAGACTTTTAATCCTAAATGAATATATCTTATTTAAATTGTCCATGAATTTGTTTTGGAACACATCTCTGTACCCTAAATACGTAAAGGACTTCATTTATTTTCGATGTTTTGAAAAAATACTACGTGGAATCAACCTAAAAATTACCAAAATACCTAAAAGGTTTGTCTCCAGTTTTTGTATTGCTTCTTGCTATTTATATAAAAACTCAGGAAGAAAAATTATTAATATTTATCTTGTGATGAGACCCATTCACTTATAAAGAATACAATTCTAAATCTATAACTTACATTGAACCATTCATTTACGAAAAGTTAAAACAAGAGTAGTTAACATGAGAGCAAGGTAAACTCTATTTTATCCAATGTCAATGTACTATACATGGAATCCAGCCACGCTTCCATGGCTGAGAATACAAATTCTGACTTGTATTATAGATGAAAATCTTTAATATATATGTGTGTTGAGAGGGAACACACAGCTACATTATATTGCTTTGGCGCAAGTCATGGAACACCAACTAAGTAAACTATTTTGCCAAAGAATTATTTAAAACTGTGAACGAGCGTTATGTATTCTATCCTTCCAAAACCAGTAACTCGATCCACTCAATAGTGAATGAAAGAGCAAAATGTATCTAGCATGGAAAAAAATTTGAAACTTATAAGTATAATATGCAACTTGTAGAGGTAGACTTCTGTCGCCAACAATTGACATCCACTTCTCTTGTTCCGACTTTGATGGAAATTTCAGTAGAATTTCAGTAGAATTATATGTTTCGCAGTCGAGCTACAGATTATTTTTTTTGCTTTAGTCCGCTGTAAGCTACATTGTTTTGTTTTCTGTTTCCTACCATTTATTGAGATTTGTAGTTTCTAAAATAGGATTGGTAATTAGCGTTACACTTTTTCCTAGTGTTTTGTAATACTTAACAATATTTCACCAGAATTACATCAGTTTCAACGGAGAAAACTGTTTTCGTGTTGTAAATTGTATTCATTATATAATAACTAGTTTCTCATTCTTGGAAATTTAGTTCTGTTGATCATATTATATTATTCTAATTTTTTCTATATGCAGTAGGTTTATATTTTATATCTATATTATGTTCTTTTAATGACGCAAATGTGCTATAGCTGTAGTTCTTTAACTTTCAATTTAAAACGTTAATATTTTGACATATTACTTTGTTTCTTGTCTTTGTACACTGCCGGTTTTTGTATACTATTTACGTATATTTTAAGTACTACTCATGAGCATGATGAATATCACCAGACTGAAAGTCATCAGCTTACATACTTTTCTCAGATAGATCCGGGTTTCGATTCTCGGTGGCTTTTAATCTTAAATGTATTAGTCGTGACTGTGAGTTTTAGAACAAAATGTGTTTATAGAACGTTAGAAATGGGAATGAGTTGTTGGTGAGTGAGCCATAATTTGTATGGAATTGGAAAGCTTCAGGAAAGTAATTGAAAATGTGACAGTGAGTTTAATATTGATATTAGGTTGTGATGTGAATAATTATATTTCATTAGTTCATTTTGCGTGTACGAATATAAAGTGGTATCCTCTGAATCCACAAATAATACAATCACAATCGACAGATGGCAATTCCAATGATTACCTGAGGACGAGAGGTCTACGAGAAAATGCTTAGCGGATAAAGAAGGTGAGACAATGAAACATGTTTTATTGGAATGTATTTTGTATGGAAAGAAAAGAGAAAGGTTTGTATCAGATTTAAAGAAAATTGGGCATTTTAATTGGGCAGAATTTTTGACAAATAGGAAATTATGAGAAATTCAAAATTTATGTTTCAGAAATAGAGGAAATTTGTGACATTTTAAAACAAGAGTATGGCAAGAGAAGTTGAAAAAAAGAATGAGACAAAAGAAAATGAAGTATGGAATAATTACGGAAAAGGAGAGAAGTCGAAGAAACAGGTAGCAGATTTGCACTAGTCTCCACGGGGTAGGGACGTGAACGTTGATAAGATCTCACACTGTGTGAGTAGCGTGATCAAGGAGAAGGAAAAGAAAATAGATTTCTTAACATATGAACTGTTACGTTAGAACATTTGTATGTATAAACATTTGAATATATGAACATTTGTCTGTATGAACATTTGTATTACAGCCTTGTAGTAACACAGTCGGCATACAAGGCGGTCTGGTACCATGACCAAAATGATATTAGGAAGAAACTAAACGGTGGTCTGTGAGAAATGAGTCTACATAATTTAAAGTGCAAGCTGGAGCACGTAGAATAACGACAAACCTATGAACATTGCAATATACAATCTTCAAGCATTTAATTTTAGAAAGGGGAAACGAAGCTCATTTTCCATTTTTTAAATAGTTACTTATATGGACATTTTACTTTTAATCACAAAATGACTGTTCCATAATAAGATGTTTGAATCCAATCTGAAATGTTAGTGCAACTAATTTCGCGTGCATCGGGATGGTCAAGGGAGCAGAGTACATGGTAATGATGGTTGATGTGTGAGAGATGGGGAGAACTTGCAACAGGAAAAAGCGGCCAAGAGAACGTGTGTGGAGGGGAATAGCACGTGTGGGACATCCGTGTAGAGCGGCGAATGGAACTGATGAAAGTGCGAGAGCTAGCGGTCGGGCAACACGCCACCGGCTCGGGACCCGCGGTGCACTAGGGCGGCGATTCAATTTTCGCCTTATTAAAAGGTGGCAGGCTGCGGGGAGTGCACTCCCACCGGAGCGCTTAAAGCGAACCAGGGAAGGAGAGAAGGGAGAGAAGACAAGGCGGGATGGAGAGTGGGAGAAAGGAGGAGACGGAAAAGGAGGTTTGTTGACCCAGGGTGTGAAGCTACGCCATCCACTGGCGAAGAAGAAAGTACGAGGATGCAGCGAAGAGCTAAGGTTGTTGTAGAAATACGAGGAGGCAATACGAACCGCAAACAAGAAGAAGAGAAGAGAGAGGGATCTGAAAAGCAGCATTGCTTGCTGGCAGCTGTGGCCAGTCCCACCGCAGCAAGGTATAATCGAAAATCGTAACCTTTGCGTCGTTGGGAATGCCAGTTTCACCTCGTAGCCAGACGATCGGACTGCGAGAATATGAAAATGCTACCACGTATGTTGTGGTTTCAAGGAAACATGGTCTGGGGTTTTCATCAAACACATTTTAGAAATAATATTACGTCGATTTCACTATTGGTTATTGACATTGGAAGAGAACAGGTAATGTTAAAATACATGTAAATATTCCTGTAGCCAAACCAATGCCAAGTAAATCATAACATTAATTTTTTTAGAGTTGCTGACCATATTAGTAGCAGAAATTTAGCACTGATAATAGTTGTTATTAGAAGTAATAAAATCAACAATATTAACAAACAGTGGTCTTTAGAATGCTTTTCATAAATATGCAAAATTTTTATAGCGCTCAAATTCTTGAATTCTAGTTGCTAGTTCTTTGGAGAAACCGACATGAGAGTGTCGTGCTATTTGTGCTATTTCATGTTTCCACAAATGCTTATCAGATTGGCCTAAAGATGACATAAAAGAGTGGCCAATGAACTCATAAGTAACTGTGACCTATTTAGTCACATGGTATTCTTACTCATTGGAAGCAAACCAACTCATATTAAGGAATTTGTTCAAGTTGACTACTATACAGTTTATACAAAATTTGACTTTTCGACTCGTAATAAAATAATGAAGAGCAGAAAATAGTAAATTTAATGATCTAAATGTTTTGTGAGAAAATGAAAAAAATTTTTTTTTTACGAAGAACAGATAAAACTATCATTTTGAGACACACACTACTAAAACGTATTCAAAATTCTTAATGAAATTTACCCTGAAAGATGACTATATTACCATGACTCCTTAACATATCACTCTTTTTCTATGAAAGCGCTAGGATCGTCATCTGTTATAATATATTGCATGCAGTTACTTAATTGTTTGCACAAAACTCTTAACTAGGCCCTGAAAAGCACTAAGTAATATATTCTAGCTTCATGTTTCACGATGAGTGAAAAGAAAGGCTATTTTGTAAAGTTTGTGTAGTGTGATCTAAGGTTCTAGGAAGAATGGTTGTCGACAAACTTTATGTTCTGACAGTTTAATTTGTCAGTAGTGTCGAAAAAATGTTAATTGCAAGCCTTCAAACGAATAATAAATAGTCGTAATTATTCTATTATTTGTACTCCAAATGATTGGTTTTTCAGCAGAAATAAGTGTTTATGTACGAGGCGATGATGAAAATGCATACCTATCATAACAGGTGTAACAGATTAGTTTTAATTACTGGTTTCGGGCGGGTGTAATTTATGCCTGCTGTCACCGAGGAAAAGAACAAAGTGTTGCTCATTACTGGTAGCGTTCTGCTCGGCAGTAATCAGGAATTTGATGCGTGGTCGTAGAGCTTAGGGTTGATGGTGAAAGCGGTAATCGTTCAATTACCATTTGAGTGCATACCTCATCTTACACATCAACACCCGGTCGCTTGTTAGCTCCCTGGTGATCACTTTCATTGTGCATATTGACTATGATGCGTGGGGCACGTTGTTTCTTTCTAGTCCGGATATCGTGTATTCTCTCCTGCCTGGAGAGAGCTACATGGTTGTAATTAAATTCACTTTTTTTTGCTTTTTGATTTGTTCTCATTTTATGTGAATGATTAGTATTGTTATATGTATCATCGATTTTTTATTATTTATACTAGTTTTTCAGTTAAAGGTTTGTGTGAAAAATTTGAATCTGTTATAATTTAAATGTGTTCATTATCCAAACGACACTTTAAAGCTGCAATTTCTCGATTTAACAAATGATGTTTCAGTGTAACGTTTAAGCTCTGAACGAGTAAATAATTTGCTAGTCATTTCAAAATACGTTGAAACATATCGTACAGGTTTTCATGTGTAATATATTTATCGGGGAATTGAACGGCAAAAAATTGTTACACTGAATAAAAAACCAAATTTTGGGAGTATCTCTACGTAGGAAATGCTATTAAAATTCACGTAAAAATAGTTATGGTTTAAGAACACTAAGTTGAATCACCGTTGTGCCAATGATCCACTTGATATACAGCTCGATTAAACAATGATAACAAAGTTAATTATTCGTTTATCCTCTTCACAATATGAGTTAATAAGATGATAAAAAATGAAATACTGTATGGAATATATTTGTTGTTGCTTTCACAAAGAGGGAAAACGATTGCTGAATATTGCAGAGAAAAATGGGAATACAAAATAACAGAATCGAGAACGTGACGTGCCAGAAATACTTGCGGTTCTTGTTTGGTATGCAAGCCCAGTTTGAAGTGATTTCCGTCACAGCTTTGTTGTTACGTTTCAAATCCACAATGGGAGTTTATTAAACCTTCCAAGTTAAATTAATTACAAATACTGAATGAACAGCTGTTACACAATAAAATATCATAAATCAATTACGTAATATATAGAAATTGTCGTTAACTATTTAAATACTGTTCTTTTCCGACGGTATACCGTTAGGAGGAAAAAGCGTTTATCCTCTTGAATTGTATTGACGTGACATAAAAATAAGAATATCACTGGTAAGTAATTTTGTGCATTTGCGCGGAATGTGTTGGAATGTAAGCCAATAATATTTTGTAAAACATACGGTTGGATTGAATATTCTCCAAAGTACAACAATACTCTCAAATAATGCCTGCAAACTGAACTATATAGAAACTGCTACAACGTTCTCAATGTAGTTGAAATCTGATAAATGTATTTTATTTTAGTTCCATAATATCTTCATTGTAAAAATGGCATATTTTAGAAATAAGAGTAGTGATAAGTTTCAATTTTTATTGTCATGAACAATTTAGATAATGAATATTGATAGAAAAAGAAAAAAAACAGAAAACATTACTACCGTATGGAAAATGATTAATAATATGAAACACAAGATAATATGATCTAATTGTTGATAGGAAAATATACAACTTTAAAACAAATTCATAAATATAACATTCAAAACTCTATGTATTAATTATAAACGTAGTGTAAATAATCTTTCATCAATAAATTCACATTTTTCGACTTCAAGTGATAAATATCAAACTTATCCCTCAATTGAAGAATTTGTTGACGTATAATATTTTGTGAGTTAGAACAAAAATACTTTTTTCCTGTCATTGTTATTGTGAAAATCGTCAGTTTCGTTTAATTTGTTTTTCCATTTGTAGACAAAAGCGAGCATTCTACAAAAGAACGAGGCTAAGGATAAGCTATACTGACAAGTGTAAAATGAGTTGGAGACGTTGTGGATCATTATAATAGCCCCATTATAAAGGTCAAATAAAAGAAAACATTTCCTTTGATATTAATTGCATATAAGTGTAAACTGCGACTATTTGCACTATAAACTCGTGCTACACACAACTCATAGACATACTCTTGGACTGATAAAAAGAGTTGATTATCTTCTTTTTGATTTCATCATTACCACTATGTATGCCCAGGATGGACTGAGGCTCACACAATTTCAATGAATTGTCTATTTCGTAATCATTTACAATAAAAATTATTTTTAGCTGAAGTTAATGTCGCACAATTTACTAAGATATGCGGATATGTTATTAACTACATTCAAAGTTTGGAAAATTAGAAAAAATGTGTAATTAGTATGAGACGGTTTGGAAGTTCTTGTAAAATTACACATTAATGTGATTTTTGAAACAGTGTGCAAAACCTAGACAATTTTGATCTATCCTATTGATTTCTAACGATGGTGTACTTGTTTAATGAATTACCGTATAACCTACTTCCTGTCGGATGATCAAACGTCACGTTACTGTTTCTACTCTGACTGGAACAGAGGTTGCACGCCTAACATAATGAACTCTTACCTATCCTTTGTGTTCACATTTATTAATCAGAATAAAGAGTTATAAGTCTCAAATAATTTAGATTGTAAATACCAGTGTAAAAGTTATGTTCATGACATATTTGAAGTAACAAATTAATAAAAATGAGCCTGCTAACCCTAAATTTCATTCCAAATGGAATACATTCTCTAATGTGCGTCTCATACCATTACATTGTTATTTGTTGTTGCCATATGACTTGAATACGAAAACCATTCCAGCGCGAATATATTTTTTTGAAAGTGATGACCAATCTCAGAACGTGGTTTGAAATTGAATACCCCATCGCAACTGTTCTTTCCATATCGCCACCTTTATTGGTGTAACGTACGTGCTTTTCAAGTCACGAGAATGTCACGAACTGAAGTGGTGCGGCATCCATTTGGCACGATCGCTCGCAAGCATCGGTTTGAATCAAGGGTCGCTTTGGCAAGCGATTCCAATAAGGATGGCGAGGTTTAGCGCGGGGAAATGGGACTTGTGGAACATGGGGCTGAGGACAAAGGACAGGACCTGAATGAATAGCAACTGATCGGAATCATCGATTTGATCACCAATGGAATGACACCTCGAACTTAGAACTCAGTCCAGTTATTTATTCCTTAATGCACATCCAATCTTTTGCATGACTGCAATCCTAAATGATGATAAATAGGAATATAAATTAACACAATCGCGATTGTAGTGCATCATATTGTTTAAGAAGAAATTGGAACGGAGTGGAAAGAAAGAATATAACTTTCTTTCTTTCTCTCTTTCTTTCTTTCTTTCTCTCTTTCTCTCTTTCTCTCTTTCTTTCTTTCTCTCTTTCTTTCTCTCTTTCTTTCTTTCTCTCTTTCTTTCTCTCTTTCTTTCTTTCTCTCTTTCTTTCTCTCTTTCTTTCTCTCTCTCTTTCTTTCTCTCTTTCTTTCT
>NNCF01126994.1:103621-229766 GCA_002313205.1 Laupala kohalensis | reverse complement strand
AAAAAATAACCAGAGACCAATAATATGAAAACCTCGTTGACGAATTTTTTTACAATTGAAATACTTTATATATTCTACATACATAACTCACTCCTCATTTATAATGTTAGTATCGATATTCTGTATTATTTATTGATTTCCAGTGCAGGGAACGAACATTGTCATTTAGAAACATTCTTTGCGGGTATATAACTTTTTACGAAGCAACATGTATGTTACATTTGTGAAGATAAACGTATTAGTCAGACATTCAGTATAATATTTACAGTAAATTTAAATCGAGCGAGGCAGTTAAGAAGGTCGTATTTAGTTTTATATGTAAAGTTATTGTAACTTGTAGTTCGCCGTATTCCTGATTGTGTCATATTCTAAGGACTTGTTATTTTAAATCTAGAAATCTTCTCCAATTAACGTGACATTTTGCCGTCAATTCAACAGAGAATTTCATATTTTCAGAAAGTGTTCAACAAATATGGAATATTATAAGAAATGTTTTTTCATTGTAATATTTATGTTACTTATGCATAATATTTTAATGGAGTTATACTTTTTACTGGCTGTAAAATTAGAAATTAGCATTAAATTCGATTAATTCTGCACTTTTCTGGAGTTAAAATTTGAAATATATATTACTGTGTAACAGAAGCTATACTCTCGTCAAGCGGAAATTTTTTTTAAGAACTACTTCAGGAAGATGGTTTCTTTGATAAAGTGTATCTTTGCCTCTATGAATTTAATGAGTATCTTGCTGGTAGATGAAATATTTTGTTATGTGTAACGGGATTCTTCATCTGCATCTGGTGGGCTTTACGAAGGGCAAATATCCCAAATCAAAACATACGGACACAAAACGGTGTATTTTGTAATGAGGATGCGCTTTCCCATATGAATCAAAGTGTTACTTTTCTCTGTTCCAGTGAAGTCTAAATTATTTCTTCCTACTAGGGGAAATCTTTAGTTCTATCTTCGGTATACACGAATAATTGTGACCCTTATTTGTCTCAAATTTCCTTACAATCCTGTCACATTCAGTTTTTAACTTAATTTTTTCTCTCTCGATTCTACGTGAGTGAATAACAGTCCTTCAAAACGTTTCAGTTTTCAACTCACCGTATTCTGTAGAAAATTAACTTAGTGATGGATATTCATACAAAATAATATCAATTTTTACGTGCTATACTTGGCGTGGGTTGTATTATTTCATTGGACGTCCAATAAAATGTTTAATACCAAAGTAAGCCCCACCCTCGTTCAAATAGAGTGTTCAAATAATAAGTTTGGTAAGAATATTTTCTAATAAATGTGATATGTTTCCCTAGCATGTAACGTTACATATCGATATATAACCGTTTTGTTGATTCCTTTGTTTGATGTCAACATTCTATATTTTAATTAAAAATTTGTTTTCCTTGACCACGTGGGCAATTTTGTATGGACAACTGTAAAGTCATTAGGAATATTAATATTAAAGTCTAATATTTTTCGGATATATTTCATTTTAAACTATCCACATCGTTTATAAGACATGAAAGAAATCTCATCTGTCGGTGCTGAATATCTGAGTCTCTCCCGTGACCACCCTGCCTGCTGTCAAGAATGTCACGTCCCTGCTGTTCCAGAAAATGCCTTGGATTCTTGAATTATCGGTTTTGGATCCATCACGAGTCTTTGCCATCCGATCTCCATTTTCGCTCTCAGACTTGCTCGGCTCGTTCTGTTTCTTGCGTTTGAGGGACGAACCTCCCACTCCGCTCTGCATACTAAATTTATCTTTCCTTTCAGCAACTCTTTTCTCTGCGCGATCTATTAAGTAATCTGCTTAGGAATATTTACAGTTCAAGAACGCTTAACTGTTATTCATATCCTTAAATAATAAAAACTAATGTTCATATAAGAGGTATATAATATAAAAGTCCACTTCACTTGAGGTGTTATGGGAAACGAGTGCGTTCTGTGCAGCCGTTTAAGTAACCAGGTCTCTCTGAGTAGCTACAGTGAAGTGTAAAATGGCAGAAAATGAGAATACACTTATTAATTGACATTTATAGTACTTAAAATGACATAAATTTAGTATTTAAAATGAGAATTCACTGTGGAGAAAAACCATTTGTTGGGATATAAATGATCGTGGAATTAAATTTGTAAAATGATTAGTTTTACATGCTACAGAAGGTATCCTTCTGAGAGCATTTTAAATCTAGTGTCACATATAATGTTTTGAGAAGAAATAGCAGATAAGTGTGAATTAATTATTGCTCGGATTAATGATGAAATAATTCTGTGTCCCATTTTTATATACTTTTGGATCATAAAGAGATGAAAATCAAATAAATACTTCTTAAACCCATGTCGTTCACAAATATTTACATCAAATGTGAGAAAGAGTAGTAGATCAATGAGAGTAGAATCTTAGTGTGGACATTGATAGGTATAAATTTTTATCATTTCCTTTATTGTTAAGCTCATTGCTACATCAGTCTCCTATTTAGGCCAAAGTTCATGAATTTCAAAGTTAATATTTTTGGGTTATTGTTTGATATAATGTAAAATATCAAGAATATTTACTTCCATGAATCACAAGTATAAACTATGGCGACGTAAAAACATGAAAATTAGATTTTTTTCAAAACTGTACAACTTGCTTAAACTAAATACAACAAACAATTATCTTTAAGGGCCCAATACGACTCGTGGCGAAGCACCTTTGAGCAATATTTGCAGTTGTAAAGCTTGTAATAAATTCAAACATAGATTGAATGATATATGAATGTATTAATAACTTGTTCAGTACTTATGCATGTCTTAGTATGTGCCACGTAATGTAATATATTTAGAATGAAATTTACGAGTATGTATTATATAATTTTTTATTTTATGCCTTTCGGCGAGGTTCAGGACATGAGGCTTGCTCTTCCACCTAACCGTTCGACTTGGGGAAGGAGAGATGTTGGGTTGCCGGGGAACTTATGGTACTAAACCGACATTTGTCTGGAGTAAGTGAGGGAAACCCGAGCAGAAAACCTGACCTAATTGGGTAGAGCTAGGTTTGAACCCACGCTCTACCGCTCAGCGAGATTGCGGAAGCGAAGACACTACCAGTAGACCACCGCTGTTGGAATAATACATATAACACATATGAAAAACAACATGGTAACACATGATACCCTACCCACTTGGAAAAGAATTTTCCAATTCATTATTCATTCCAACAACATTATTCCCTTCAATTGTTTCAAAATTGTTACTTGTATCTTTACAATTTATTTTTCAATTTATTTACCTATATCTTTGGTGTTCAAAATTTTTTTGTTACTTTTTTTATTATGAGTTCATTTAATTTCTCCTTTCATTGATAATGGGAAGTCGTAACTTTGACTATTTACCGGAAATTAATTATTTAACACCCTTTCATTGGCCTAAAATCTAGAATATTCGCATTTGTTAGCGCTAGATATTCTCTATTTTCTTGTTTATTGGTCCAGTTATTTTCCAAGTTAGATTTAATAGACATATTTAAGTAAACTAAAAACATATGTATAATTTAAAATATAACATTTTACCATTGCTTTTTTACCTATGTTTTAATTATTGATGAAGTTAAGGGACATATTGACAGTTTTATTAATTTCTTATATGTAGTTGGAAAAAAATACTTGGTAAACGTCTGACAAAATGACGAGAGCCGTAATGCATTCGATCGCTTTGTGTGATATTAGCAATTGTTACAAAATCCATAACCATGACGGTGAACGCCTGTGTGCGAGTAAGAGATTGATTGAATTTTGGATTTCTTAAGAAATATATTCACGAGGGTCAAGAATTGGTTTAGTCATTGGTTTTGTCAACGAAGTGAAGTAATGGGAGATTATAATATCCCCAGTCGTTCACCCTTGACTTGTGGATGTGCACCGTTGTGTAACCTACTTTGCGCCTCCCCGAACGACAGGATGGTGACTACAAGGGGTATCAGAACTACCATTTTCCCTAATGTACCAGTAAGAAAAACAAGTAATCAATTACTGGAGGCTAGTTAACATTCCCGCTTTCTATCCGCATGAGCACGAATGGTAATACAGTTATTGAATTGAGAGCTTATTAAATTAGATAATATAATGAAAACAGAAAACACGCAGAGATTTGCTACATGCCTTTTATTATGATCTCCTGGGTTACCAGACCAGACAGTGGTCATGGAACATTTGGACAGACACGGTGGACAATGAATGATTGAGCCCGTCGCAGGAAGAAAGGAAACACGTGCACAACAGGTCTCATGACAACATTCGACGTTGAGCGTCCAGCCACAATCTTTGATTTGAGATATCCGCAGTAAACATTTTCTCCTTAATTAAATATTTGTAATAACTACGATAACTTTCTTAGCTAACCAATATTCCAAATGTTTCGTGAAACAACTCACAAGCACTTGTGTACCGTGTTCTCTCTTATCCTTTTCTTTGTTTTTTTCCCCGCAAGGAAACAGTGGAGGTGTTATGTGTTTCAAATTCATTAGAACACTTTTAGGGTTGGTGTTTCAGCATACCTTTTTCTAAGCCAACATTATTTCTTGTTTTGGTTAATAACTTCATATATTCAGAAAGAATTATATTCACGAGTTTCTCATTTAATGTTCTAATAATGCCAAGCATGCTAGAGGATTTGGGTAGTAATATATAGGACTTCTTGCACTGGTTCATAAGCTGAAGGTCCGGATATCTCCGCAAGGAGTGCTATTATTCCCACCCATACAGCTCATCCCCACCCACACAAAATAGGTTTTGCTGGAAGCACAAGGGTCTTATTAGTGCAAGTTTGATCATCATGAAAACTACTATTGTTAATTAGTTTGCCCCAGAAAGCAACTCGCGAGCATATCCCTTACTTGTCACCCGTGTTTTTGTAGACGAATAGCACACGGGAAGGAAATTGTCGTAAACGATAATTCCTTAGGCTCTTGAGAACGAATTTGAAGATCAACTTCACCCAATCCAATATTTGTGAATTCTGAATTTCTGAATTCTTTTTTTCAGAACGTTTGATGTGTTTGTTTATTAATCCACTGTCAATCAATGCACTTAACTATATTACGTTTGTATTCATAGAACATATTTCCAAGGTTGTTTGAGATTTATACTAAAAAGAAGTAAAATAATGAAGGATATCTTGGGTAACTGAAACTTAGAAAATAGTATTTGAGAAATTAACGATCTATGTTGGATCACGATAGCACGTCACATAAAATTTCACGGTATCATCTGAACATAATGGAAAAAGTAGTGATAGAGGCTACTTGATAAGATGATAACTAAATATCCATATACATTAATTCTGTGACTCTACAAATAAATATTTCGAGATTAATTAAAGTTTACTGAATACACAATATGTTCTTTAAATTATGGAATAAGATTATATTCTGATAGAAATTAACTTCACTACTCGTCAAATGCGTAATTTAAATATTTTAAATTATCAAAAAGTTCATACTATGAACTTGAAAATAATATTATATTGCATTATACAATTCAATTATGTATCCAAAGTTTGATAAAATTAATAGACTTTCAATGGGTACGCTCTTCTTTTTCTTTGAAACCCTTCCTGATGTAATGTCTTATTAAGGAATTCTTAATGCACTCATATTGATAAGTTTCGGGAAAGTTGTAGGTTTCCGCGGATGTAAGAATCCGATTTATGCCGTTAATTAGCAACTTCATTTTATTTCTTCATCAGAGTTGATTGCAAATTGAAATTCTATTTTCTTTGAATGGAGATAGCGATTGATCACGCAGACTTTGACGCTCTTCTTTGAGAGACTAACCCACCGTCGATTTATTTTGGCTGATCGTCCTGAGAGATGGAAATTAGATTCGGCTGATTTCCTGACACACTTCGTTGCCGAGATTAAGTCAGCTGCTCAAAAAGAGGCGAGGTATCTAGGAAAAACTCTAGCTGCTGTCCTTCGTCGCCGACAATGATTTATGGATGGGTTGCTTCCCTTTCATCCCTTCTCCTCTGTAGATCGTATCCTATTTTGAAAAGGGTATGGAAAACTGGCTTAATTTCCTAAATTACATAATTTGTCTATCTAATAATTAAACGTTGAACGTACTGTTCAAATCCAGTGATATAAATGGATGATTTTTTCGAGTTGAAATAAGAAAATGATTTTTTAACTCTAAAATAGTGCTTTGCACCATCACTAAACTTGTATATTGTATATGATTATTATTTTATTTAATAAAAAGATACATACGAGGTAGCGTTAAGGTGTCACCTGTTTCTGATAAGATTTGTGAGTCCAGGTTCATATAGTACTGGCATGTAAGGAGAAGACAAGACGATCATCTCAAACATTTCAAAGAAGAGAGATAGTCCCTAGCCACTTGTCTGACGAATGTCCGAAGGGAAATGAAACAACTGGGCCTGACAGATGATGCCAACCGGCGGAGAAGGTGGCAGCTCAGGATCGACAAAACCAAACCACACGTAACAGGAAGAGGAAAGGATGAAGAAGAGAAAGTCAATATAATTGATATTAGTAGAGAAATTTCTTCGTTTCAAAACGCATTGATTCGTAGTGCAGGCTAAAGTAAAGTAATTTGCTTTAAAATTCTAACTGATCTTGAATTCTAATAAGATTGTAAATGGTCTTTGAGATAGTACTTAAATATCTCTGTGATCGACCGCTTGAAAACTTTGGAAGACAGAGCATATATAAACAAACATTACAATGTATCATTATATAAAGACTTAGCGATGTTAAGTGGATACTGTAATAATAGGTTTTCAAAATTCTCGAAAAGAGAGTCAGTCGTATAAATTAGGTACCGAAACAATACAAAGAAAAAGTAACGAAAATAAATCGCTATTCATATTACAGGTTGACGCTAACGAAAAAGTGACACCGATATATGCGTGTTTTCCATGTTTTGTAGTTGTAGATGTTTGACGTTATTTGTAGTGAAACGTTCGCAAGGAATTTGATGCATTTATGTTCTCGTGATATTTAGCATTCTTGAACGGTGTGAATTATTCACTCTGACACTGTTAGTGTTACTTATTTTATTTTAAGATCTGTGCATCAGAGACAGAAAAAAATGCAATTCACAACACATGAGATGTCATGTAATCGAAACGAGTTCCAATTTTTCATACAACTAATATGCCATAAAACCATTTAAAAACGCAATTGTTTGTCAATAACGTCCACCAAAAATATCCAAACAAAAACCCGCAAAATCACTAAATCCCGTTGATTTACGAGATATCTGATAAATCAACATTATTACGTAAAACGAGAGCATTGCAAAGCAGAGTGGGAACTTATTTCACAAGACACGATTTCCTTCTCTGCTAATGAAGTGGGGATCTGTTTTTGACTCGTCACGCGCATGCGCAGTGGATCTCGCTGTCGACGGTGATCAGGGCTGAACTCCGAGGAGGGTATGAGTGACAAGGCGCAGAGGAGATGTGCATTGCGCTGTAGTCATCCCGAAAAAAAGGGAATGCAGCTACCCACGGCAATAGAAACCCTCGGATATAGAGGTTCTATTGCATCAAATGCTTTCGTTTCTGTTGCAGTCGAAGCAAACGTATTGTAGAGCTCGTGAAGATGAAAAATGGAAGAAGTCAATTCTATACCATCTAAACTCAAAAGAAATTGATTTTCTCAAAAATATTTCATCATAAAATGAAAGTTTTTATTGTTTCCTTATCAATAAAATTTTCCTGTTATATGTATTTTGAATTTTTTAAGCTGAATCATAAAAGGAGTATTTTTTATTTTTTCATGCTGAAATAGAATTAATGTAAAATGTTAAATTGATCCGTATTAGCATGACATTTAATGATTAAGTTTCACCATATAATCAAAAAGAATAAAACTAAAATATTCTAAAACACTTTAATAGTTTTGCTCTCACTCAAGGAATGTTTTCGGATAGTGCCCACTACCATACTTTTTATACCTTTCATCTATTTCTTAATATTTTATGTAATTAATTTTATTTTTCAATATATTTGTAATAAGAATCGCTGTTATAATGAAGTATTACATCGTTTAAATTCATATTCGCGGTATTTAAAATCTCTTTCATTGCTTGTCAACATTAACTGGTCATTCGAAGATATATGGCAGAAAATAAAAGTGTCAATCATAGATACCACAATCGATTGGAAGCCACGCAACCAGAAATGTGTAGAGCATCTCCATCAAAAAAAGCTGGAAAACTTTGTTCTTAATTCGTGAGACTTATCGGAATTGATTATTGTTAGGAAGAAAAGTTTTTGTAACTAATTTTCAGAGCTACTACTAAAGTCTTCAATTGTAACCTCTCTATGGCATTTTATCCAATAATATTTTCAGTTTATGGTTTCGGATTTCTTCTCAAAAGAAAGCGTTTTATTATTGCATCTTTTTATGTTTGTACATTATTACTATTATTAGTAGTATTGTTTTAGGAAAGTAAATAAACGTCCTCAGAATATATCATAAATACGATTTTCCATAAATGCACAAAATCTTCCGCTTCCAGTAGAGCAGCTTGCAAGAAAAAACCTAAAAAAGGTAAACGTCCTTGAAGGTTGATCTTTCTGACTTATATACCGACCTCTCTTCTCAAAAAATTCATTCTGAATCTACTTTTAATTTTAACAAATATTCACTACAGACAATTCTATTCCAACGATGCAATAGAACGTATTTGTAGACTGAATTAACTCAATTATCTTCGTACATTTTAAAGATTTGTAAGATGCATGATGCTAAAATGTATAATAGGATGTTTTGAATGCTCAATTTACAAATAAAAACAAAATATAAAATTTATTGCTAGCTTTCTTCTTAATAAAAAGTTTTCTGAATTTTTCTCTATTGAGGAACTTTATTTCATACAAGTTGGTAACAATAAACTTTTTGGTAAATATGTAAAACTGATAAATTATATGTTTTTAAGTGAGAGAATATAATATAAAATACGAGGACTGCTTGTTTTGCACCCATTTAGAACTTGGTNACAGTTTTGTTAGTTTATGGAAGATTTCTAAATGGGTGATAAATTAAACGTCGTTTGTATGTTGCTCATAGTTTTTATGCTAAAAAGCTTTTTCGGCTGCATAGCAGCCATCGTCAGTAACATACACTGATTATTGAGGAAAGAATGGCACTTGCCAACTGACGATGGTTGCTATGCAGCCGAAAAAGCTTTTTAGCATAAAAACTATGAGCAACATACAAACGACGTTTAATTTATCACCCATTTAGAAATCTTCCATAAACTAACAAAACTGTTTTTTACGTGCACATTGAATAGCGAAAGGAGAATTATCAGCTATATTAAAAATTAGGGCACGTATTGTTTTATTTGAAATGTTTTTAATTTATGTAAATAAAATATCCAGAATCAAACTGGAGACGTGCTCAAAATCAGAACTTTTGGCCTTATAATTTCCAACTCTTCAGAGTTTTAAGTCAGTGTTTGCCTGTTAATTATTTTTCCTCCAATTACTTATATGTCTCTCTCACTTCATTATCAGGTTTTACATTATTTGGTAGCAATTCTAATCTAAAAAAATGTATTGGATATTTTAAAGTTTGATAAGTCTTCTTTTAAAATTAGCAGAAACTGTTATTTGTGAGTAACAGCAAAAGAAATGTGTCGTTTCATATGGTGGTTCTATTTGCAACTACTCGACCAGAATTTATTGGTCTCCACACACGCTATGTAAGCATCAAAACTGCATGTGAACAATGCATAAACGCACTGAAGATAGAAAGAGGTTAGAAATTTGTAGCAGAGTCGTCCCTGATGCAAGGTATTGTCTTTGCAGCTCGTGTCATTTCTTATAAATATTTGCTCAATCCACAGAGGATATATTGGATTTTTATATTGCTTTTTAAATACATCTTAGGTTTTTATTTAATGGCAGGGTATGATTTTCTACCTAGAATGCTCGTTCGATATTCTCCTCCTCCTTCTAGGAGATTTTCCCCTAGAAACTGTTTATCTTCTGTCTAAAAATATTATGGAAAATTCGTACGCGTTTTTTAATTGCCCGGGCTCAAATATGGGTAAGTTTGAAGTAGCGTAAGAAAAAAAATGTTCAGTCTAACCTCAAACTATACTAGAAGCAATTTGAGAACTGCTATTTAAGATGTACAGGAATCAAAAAATGAACTCTCATTAATTCTGTAGTCCATGTCTCGGAGAAAAATAGCTTTTCATCTTTTGTTGTTTTACTTTTGTTGTATTCCTTTCTTCGAATATTTTTTTCGTATTTCGCATACTTTATACTCATATGCGCATAAAATGTTACAACAAATTAGCAACTGTATACCGATATAACTATTTGCTATTTAATTCAGAGCAACAATGCACGTGTTATGCGGGTTGCATCTATTATTCATTCTTCCTTGAGCTATTGGTCTTTTCCAAGGTCATGTGGGTTGCATAACTATTCCAACACTAGTTGTAGGATCAAGACAGTACGTGATGAGTTCCGGATCCTTATTACTCAATGGATTGGTTTATCTGTTGCTGAATTAATGCGCGTTTTCTTCACCTAAATTTTGCTATTTTGTGTATTTTTTCTTCATTGGGAGGTTCTTTTTTTATTCTAGTCCTTAGTCGATATTCCTTATTATTTTTCATTTGAGGACAATTAATTATTTTCATTTGGATTGTAATACCGTATTGTGTTAAAAAACAATATATGTTCGGAGTATTAGTTCTGCTAGGATGCTGAGTATGAGCGAAGAAATTTGTATTTCCATGAAACGTTCAACGACAGAAAGACTTCTAGTAGGTGTGAGTTCTGCGATTTTAACCAAGAGCAAATTACCAAAGAAATCAGAAAAAAGTTCTTTTGGAAAGTGCAGAAGGGATAAAAAAGTATGTAAAATGCCTATTGTATTACAATTTTGAAATAGTAAAACCAATAACAAAATAATTCGTTACGAATTTGATAAATTGACAAATATGTGTAAATTGAAGTGATTTAATTCTTTTTACATGACGTCTTTTCTTTCCTTGTTTTGTTCAAACAAGTAAATCGATGAACAATTTTCACAAACTTTCTCTTGATACTTTCTAACGCTTCATCAGTTCCAAAACAATTCTTCAAAATCTGATTCACAGATCTAACACTTTGGTGTTAATAAAACAATAATGATTCAATTTACATTTATAATATCAGCATGAATTGTTTGATTCTGTTTTGGTGATATAATCATCAATAATCAATTTTCATACTTCTTTGCTTCTAAGCATTCCCTCGCAAACACTTCCAGCTTTAAATTCTCAACTGCTTCCTCTGAATCTGCTTCTTGTGCTCTGAATAATATGAACCTTATTTACCACCATGGGTTTTAGACACAGCGTAATGAAAAATATCATTATGAAGAAAATCTAAAGACTAGACTTAATGCTCGAGTGATGTCAAAAAACTGTAATGGACAGTTATTATACAGAAATGTAAAACGTGATCTTCTAGTGTCACTTCGGGCAATCTCAGAGCTCTTTGTATTCTTTTCATTCTTATTCTAATCTCCTCTAACTTCTTACCAAAGTTAATTCACACATTTGGCGACTATTCTCAGTACATCATAACTTTAGACTATTATTTTTTAACTTCTGAAACCTATTTTCTTCAAGAATAGACATTTTAGAACTCCTGCTACAATGAAACCACCAGCATAAAGTATATATTGCTCTGAGAAGTGATAATGAAATATACAATAATATGACAGTTATCAACGATTTAATTGTGTTTCTTTCAATATTGAAGCTAACATAAACGGATTAAATGCGTAGAAACCAAAAAAGCTGAAACTCACTGGTAGAATTTCTCAACATTGTAAAGAAGTACACTTCTCTGATAAACAAAAATTAAAAGACCCCAATTATTTCCTTTTATTAGAATACTTAAATATATTCGGGTGATATTTAGCAAACCATTCATGTATATTTTCTATTACAGTCTTCAAAAATTTTAGGATCAATTCTGGATTCAGAATATCGTTAAGATGTGATTGTTGTTTATGTATTCTGAGTACGCATACTTATCCATGTGCATTTTCCTCACAATATATTTAAAGATTTATTCGTGTATGATTTTCAATGGAGCGTAGCATGATTATTATTTTAAATCATTTACAGATTAGAGATAAATTGTATATGAATTCATCTATACGAGTATTTCTATGTGTTTTGTAAAACAATTTCGCTAAATTTATCTTGGTCGTAAGAATTTTGAAAAATTGTATTTGATAGAAATTAATTACTCCTTTCTTCTCACACTAATGGAGAGACAGGAAAAATACTGCTGAAATTGCTGAAAGGCACCGTAAATGTACAGCTCTCAGTGAAGTATGGGCAAGCTTGGTTATTGAAAATGCATGATTTTAACGTTGATTCCCCTTCTGAATTGCCAAAACCCTTAGTATGAGTAGAGGAAGATATGTTTATTTTGAATTTCGTATCATTAAGTAAGGTTACAGATCAATTTTTTTCTCTCCATTCTCTTGTAAGAACTAGAGACGAACATTGAATGATGTGAAATGGCTTTTCCCCTATATTCATTCTCCAATGAAGAGGACTTTCCGTACGAGTGAAGGAATGCGCGAGGACACATAGCTACTGAACTAATCACGAACTCTTCACTTCCCAATTAGCGCCACACATTGTGAGATATGCCGCCGGCAGTTCTCGAGTTCACGTAACGAACTGCATACGCTGTGATTGGGGTTACCCGAAAGTTCAATTCAAATGCTGAAGTATATTAATTTTATGACGGTAGTGTCCCTTTAAAGAGAAGAAGTCAGCATTTTTGGATAATTTAGTAGCTTTCACCTGTAGTGAAAGAGGAATGCAATTTGCATGTGTTGTGAAAGTAACGAGAACTAGGTAACTGTGAAAGATGCAGCGAAAGTTGCTCTACTTCAATAAGTGTAAAACTCAATCCAATGTCTCGCATTAAACGCAATTACCATAAATTCATTACCTCACAAATTACGCTGGATTGCAATTGTGAGAAATATATCCAACGATCTGGCAATTTTTTTCTCAGAAAACGTCCATCTTACATTTGAATACAAAGGAAAACATGATTAATTGCTTTAAACGCAGTCGTTTCTGCTCTGTTAGTTGTGGATATCATTATTGCTGATGGTGGTATAAAGAAAACACAGAAGATCAAATAGATAACTTCAAAAAAAATTACAAATTAATGGATGAATAAATATAATTCAAATATCGTATTTAGCGTAGAATTTACTTGTTGTCCACATACGCGGTCTCATTGATTTTACTTTAATACAAACACTACNCGCGGTCTCATTGATTTTACTTTAATACAAACACTAATTCACAATAAACGTTTTTGAATATTTCTCAAAAATAGCTCTAACTAGTTTGCTTAAATAGTATGTACGCTAAGTATAATTAGAAAACACTACATCTGCTTTAGAGGTACATTGCTTGAATGTTTTATGCATTAAAATAATTTATATCTGCCGCACTTACACATACAATACTGGTTTCAGAAGCTTGAATATTGTTTAGCAGTGTAAATGGACCAATCAGACGTAGATTAAATTTTTCGTAAACTGGAATGAAATGCATGATAATGATAAATTAGCAGGACAACAGGAAAATAGTGAACTTTTGTCTACAACAAAATTATATTTACGAAACATTTTTACAATATTTATAAGACTGAGAAGTCGCTAAGTGTCTTGAAATAATATTTTGGAAACTTATTTTACTTTCAAATTGCAAACAAAAGCAGTAATACATTCATTTAGTGACTTTCAGCACGATAAAAACGTTTTAGTTGATTTCTTTTTTTACATATTTATGGAACAATGAAAAAAATTGATAGAGAGATTTAATTGGAAATATTCATTTTGATGGCCCTATATTCCGAAAAAAAGATTTTCAAATAACTTCCGGGACAAGAATACTAAGTTTTTTTCTTTATAATTTTCTCTTATATCATTGATCAAATATCCGATTTATTTTTATTCAGCAGAAATGTACATATCTAATTTACAAAGAAGTTTCATTTTGACTAAATTATAAAATTAAACAAGGATATAGATTGTATATAGATTGTCTTTTTTCTTCGGCTTGCATTAATAATTTTATAATAAATAAATAATTTTTGATTTGAAATAGAATATCTACCCTTCTTAGCCAAATTCCTCCAAAAATCATACGCATGAATTTGAAAATTGCAGACGGCAATGACAGTTAAATATTTGTTTAATAAACATATGAAATAGAGTAAAATGAAGAAGACGACAACTTATGCCAAAAGTAACCCCAATCTTAATAGTACTTTTTATTTTCATTCAGTCGTGCAGACTGAGAAACATTTATGAGAAAGAATATGCAATTGTTTTTCAGTACTATGTTATAGTTTTGCTGCTTGTCAGAAAGTATTAAAGTTTCATAATATTAATTTTAGTGGATACATTCTTTCAAAATTGATGGAGTTGTAACAGAGGTAATATTCTTTTAGTAACGGAGAGATCAAAAAATAATCTGGAAGTAAAATATTCCAAATTTCCAAATACGACAACATTTTTACATAGTTTTTATGAGACGATTCCAATTAACGATTGAAATGACGATTGAGGAATCTGCCTGTTACAACGTTAAAAAGTACATTTTAATTTAAGTCAATCAACCATTCATCATTGTGTGTGTGTAGTTTTAAACTTCAATAGTAGCTATGTATGTATATTTTTTCATTCATATGTTAAATTTTAAAGTTCTGTAGGGTAATTTAAAGAGCACCCAGAAATTGTACGTCAATTTTCCAATTTCACTTTAGCATGAAAATAGTAATGTCTGACATTTTTATATAAGAAACTACTTATTTTATACAAGTATGAGAAAATACTGAAGAATCAAGTAAATAATTCACAATTCATGTAAATGGTATTTAGAGTCGGAAGCTTACAGATTTATATCCATGAAATTCATCCTTACAGTCAACAAATATTAAGACAGCGAAATTTTAATGACTGAATTTTGTAAAAATATGTTTCAGTAAGTCAAAGGCAGTTATTGTTTTATTGTTATAAACTATTACAACTCTACCTTCTTTCGACAAAATTAGTGTAAAATGAGATCATTCATCAAAAGAAGAATGATACAGCATCTTTATAAAGCGTCAAATATTCTTTGCTCCCCATGATGTCATTCTTTGTAACTAAGGTATTGTTTTTCCTCTATATGTTTAATGGAATGTTTGTACTATCGTTTGCACTTCAAAATGAATTATGCCACTAGCTTGCTTCTAGAAAAAAATCTTAAAATGGACTGGCAACTAATCATATAAGGAGTCTCAGGCAGTTGGTCTTCTTGTCCAACGTGCTCACTCAGCCAACCACTGACCTTTTTGCGAGTCGCTCGCTGATCTCCCTCTTCCATTTGAATAGACCCAGGAGAAGTTCAAAGTTTTGCACACGTTTGGTCTCGATGGATCGCTTGCTATCTCGACGTAACGTTGAAATCAAGAGCTTCGTCCTAATGAATATAATAATAAGTCTCAATTAGTGGTGGTGGTGAACTATTTGTAATAGCTGTCATGATTAAACCATCAATGCGGATGAATATATTTATTCAAGTATATTGAGCAGTTACTAAATTTTGCATGAAACTATTCTCGTTGAATTAGTTAATCCCACCAGTTTATTCCGAAAATATTCAACGATATTTGTGTAGTATCGTTCACAAAAATGTCCAGAAGCATGAAAATATACTCCTTTCAGGGTGCTAGTTGATAAGGAGTAAATATTTTCTACAGCTGTGTTTCTGAAAAGAAAATATATCGTTCAATTGAAGAGTCAGTGATGTTCCAAGTTGGTGGCGTCGATAGATAAACGCCATGTCTTCCCGCTTGAAGCGCGCGCAGCGGCAGGAGCTACGTGCTGCGGGAGCTCAACGCCGTCGTGGCAGGTCGTTGCCTATGAGAACTCTCCACGCGTCGCTACTCTTCTGACCAGACAGCCATTTCGAGAACACTTTCTTGCACGCCTCTTCTCCCCATCGTTTCCTCCTCTCCACTGCTTTGCGCTGCGTCCTTCTCCTCACTCTCAATCAAGGCTTTTTCTCCTCTCACGTTGCTCTCGCTGGGCTCTGGCGGATGTCTTATGTGATTGGATGAGAATGGCAGAAATAGTGGGCACAAAATGTGACTCGATTTCCGTGGTGCTATCTCGCATGCGGGAATTATTCTGCTTTTATAGGCAAAGCAGAATTGAAGGTATGTCGGTGTATTCTTACTTTGAGAGAATATTACAGCATAAAGTTCAGTAGAAATAAATTTATGGAGGAAATATCACTCATTAGTTCACAAATTATGTCATGCTTCAGTGCAAATTTGGAAATAATGACTGTTTTGGTACACATAAGCAATGAATTATCATTCACTATTTACAGGTTCTTTGAATTTTCAAGAGATTTTACACCCCTCGCATCGATACTCCAAAACGTTTCTTTATGTATTGAAAAATCAATGTCTTTAACAATTGAAATATCTGCAGATATTATTAAAATAGAACTATTCCAATATCATATAAATAAGACCGTTTTAGAATTAAAAGTTTATATATGTGTTGATACTAAAAAGTATACCTCTCACAATGTACGCAGAAAAGAGAATTTAAGTTCAGTGCTTGGGAAGTAGGTAACACTTTTCTGGGAATAAATTTTTCAATTTTTAAAACGAAATGATGGATTTTCTATTAAAGGTAACGTATTTATTGAAACCAGGAAACCAGGAAACCAGGATCAAATTTGTTTCCATGGTGATGAAACCCGGTGAAATCATGAGCGATTCTAACGTTCAAGACTGATTCCAGGTCAAGTAATGTTATGTAGAAAAGTCTTAAAGCCGGACTGTAGCGTAGAGTTCTTCCTTATTAAACATACAACAGCTATAGTTACCAACGTGCCACATCAATTTTTGATGAGATATTTCCTCCACTGTCTGGCGACTTAATTCGTTGTGGGGCGGATGATTTTATAATGAGATGAGGTTCGGGCAATCAGGTCTGCTCATCGCCTTAACCACATGATTAGAAGAAAGGAATGTGAATTATGGAATTTGAGATATGTAAACTGCATTTGTGAGGGAAAACCCCGCTGAAAACCTAACCCCAGGCTACATCCACACTCCTACGCTCAGTAGAACGTTAGTTTCGAATACGATAAGCTTTAACTTTGACAGTGAGTAGAAGTGGTTGCGAGAGGTGTACGTAATTTGAAATGTGATGAAATTTTGACTTCTTTTCTGAAAACACCTCTATTGCAATACTCACATACCACAATTCAACGGCTCCCTTTTTATTAGTCGTGCCGTGATATGCTCTGACTTGCTTCTAACACATTCCTTATGATTGCATCACTAGAAATAGTCATTACGCTTTGTACTCGGTCTTCAGCATCGTTCTATTCAACTTTGGATGGCACAGTGATATTAACTACTCTGCTTCTCATTGAAGGGTCAGAATATTAGTTTCAACCTCTATTGACACAATTACACGACCTTTGGTGTTGATGTGGAATGACTTTATTGACTATGAAGCAATCATCGAGTCATCCCGTATTTCATTTGAGAGAATCAGAGCGGAATGTTTGAATCTCACCGGGGAAAGTTTGTGTGAGGTACGAGTTAATATGAAACATATCTAGCAGCAGTTCTGAAATGAACTTTCAAACTGTGACATCTTTAGTAACAGCGTTGACGCTCTTTTCTCAGATCTCAGTGAGATAATTGAAAGTGCAATAGTGCCACATAAAGATGAATCCGTGAATACTATCATCTTCATAATCAAACTTCGTATTATTAAATAGACGATGGAAATTCTACGTGTCCTTAATAGTAATATTCACTTAAATGTGAAATGCAGGTAAGAGGAACGGCCGGAACAAAACTGATTCGTCACTTCAATAACATAAATTCAAGGATTAGGGATTGTGTGGTAGTACAGGATATAGTTTAAAAGGAAAATGATAACACATAAAGTAAATATTTTGCATTTATAGAAAGAGAATGATTTCTAGTGTGATTCATTAAAAAGTAAAGAAACATAATTTAATATTAATGATAATGCTAAAGAAAAAGAAAAACATTTTATTGTACCAAAATGCAAAATACTAAGAAACAATAATAAAATTGTATTTTCTGATGGATTGAAAATACGCAAAGAAGTAGAGAAACTCCTCCATTTCACCTCCTTGAAGTTGAAATGATTAACACTTCTTAGATTTCTTCCTATTACTGTAAAATGTATCTTTGAGATGAAATTCATTCTTCCCTAATGATTGTGATGGGCGTTTACGAATGGATATGATTTAGGACATCGTCACTAAAGCATATACCAAAAACGAAAAAAAACACAACATATTACCGTTTTTAGGCCTCTTTTGTAACATAAGTGTTTATTTCAAGTGCATGTATGGAAGAAAGCTTCTATTCAATTAATGTCGAATTGTCGGAAACATACAAAATAGGAAGAAGTATGCACCGAACGAAAACGCTTACTTTGTTAAATTCATAGCACGATCCACCTCAAATGTTGATGCAGAATACCCCGGTTTGGCTTTTCCTGCAATTCCCTGCAGTGGAACAACCATTCCAACACATACGGTAGGAAAATACTATATTTTACTGTAGTTTCTAGCAATGCCAGTACACTCGAATCGTGAAGCTAGGAACGTGCCCGCGTTACTATGTAATCGTATATTTTCAAGTTTCTGACGAGTTTCTATATTAGATCCATTTTTTTTGACTTGAACTAATCACAATTTGTGATAGGAGAAATATATATTACATAGCTGTTTACTAACGGTATATATTGTACAAATCTCACTCTCCACGCATTTCACCATATAAGATGTATTCAGAGACTTGTTTTATTACTGGCCTTTCTTTGTAACAAAAAAATATTTTGTATTTAAGTTACAAATAAGCAAATAATTGTACGTGGAAAAACATAAAATAACAGTCTATAAACGTTGGAAGAAATACCTTTTTCTGAAGTACAATTTTTATCAGAAAAATAGTTACGTACATTGTTTCTGAAGATAAATATTTATACAAGAAACATTTAATTTTATTTTAATAGAGCGGGGAGGAATGTGAATTTTCTCATAAAAATTGATTCAAAGTAATCAAACTACGTATTTTGGATGTACTCCAATAGAGACTACTGGATACCGCGATTTGATCGCTGAAAAAACGTTGAACTTGTAAGGGAAATTAGACATAGAAGTAAAACATGAAAGGCGTGATATAATGCGTGAACGACCTTGCGTGATATAAAACTAACTTCACTGTGATCGGACATAATATTGATAATACTTTTTTATATGCTTTGTTTCACAATATGTACTGTAATATACTTGATTTGAGATGGGTAGCAATTTTGTGGTAAATTTGAATTTTGACAGAAAGGTAAACAAATGAAAGAGACATATCACGCACACTTACCCGGCCCATTGGGCGTGGTAGTGATTGATGCCTAGTTGTCATATAGCTACAATTTTAAAGATAAGAAAATGGGTTCGGTCGGTTCATTAGCGTGAAACACTCATTAATACTTCTAGAAGGACATACAATTTTCATAAAATTAGTATAAATCTACCCAAAAAATACATAATAATAAAGTTTATTTATTTATTTGAATTATTTAATGCATTGATCACAATTGATCCCCTTTCAATATTTCCCCCAAAATACGGATACAACATGCTACTCCTCACTAATACATTACAAATATTAAACTACCACTGAATTTATATAATTAGTTCCTCTTTGATAGAAAATGATGGAACTAGTCCGTTCAAACACTAGTTCAAGCTGAAGGCTCATTGGACATTGTAACTATTTATGAAGATTGAAATTCGTCCAATCAAATCGGAGCACAGCTGCAACCAAGAATATTGCTTATATTAGTTGCCAATTGTCTTTGCAATACACTTTAACACAAGTCAATCATCCAATCATACATTGTTTTTAAAATGGAGAGCCGTCATTGGCTTATATAAAATGATTACCTCTATTGATTGCTAATCGACTCCAGTCGTCATCTGAGGGAGAAGTTGCAGAGGCGGAGCTGCGAAGATTAGACGTCTATGGAGTCGTCACATTGGCGTATTTAATTACGCCCGATGCATAATCAGGTGCTCTCCAGTCGTCGTCTCCCATGAGTCCTCGTTGGTTCCAGCAAGGCTCCCTTCACGTTCTCCGGCATCGTTCACGTATCGGTTATCTCGATAACTTAATGTAACATGAGTGTTTCGAAGTAGCACTTCGTGGTGAATTTAAATACTTTGCACGAGTTGTTAATTATCAACAGATATAAAAGTTGTAGTAGTCCGATATCGGTTTTACAAATAAAAGCAAACTTGATGGATATCGATCGGACTTCTCTCTCTCTCTGATCTCTCTCTCTCTCGATCTCTAATAATCTCGTAATCATTCTATAAGCGTGTGAGTCTGCGCTTAAATACCCTTATCCCCTCTCTTCCTACCGTCAGTACAGTCAGTTTGACTCCGCCTATCTCCTACGTCACGAAATCTTTTTGTCCAGTAATACGTAAAATTGTCTCTCACGTGATCTCCCATTATTGGTTATGATTCTACGGCGTCACCTCAATCAGCCTATCACTGATCGTCTTATAATCATGTGATGCCTCGTCTAGTGTTTTCGTTGACGGTAATCTGTTTAAATTTCCAAAAATTGAGGTCATCCATTCTATACAAAAGGCCCTTCAATCGGCCAGACGGTCATCCTTTCTACGTCGTCGTAGTAAAAATTTCTAAAAAATTTTATATTCGTCAGACGCTGTGGACAGAGCTTACGCAATGACCAGACGCTCGCACGAGTAAGGGTAATCCCATTCCCCTTCCTTTGTTATGTACGGCAGAAGCCAGACCTTTTCCAAACTCGTCGAAACTTGTTTCTCTGTTCAAGGGTTCTATTATGAAGCATCATATTTTCGCGTCCCCCGTGGACTAGCGAATATTTGTTCTTTTCAATTTCTTATAAGACTTCAAAAAAATACTGAAATGAATTATTCATTACAGTACATAAACTTGTGAATTACTTTAATTAAGCCCATTACTAAATATTAGTAGCAAAAAATTCATACAATAATTGTGCATAATATATTTTTCAGATTTTGCCATCATTGTTCTATACAAAACCGTGAAATCAATATTATGCTAATCTATCAAGTTTAATTATTCGTAAATAAAATAAGAAACTTGAACAATTTTAAGAGTCAAAAGACGCTATTATTGTAAAGTAAATAGTACTTAGGAAAGTGTGTATTGTTTAATGTCTCAGAGTAAATTTAATCTGGAATTACGTCTGAAGTGATTATGTTTGAGAAAATCTCTTCTAATAATAGTTAAAATTTAAATAAATGTAAATCAATAATATTTGGAAAAAATAGAAATCGTATCCTTATCTTAGTAACACCCCACAAGGGACTTACATCTAGTAAGTACGTGTTTGGCAAAATCAGGGTCTCGAGCTGCGTCTGGCATTACTTCCAATTACTTGTGGAAGGCTCCTTCCTTTCTCTTTTCTGACCTTCCTTGGTCACCTCTTGTTCTTTTCGATCCCGACGCTATTAAGACTAGGGTATCTTTCATTTTCCTCATTTTTTGTCCCCCCTCATTTTTTGTCCTTAAAGTTTTGATGTATGATTTGAGATATATTTTGATACATTGTAATTCAGGAGGGTTTCTAGTGGTATGGTTGAGTCATTCAGCGAGTCCCACACGCGGGGAATGTCATGTTGGCTCTTCTTAGTGCGTAACTGCATTTTCCCTGTATGTACAGAATTTTAGGGCTCTAATGACCTCGATGTCGACGAGCCGTAAAACCTCACAAAAATATCTTGATAACTATCTCCAAAAGGGCTTTAATTTTACATTCTATACAATTTCTTGTAAAATATATCATGGCGTTATATTAAAATATTAGAGAGTTACTGTAGTCTTTATTTACTAATATCAAAAATGAAAATACTTGTGAAAAAATTAAAATAAGATTATTTTATCACTTGCAATAGCCGCCTCAGGAGTTCACGTTTTGTATGCCAGCAGCGATGAATATTATGGTGGTATTGAGAATCTTATTGATAGATTGTGACTGGTATGAAACGCGTTTTATCTGTATATTGGAAATTAAAGTTATTGAATTATGAAAATTCTAATTATAACATTATCTCACACCCAAAATATTCCACTTATTAATACGAAACACTTTTCTTGTCATAAACACTCAAATATGTCTCAATAATACCGACACTATCCTCTAATCAGGTTAGTTTGAAAAATATACAGAATCATAAATAAATTAATATAAACTCTAAACATGCTTGACTCCGTTCATAGGCAGCATTGCCTGTCATTAGCATCATATTTGGAGGGAAGTGATGTAGATGTAAAAGGCAAATATATCACCAAGACGAAAACCGTGAACCAGACACTGCAAAACGTTAAATAGTTCTTCAGTACACCAGGTGACCACTATGAAATGTTTTTAAATTTTGTATTGGTTTTCAACTACAAAAAAATCATCGTATTGATATTATTCTCGTCTACAATCATATTTATATTGATATAAAACGACCTTTTCCTGTAGACAAATATTTATTATCTCACAACGTAAATTACAGATGCGAATCAAAGAACATCAGCTTACCATAAATATGCTTCTACATAATGTTATTTCATTACACCGTTTAAAATTTCGATCATTCAATAGATTGCGAAAATGTTTTAATTTTAGATCGGGAGTCAAATTATTATAAACGTATAATTTCAGAAATCTGCACATAAAATTACGAAAAACACATTACATTTACAAACAGACACAAATAACTTATCTAAAATTTATACTTGTTTAGAATGATTTTCTGCTTTGATGGTTTGTTTTTTCAAGTTATTTATTTTTTCTATGTCATTGTTTTATTTGTATATTGTGTTTAAAATGTTTTCAACTTTCATACAAACATACATTCACCTAACGTTGGCGGAAATCTCTGCTCAAACGTTGTCAGGCAATAAATAATTGTCTACAGAAAAAGGCCGGTTTTATATCAATATAAAAAATCATATATTTAAAAGATCCGGAATATATTTTATTTTCAACAGTTAAATAGATTTTCATAAGAAACAATGTCCATGAAAATTCAACAGTCGTTATATTGTATACATGGCATTAGTGTGTGTTTCAAAATCAAAAGTCAATTTAAAAATAAATTATTGTATCCATTTATACAAATTTAAGACGAATAAAAGTTTTATTTTCTTACAGCAGACATACATTTAGTCTCATTAAATAGAATTAGAAGGAGAATGTAACTAACACTGTTTTCCCTCTAATTTTTTATTTTTGTTCATTATTTAAAGTGTTTTTTTAGGGGAGATGTAGAACATTTTCTTCACCCAAGCAGAATAGTGTTTTAATGTCCGTGACCCTGGCAGCCCTTGATGCAGGTAATCGCGGATGGGTCGCGCTCCAGCTGATTAATGCAGCAGACAAGGCCCTCCCATTCGATATTGTGGAGCTGCGGAAGTGGGGGGGGGGAGAGCACGGACAGAAATAGATGCAACCGGGATTTTGCGGAAAGTGAAGGAGTGACGCTGGTGCTCTCTGCATGTGCAGGTGATGAAAGTGCAACGAGTATTTGAGGGCTATTGATTAAATTTAACCTCACAAATTTTTATACTCTTAAGAACAAAATTATTTTAATGGTAAATATGAACTAATTTTTACGGGTTAGTGTGACCGGCAATTAGTGCGTAGTTGCACTGGTATTCCGCTCGGTCGAACTGGGTGAGGTTTTCAACCGAGATTACCCTCACACTCGTTTTGCATCACGTGGTCTTCACGTGGATTTGTTACTCAGAGTCTTCTCATGTCGATTCGATTCTGTACCATATGTTCTCCATCCTCTCACGGTTTCTTCCCCCCTCACTTCATATTGTGATGTGGGAGGGGAAGTCTACAGGTGTGAACCATCCTGGCATCTTCAAAATAAAAATAAAAATCAAAAACAATCTCTAATCTACTGGTTAACAAACTATATTGTGAATGAATGAACAAACATTAATAATAAATCGCAAAATTGCTGTTTGCCAATTGTAGTAATAAAAAAAAAATTATGTTGTATAATAGAATTGTATAAATATCAATTGGAAATATGTACCACTAGAAGAAATATCGGTAAGAAATTATTGTTACATGCGTCCAAATATATTTGCACAATGAAACTTTGATTAACGGACACTTTTCAATAGCCGACAATTCTCTGATTTTTTATTGCGGATTCCCTTTTACTCCTCGTCATTATATTCTACGTTGTCCTTAATTTCCCGAAAGACGTCGCTTCTCAATAGCGGAAAAATTTTAAGGTCCCTTAAGTGTCCGCTGTAGAGAAGTTTATCAGTAAATACAAACATTTTGCGCATTGAATAGTATAATACATCCGAAAATTCTCACAAAAGGCGCTTTCAGTGCTCTGAAACTTTTTATTACAATTTTCTATTAATTGTTCTCATATTTATGTATTCAGTCATAATTTGAAGATATTGCTCTTGAGAATGTTTTATAATAATTACTACAGTATTTTTTCGCGTTGTGGTCTTGAAATAGAAAACTTCTATTTATAACATGCCAACGTTTCGGCCCTCTTTATTTTGGCTTTCATCAGAGCTACAACAAAAATTGTGGTTTTTCAACATACAGATAATTACGATATAAACCTCTTAGTTTACCATTAAGACAGTGTGACGTGTGAGAAACACTTACCTAGTTAAATCTGCCGTCTTCCTCATAAGGCGCACCCTTCCTTGTCGCATGCCATCACGCAAGAGTGTTCCAGGCTGTGTGACTCAATTTAGAAAGAGACACTTATGAGGAAAACTTTGTGGAGGTTTTTTGTTTGCCATGTTGCCATTTTTATACAGTGGAATATAAATACATTTAGTTAAGCTACTTAAAATAATTCTACTACATAACGTTTCAACTATTGTATAACATTGTGCAACACCATGAAAACTTAACAACATTATACTACATACTAATTGCATTATAGATCGCGTTCATTCACAGTACATGTTTTACATAATAATAAAAATAAAAATTACTAATATATACATTACACAATATAGTTATTACATTCCCTGTTATTATCCATAGCTAGTTTTTTATTTATATTAATTGTTGACGTCTTTTTATTAAATTTGTGTACACTTTGCTTAGATTATCCATATCAGATTGTTTGTTAACATAAAAAAATCTGATGTGGATAACCTGCGCTACAGAAGAAAAACATAAGTGTGACTTCACTAACGTGAAAATTTTAGACCAAGAAAGTTTAACAAAATAGAGGAAAATGAAAGAAATGATTTATAATGTTCAGTCAGGGAACACTGTTTACAAACGTCGGCATGTTGTAAATAGAAGTTTTTTGTTTCAAGACATAACGCGAAAAAATATTGTAGTAATTATTGTATGGAAATGGTCAAAAACAGATTAATATAATGTTTTATAATGTATTAATGCATCTAAGAGGGAGAAAAATACTGGACGCTGACGTGTATTTATTACTATTCCTGAAAATCAGAAAAAACAAACTCTGGGCACCTGTTGTTAAGTGAGTGATGCCGGGATCAAAGCGTGAAAGTGTGACAGGAATTGCGGAAGTGAAGGGGCTGGAATCGATTACACCGAAGGAAATAGGTTTCACAGAGAACGAACTCGTCACAAAGTTCCCCATACTCCGGTGCTCTTCTCCTTTGCCCTCCGTTGTACGTGGAAAATCTGCCCTCCCATCTTTTCATCTCTATCTTTTCCATCTTTCGTTTTCGGTGTTGCCCTTTCTCTTCTTCTCAACTGTTTCATATCGTCCATCTTTCCTTTCTTCCCCTTCAACATCTCTTTATTTCGTTTCTTTTTTCATTCCACTCTTCCGACCCCAATCACCAATGTGAACACTTCCCCAACATAATCCCATCTCCTCCTTCACATGCCACGTGACTGCAGTATCAAATGATTAAAACTGGCAGTGCACCACAAATGAAGAAGACAAATTATTGTTTAATTAATGTTTTATAGTTTTATTTTCCCTTCAGGTTATAATTACTTTTTTCCTCGTTCACCACAGTAAAAACTTTGCGCAATATTAAGGAAATCAATTGAAAGCATTCGTTCATGTAAATGAATTTTTTTCCAATGAACTTTTCCGTAGCGTTTTACGAAAACATACTCGAACACTGTATACAAATAAAATGGAAGTGCATATTCGCCTATACATTTTAAACATATTAATACAAAATATAAATAAAAATAACTCTCAGAAAAACTTACATTATAAAAAAAATATATGAGCCATAGAGTCACTCAAAATTTATCCGAAGCCGAGATATTGGAACCAATCACATCGGTAGTCGAGGAATATTTGCTGTTATTGTTCGAAAAACGTATATTATACGGAAAGCCTTGACAAAAGGAGAGGGGGCGATGCAGTATCATTTTGTTGACAGCTTTGAAGTCACATGGCATACGCCAAAGCATGTGAGTTCCTATCACATCTGGTTGTCAGTTCTTGAACCCTCGTCGTACGTCGCCCGCCATGCGCGACTATGAATGACACCGCACATTTCTCAACGTCGGTACTAAACTTTTCAACGTAATTTATCATTTTTTGCTTAATAGAAAAGTATTGTAGTATATACCAGGTAAAACATGAGTTATTTCTATTCAGGTTGAGATAATCTTTCCCTATCACATGATGCAAAACTATTTCTCGCCTATGCAAGACTTTAATTATACATCATTCATAAAGTATGATTTTATATGAGTCTAATCTTATATAAGCCCCTTCGTGTAACTCATTCACTCATTCATTCACTCACTCATCTAGTTATCATAAGTATAAAGTACTTGTACTTGTCGTACAAGCATGAAACTTGGTTCATCTTGTAGCTGGAGAATGACAATGAATGTTACAATTCCTAAAATTCGACAATATCAGTTTTTAAGTACATTTTTCAGTGATTTAATATTACGTAAATCACACGAACATTAGCTTGTGGATGTGCCATGCAAACTTGTCAAAGCCGCCTCGAATGTTTGTTTACAAAAGTATTGTACGTCTAATGGCGGCGAACTGCAGAAGAATCGTGTTGGGATGTTAATAAAAGGATAGTGCAAGTTATTTAAGGTTTTATAGACGTGTTAAAAGTATTGTGTACTATATGAGTTTAATTGTTTTGTGTCTTTGTGCAAAAATTAAGTGACAAAAATCGTATCTTTGAGAAATAATTTGAAACGGCATCAATGACTAGTTTCCAAACGTAATCGTAGTCAAGTTTTATTCGTCGAAATAACACTTATTCATTAATGTGTCGTATGCATTTTTGTGAATGATTAACTCAGTTACGTATTTGTATTATTATTTATATTGCAAAGATGTTGATTATTTCCATTGAAAAATGTGTTTTTTTATACGTAAGATACTTATAAGGAATGTATTACATTCCAAGACGTTTGACATAACTCGCTTTGAATAACTTTGTAGTATTGATATTGAAATTCGTTTAACGATTTTAAAAAGTTAAAGAAACTATGAACATTTTAAATTATATCGAGTTTTTATTTTATCAATAAGACATGTATGCAACAAGCTGTTGTAATTTGTATAGATTCCCTGATTCATTTCTAAAGTTTGTTTACGTTCGTAAAGAATGAAGTTTTAGGCAAGAAATAATAACTTTTTACCATGTGAAAGAATGCTTGGTTGGTTTTATATTGCACAACAGTGTTTAATGTTCAACATGAAACGTATATATTAATTTATCTAAGAAATTTTGTGGTATTTCTTACAATACGTCCAACAACGTATTTACATTTCATTTTTAATATGAAACTATTCATTGACTAGTTCCCAAACGTAATCGTAGTTATGTCGTCGAAATAACATTTATTTATTAATGCGTTTTTGTGAATAATTAGCTCAGGTACGCATTCGTAATTTTATTAACATTGCAATAATGCGTATTATTTTCGTTACCAAAGAGTGTTTTTGAATTCGTGAGATACGTATATGGAATTTATTATATTACAAGACATATTTGATATAACTCACTTTTAAGTTTTTTTGTAGCATTTATATTAAAATACATTTGACAATATTTTAAAGTGCAAAAACTAAGATCATTGTATATTATAGAGTGTTATTATTTTATCAATTAGACATGGTCAAGCTATATAATGTTAGCAGCAAGTAGTGACATTTTGTATAGATTCCTTGAATCATTTCATAAGTCTGTTAACGTTCCTAAAGAATGAAGATTTAGGCAATAAACAATTATTTTTACCACGTAAAAGTATGGTAGGTTAATTTTATATTTCACAATAACTATTGTGTAGTATATGTGTTTAGTGGTTTTGTGCAAAAATAAATAGACAAATATCCGATTTTTGAGAGCATATTTGAAACGGCATATGAAGAATAACAATAACTAATTGTCAAACGTAATCGTAGTTAATTTGTCGAAATAACATTTATATATTAATGTGTCGTATGCGTTTTTCTGAATGGTTTGTTTCAGTACGTATTATATATATTGCAAAGATGTTAATTATTTCTATTGCCAAAGAGTGTTTTTAAATACGTGAGATACTTATTAGGAATATATTATATTCCTCGACATCATGTAAGCAACAGGCGGAGGTGGTTTGTATAGATTCTTTGATTCATTTCTAAAGCTTGTTTACGTTCATAAAGAATGAAGTTTTAAGCAAAAAACAATTTTTACCATATAAAAGAATGTTTGGTTAGTTTTAAATTTTACAACTGTGTTTTATGTTCTACATGAAACATATATTAATTTTTCTAATAAATTTTACTATTTCAGTATCTCTTACAATACGTCCAACAATGGACCGAGTTTATATTTCATTTTTAAATAGAATCGATTGATTGATTCTTTTCAAAAATTTGTATACGTTCTAGAAGAATAACATTTTAGGTATGAAATATTAATTTTTACCTTGTAAAAGAATGTTAGGTTAGTTTTAAATTTCACAACTGGGTTTTATGTTCTACTTGAATCGTATTTATTAATTTTTCAACAAAAAAGCACTATTTCTGAAACACACACACTACGTCCAGCTATGGACCGTATTTTTATCTTCATCACAAATACACTTAGTGAAATACAGAATGTGTATTTTTGTTCATTTGTTCATTTATTTATGTAACTTTTAAGACTCTTAATGATAAAAAATTTTAGTTCATATTTCAACGCACATTGTGAAAAAGAAAAAATATCTATCATATCTCGTTAATACGTATCATTGTAAAGTAGTAGTTGTTTTACTCTTTGCATCTTTAACATTATGTGAAAATTTTTTATTTCCTACTAGCGTTAGAAACATGAAATTCGGTTTGTCTCATAGCTATAGAATAGCAATTAATGATAAAATTCAAAACATTCGAGAACGTTATTTTTTAAGTAAATGTTTAGGCGAATTAATATTTTACGCGTAGCAAACGAGCACGAGCTTGACAGTGTGCCACGTAATACAATCCAAAGCCCCCTCCAAAACAAAGAACTAGTATGACGGCGAACGGCAGATTCTATCGCTTAGGTTTCATTATAAGTAGTGAAAGTAATTTAAGGTTTGATAGAAGTTTTAAAGTATTGAATACATCAATTTTAACATAAGTATATAATAAACACCATACTTGTTAAATTATTTTGTGTCTTTCCAACAAAAGTGAATGTTTGTGGACATATGTGAAATAGCATTAAACGAGCATATTAGCTTGTGGATGTTCCATGCAAACTTTTTAAAGCCACCTGGAATGTTTTTTTACATAAATATTGTACAGTGGCGGTAAACGACGAAAGAATCGTATTGGGATTTTAATCAAAGGATAGTCCAAGTTATTTAAGGTTTTGTAGGCGTTAAAGTATTGTGTACAATATATGTTTCATTTTTTTGAGGCTTTGTACGAAAAGAAATGACAAAAATTGGATCTTTGAGAACATATATGAAACGGCATCTAAAGAATAAGACAAGTTGCCAAACGTAATCATATTAAAGTTTTATTTGTCGAAATAACATTTATTCATTAACGGGACGTATGCGTTTTTGAGAACGATTAGTTCAGGCACGTATTTGAATTTTAGATACATTGCAAATAATGCTAATTATTTACATTGGCATACTTTTTTTTTAGTATGTGAGATTATTATAATACACGAATCATTTTCCTTGATATGTTAGATATTAATCACATCGTTTTTTTGGAAATATTGATATACAATTTCGTTTTACGATCTTAAAAAGTGCAAATACTAAAATCATTACAAATTATATCGTGTTTTAATTTTATGCATACCAATGTCTAGTCATTTTATGAATACAGGAGGTCGTGAAAGTTTGTATAGATTCACTGATGAATTGTAAAAGTTCGAAATCTCTTACAATACGTCCAACAATGGGTCGTATTTACATTTCATATTATTTGCAAAGACAAATATAGTGAGTAAATGTTGGTCTCTTTAAGAATGTGTATTCGTGGACATTTGAAACGGAATCTGAAGATAACATTGATAAGTAGGAAAAGTAATTACAGTGAAGTTGTATTTGTTAAAATAGCTTTTATTTATTAATGTGTCGTATTCGTTTTTATGAATAATTTTCAGGTATGTATTTGAATTTTTTTTCAATTGCAAAGATATTTATTATTTACGTTGCGCAAGAGGGTATTTTAATAAGTGAGATATTTATAATGAATGTATCATTTTCCTTGACATGTTTGATATTAATTTAAATTTATTTTTGTAGTATTGAGATTGAATTTCGTTTTACGAACATTTAAAGAGCAATAACTAAGATATAAGACATGAACAAGCCAATTTATCTATGCAGCAGACCGTGAAAATTTGAATCGATTCATTGGTTCATTTCCAAAGTTCGTTTACCTTATAAAAGAATTAGGTTTTAGGCAAGAAATAATAATTTATACTATGTAAAAGTACGTTAACTTAATTTTGTATTTTAGAACAATGTTTTATAATCTTCTTAAAACGTGTTTATAAATTTTTCTAATAAAAATCACAATTTCTGAATCTCTTACAATACGTCTAACAATGGGCCATATTTTCATTGCAAAGACATTCAGTAAAACACTGTGAGTATATTTTGTTATGATTGTGCAATATTTTAGGCTCCTTAAGATTAAAATTTTTAGTTTATGTTTGATCGTTTCTCGTGAAAAAGAAATTTCATCTGATATCTGTTTTTTATACGTATCATTATAAGTTAATTGTTTTACTCCAAGCAATTTCTGTATGCTTGTGGCCCATTTGTTTACTCCTTGAATATAGTTAGCCATTACCAATACGACTCAAGGAATAATATATCGATGTTCAATAAAATTATTTTGTGTGTTTATCGAGAATATTTATCGATCTATTCTTTCATTTCGTACATGTGTTTATTTTAGTATTTATTTATCAGTTAGCAGGGAATGAATGTAACACATGACTTGAAAATTCACATTAATATTTTTTGCAAGGACATTGGTTTCCAGACTCGAATAATAAAGGTTTGTACAATTAATGCAAGAGTGTGCAAAGCGTGTTTCATATATTGTTAATAATTAAATCAATGTTACCTAGTGCAGTGGCAATACACAAGTTGCAAGCATATTTTATTTCACTAATACATCGGTAACGTTGGTACGCATGAACAAAGAATTTAGAGAAATATAATTAAGAATGTTTACGACAAACAGATCAGCGGAATGCATATTTATAATTGAAAATATTTCATAATAGTAAAAAAGAACAAAAGAACAGTTAGTTAGTAAGAAATTTTTATTGCTATTATACGGTGCCGTGGAAACCTATTTTCTGCCTTTAGATAGTGTTACCGGACGCACCACGCGTTTGATGGACTTCGCGGTGAATCATTTGTATCGAGCAATAAGGTTTTTTACCCTTCTTTTAGCACGGGCTCAGCCCGTTATTTGGGGGTCTGGGGGTCTAACCCCCAGCGAGCAAGGCGAGTTTATAATAAACTTAAGAAAACGATGTCATTCTATATTGTATAAATTGTCTAAATTAAAAAAAAACTTTAGCTTGTCGAAAATAGTCTAAAAATTATTTTTAATCTTCTTACGAGGCTTTTTTTACGTCGAAGTACAGTCTAACACCAAGTCCTTGAACTTAATGGACCAAGTCCTGACGGAGATCGTGCTTGTTAAAGGAATGACCTTACATGGTTCGCTTTTTATGTTTAAATAAGTTTCTTCTGTAAGTGGTCCAACTATCAACCTTTCTTTCTCGTTTTCAACCTCCCAAGCAGAAAGTTTTAAAGTGGGAAATATACTTAGTTACTTGAACATTTTGGTCGTGGACTCTTAGATAAACCTCTTTGAAAGGGTTAATCGTTTAAGAGTCAAAGTCCTGTAGGACACTTCTATTCATTCTTAAAATGTAATATTTGAAATATTAAAACAAATATGAGCTATATTTACTGTATACCACAACAGTAGGATCAAACCTGTCATTCTGTGTGTGGTCGTCTGTACGATTAAACTAGCAATAGTACTGTTTATTTTTTCATTTATTTCGGAGATGAAATCATTCGCGGGCCATCATGAATTTCGCTCTGGACATCATTCGGACCGCGAGACACGGGTTCAAGATCTCGAATCTACGTTTTTTTTCATTTGCAGCACTGAGTGTGCACTGGTGCACCCAGAGTGCAAAAAGGTTTATTCATTTGACAGAAATTTTACCAATTTTTCCATATGTCTATCGAAGTGCACATTCCACGCACTGATTGCAACCGAAATTGCTCGGACAATTTCTTCAGTAGAAGGACTGCACTGGGCATCGTTGAGATTAGTCTGTGGATAACGCATCTATGATGTTATGATGATGACCTTTAAGTTTATTGCTAATATTGTCTTCGTCTGAAAGCTCGTCAGATGAAGAGCAAGAGTTCTACGTCGAATGAGTCCTTTCCAAAAGAGAAAGAATTGTGGAGGTGATAGACTTCGTTTCTTTACTCCGATTACATAATGACGAACAGGTAACATTGCAATATACACACATATATACAAAAAGGTAATTAATTGATATGTACTGTTCATTCAAGTATAGTAGTTTCGTTAACTTTTGCGACCATGTGCGAATCGTGCATCTGGTCCAAGTGGATACTCAGAGCAGCAAATGGAAAATTCTATAAAATTTCGGATAAAAGTTTACCTCTTTATATTATACGAAAAAATAATTACTTAAAATATCAATGAATTTACGGAGTTCTGAGTTTAATGTGGAAGTTATGAATGTTACTTTATTTATTCAGAAGTTCCTTTTTGGGAATATTGTGGAGTAGTGGTTTGTATATAGGTCTCGAAGAATAAATAAATATATTCGGATTTAAATGACTCAATAAATAGCAATTGACATTGAATAACACTCCTTGGTAAACGATTAGAATAATCAAGAAATGTAGCTATATTATCATATAATTGCCATAGATATAAGGAGAAGATATCTGCCTCAAGTATTTTGTGTTTATTGTGTGTTCTGGACGACGTCTTAAAAATCATACTTAGGAAAGCACGTCATTGAGGAATATTAAACGGACGTATCGGGAGAATGTAATGAAAAAATCGATGCCAGGACCGGTGACAACATAAGGTTTCTCTTCGTTTCTACAGAGGTGAATCAGAGATAACTGGGGAATATTATCTCAGGTAAGGGAGACCCTGATACTCATTCGATATGAGGTCTCTCCTGAGTCACTCGACGCCCTCATCGCATGACTGTTGCTCCCTCACGGGGGAGTCTCTTAGAGGGTAGCGATGCGTCCACACCTGACTCAAGGGTATTAAGGGCTCCTCACTGACGCCTCTCTGCAGATACCCCCATGGTCCTAGATGTCACTCACACTGCTTTGGGTGGGCTGTTTCACTATTTACAGATACATTGTCTAACACTATTTCTTTATTTACCGATACGAAAGTACCCTACCAGAGCAATTTCTTTTTAGTTTGCACAATTCACATGCATTTTAATGATCGTTGAGTTTTTAATTTGTTTTTGAAACGTTTATCTGAGGTCGAAACGTTTTATTTATGTGAACTATTTGATTTGTACCGTATAGTATCTGTTAAAACAGTGTCATATTATTTCAGTTTTCTTAACAGACCAAGTAAAATGAATTTACAATCGATGTATATGCTAGTATAGTTCGATGGAATTTACAGATACACCATTTTTGGTAATAATTACATCAATTTCAGTACCTCAACATGAAATGGAATGGAAAGTTTGATTTGACACTTCATATCCGTGTCCATTTTTTTTTCTTCTTTTGACCAAATATAGGCCAACCTCAGATTAGTCCCCATTGTAATTTATCCTCCGTTAACGTATTACCAGAAATATAACATGTAATACTTCTTCACTCCTCATACTTCTTCTCTATTTTAAAATATATTCAAATATAATTTTTTGCCGATATATCAGTGTCTGAATAAACTAGACTATATTTAACAAGATTATTTTCATTATTATTTGTTTCAAGCCACCCCTCTCCAAGCATTCACACACTTCGTGACATTCAATTTTTAATATGTTTGGGAAGTGACATTCAACTATTTACACTTTTGTGAAAACCTAATCGTTCTTCATTTAATACCATTAACACATTGGATAAAAGAAAACCAATAAACGTATTAACGGGAAATGCTGAATACGTATTATATAATATTTGATATAGGGGCTTCATGTAATGTGAAGGTGGTTAGAGAAAATGTGATTTAATCGCATTCCACTATCTGATCTCGAGAACATAATTACAATGAGGGTCACAAATATAAATAACTTAGAGGCGCATATTTTATATCATTAATGTATCGGGAATTGAATGAATCACATCTGAGTATTTAAAAGAGAGAAACTTTAAACAAATGCATTTGAAGTGACTCCACTTTCTTATATATTTAGTGTTTCCGGAAAGAGAAAACCTCACTGTCACAATTCTTTGATTATTTGAATGCAATTACATTTTGTCATGTTTAACGAGATTAATCAATCGATTAATTTCGGAGTTAAAAATTCCCTCTTATCTCTATAGGTATTAGCCTTTTCCAGAACGTACCTTTACATACTAAAACCTCTTTCCTTGCTTGGTGTATTGCTGCTGAAAGTATTCTACCTACGCATATGTACGAATACTTCGATGCAGAAATATTATAAGCTTACATTGCCCCCTCTTATGCAACATTCTTAAAGGAACCACTGAGTTCGTTAAACATCTTTCTCCAGTGGCCTACTTTTCATGGAAATTCTTCTCTTTCCACCAACCTTTTCATTCTATTCACTACCTCCCCTACTTTGCTCGGCGTATAAGAAAACAAATTCCTTCCATCGGGGCAGGACGGCTAGCGTGGATCATCTGCCCTCTCCTGCCCAAACGATCCTCCCCACCCCTCGGTCCAGCAGCCTCCCACTCCTTCTCATAAGCTCTCTTTGACGACCAATGTATAGAAAAAGAGGAGGGGCAAGCGACGGCGAACACTCCGACGCCGCTCTGCATGGAGCTCGCAATCGATACGGAGGGCGGAATATCGCAAGCGGAAGGGCCGAGGAGCGAGAGCTAGCGCCTGTTGGTGCTACGCGCACGGTTGGCGTGCGGGAGGAGGCGCTGGTTCGGAGGGTGTGCTTGCTGATTAACGTGTCAAAGCCGCGACGCGCCCAAGTCTTCCCACGCTATCCGCTTCCGGTTACTTGACTGGGAAGCTCTCCTTGCATCTCTGCGTATCGTGTTTCGTTGTCTCCAGATCTTTTGGTAGCTGGGCATTTCATCGAGAATTTTCACATTGATTTATAAGTAAAATTGAACTTCTTTCTGAAATACAACTTGGAAACAAGTAATGATATAAAATTTTTCCCAACAATATTATTTTATTATTTTTTCTTTCTCAGTTTAACAATTTCTTATGTAATATCTTTTATTATAACATTTACTTTGTTCGCCTTTCATCTTCTTGCCTGAATTTTTAAACAAATATACTTCAATTAGCATAACTAACAACCACCACTGTTCTCTTTCTCTTTTATAGCTCTCGTCCAGGGTATTAGTTTTCCGAGTCTTAATATACTTCATTATAATCGCGAGAAATTGTTTTTCTCGGGAACAAAGTTCTGCTTTTTGCATTTAAATTCGTTATCATTCGTGTTTTTTTTTCCTTTTTTCAAATAAAATCTTTAACCTGATATTATTAAAATGTTAAATCTAAAATGTTCAGTATTATAAAACCCTTTTATTTCCACAATTTATCATACGGGAAAGAAGTGGCTATTTCCAAAATACAGTCTAAATAAAATACTCTTCGTTGGTTCAACTCAAAAACTAGCTAACCACGAAGTAAGTAAAATTGTATGTACTGAGTAATTACCGAAACGGGATTTGTGACGACAGCAAACAAAGAAAGTTCTTAGAAGAATATTAAAATTTCCACAAAGTCAATAAATTTGTTAACTCCAGTTCAAACAAATATATTTTCGTTTGAACTGGAGCTGACAAATTGTTTCATTAGCAAATTTAGTTTCATTAAAACATGTTTCATTAGCTTTACTATGTAATCTAGTATTTAATTTATTTTTCAAGGACATCTTGATTGGAAGAAGTAGCGCCGGCTACAAAAAAATAAAATTAATTAGTGTGCCAATATTTGCAGGCATGGTTCGAAACATTTTTCTCTTTTGCAAATATTATAAAGTAACTTATTTTATACTATCCAATAGCATTTTTATGTCGTATACGTTCTTGTGAATTATTCAAGCACACACTAATTGTACTTTAGCACAACAATTTCTTTTCACTAAATTTCATTTGTTTTGCATCAAATATTATAAAGTATCTTATTTGATACCGGTTATGTGAAAGTTAAAAATAAGTGGAAATTGACCTAGATTTTCAGAGCACACTTAATGTTGTTTATCATGGTCTAAAACGCATAACAATAAAATAATTGACTTATTTTAATGTACCACACGACTTGGAGCTTTTGTGAAAAGTATAATAAATATAGAGCCTTTGCAACACTGACGAGATATGGTTCTTTACTAATACTAACCTCTTTTATGTTTAATCTTTATTGATGACTATGAATATTAGTCGCTTCCAATGAATATTATCTTTCCAAAGTGTTTTTATATGATTTGGATTTTATCGAAGATAATGAATCTTTTCATTCTTGATAATATCAATATATTGTAGTAATTTCCCTTTCTGAGAATGTCTAATTGTCAATATGTGGCTGTGCGTCTCCTTTAACATGTGATTAAAAGTTGTGATTTGACCATAATGCACCGGGAAATTTGATATTTGTTTACGTAAATTGGAGTAGTATCCACGTTTCTTCGGTGCACAGAAATAACTTTGTTAAGCTGAATTATTGGAAACAATTCAAGTCAAGAAAAATTTCTTCTTCAAGAAAAATAGGCGTCTGTATGAAAATTATTCAAACGGCTTTTTTCTTTGGTTTTATAACTTACTCACAGTTATAACGTAATACATTGATTGAAAGTGTGGTGCAATAACAATAACCATGAAAAATCAACGTGCTACTTATCAGCTCTAATATTTTTATAATAGGATTTTCTAACGTTGCCTCAATTGCCGTTCGACTGAATCTGGGTTTCCAAATTTTTCTTCTTTACTTGTACGTCACGTTTTGTATCAGAGTGAGTTATGACGCGAAAAAAGACAGTAAGTTGTTGACTGAACTACATTCATCCCCACGAATATTGAAATATTTTCTCTGGAACTCTTTAATATCACATTAACGTATTTTTCTCTTTTGTTGGAAACACTCTTTCCCACGCCAAACCCGATTCATCTATTCACTTCCGCCTCATTCACGTTCCACTCTCTGAAAGGTTAAACCTGCTGTTCGTGGCAACCATTCGTCGTGTGGCGCAGGTGTGGCCGGGAAGTGGTCATGAATGGCGCCGAGGGTTGTCTTTCGGTGGCTCAGATATGAAAAAGAAGTCCTCGATGAAATACGGTGACCCAATGGGTGAAAACGGGAGGGAGGGAGACAGAATCGTGCCACGTTGCTCCGGTGCATCAGGTCCGTTTGAAAAGGGAGATTACTCCGTCAGCAAAATGAGTGGAAGGGAGTTTCACGCCTCTACAACTGCTCTGCTTTAGAAGTATCTCGCCGATTACATCAGGGGAGAAGCAGCTTTCGTGAGAGTTTTGTGGGGATTTATGATCATGTTTCGGAACTGCGCGACGTTTACAGCGTTTTTCTCGCAAAAAGTGCGATTTTTCGCTTTTTCGTATCGCGCATAATATGCTTAAGCAATTTAGGAACCTCCCGAGATCAGTACACACACATATTGTAGAAGAAATTTAATCTTAATCATTTCATATTTTTAAACTTATTGAAAGACTGAAAATTGTCTCTTCAGTACAGTCTTATATACGTTAAAGTGCATATTCCTGCCACCAATAGCAACATTAAATTTAATTGTAGAATTTTCAGCTGAATAAAAAATGTAATAATTTGTTACAATATATGAATATTACATCTTTGTCTGCATAGTAAAACCTAATGACTAAATATCGACCTATTAAGGCAGACAATTTATTATAGTATAGTTAGTGGAAATACATTATAGATCCACTATATAAAATAGCTAAGAACAAAAGATATTTATTAAAAACTAGTTATAAGTATATAGAAGAAAATTAAATATATGTTGTTCGAAATCTTAAACTATACTAAATCTAGATCCTGGGTACATTGTAAATACACGCCGTCCAAATTTCAGTTCCAAGCGTAATATCGCTTAGTGGTTAAAAATATTTAGATCAGTATGTAATAGATACGTTTGTATCCTATCTATTTTTTGTTGAATCTTGCAAAAATCAATTTGAGATACCACTACGTAAAAAAATATATTTTAGAGACGAAACTTCAAAAATCAGATTCAAAGTCCCATATATATCCGAGTGTAAATTTATATTAGTTGATAAGCTTAACGAGTAAATATTTGAATTGATAATGGAGACTTCATAAATCAGGCATTGTTTCGAGGAAGCCACTTATTTAGAAATGACCTGAGATGAAAATATGATATTAATTCGGAGAGACATGGTAGTATTTCTTTGGGGATGACAACCTTAATTAGACCAGAAGAAATACAGCCTTGATGAAAAACAACACTACAGTTAATTAGACTACAATGATGTGAAAAAATACCACCAAAATATAAAATATGTGAAAGAGGTTAAAAATATGCCATCAAAAACTCTCTAATTATTTTTTATCCTATCTTTCACCTTGGTTTTAAGGAAAGGGTATAAAAAGACAGGCTTAATAACTGGAAGCTAACAAAGTTGCCGTAACTCCAAAGTTTTTTCTTAGTTTCCTTTCAATTTCGGTGAAGGGTTAAATGAAAAATGTGAGAATAGACTATGAAACGGGGTTTACGATGGGAATCTTTAATGTCAGCAAAAATTATAAGACAACTTGAAGAATATTACTGCAGTAGTTGAGCTATTTTAAATAATAATGATTGCAATAGGTTTATACTGTAAAGAAAAGTTTCCGTGTTGAAATTGGATTAACTGGTTTACAATCAGAAACAAATAATCGTGCAATAATACGTTATTGTAATTTAAATATTATTACTTCTTGCGTCGATCATATTCATGTGTAACAAACACTTGATAGAAAAACATCATTACAAATAATTGAGTATTTTTTTATGAAATAGTTGAGATATGGGAATGATCTGTTTTCATATTTTAATAGATGTTACTGTTGCAAGTGTTGAGAAAACGTCGTGCGTCGTGTAATAAATATACGTATTTTTTGAACTGTACCTCAAAATAATTGCCACAGTTATCACTTGCAGTATTTAATTGGTGTCTCATTAATACTTCATCTCTGAATATTTATGGGGAAAGGTTTTGTGTAAACAGTTTTAATTGGTTAATCCATTTTGCAAAAATCGGTTATACATTCAAATGCTGTAGTTAAAATGATGTATTTTCATGATCTGTAGAGCATTTCCAGTTAATTTTGTAAAATGTTTTTAACGAGTTCATGTAAAAAGATATATTCTCAGGAGATGTTCAAATGACAAATTATACCCTTATTTTGTTGTCGGGTATTTTTATCATCTAACAAATGAGTAAATTAGAAATCATGATAATTAGAAATAGTAATCCTTTGATTTTTAATAATGACATATCTGATAAATAAGAAAAAACTTTTGAGATGTTTTCGACGGTACTAAGAAGTAAAGAACTGGCGTTGATAAGGGAATTTGTGTGGTGAATGGATACAATCCTGCAATCTATTGGCAAAGGAAATTAAGTAGAAATATGTTCTTTCTGTTAGCACTTTCAAAATAAATTTAATTCGTTTATGAAACATTGTGTTTCAGTTAAAATATTTGTGAATCCTAGGTGTAAGGTTAATTTTATTCCCTGACTAACCAGTGTCAAATTTTACTCAAATACTATAATCCTAGACGTTTGCTGCTCTAGATTGAAAACAAATTCACATTTATTTTCCAGTATATGGGTTTAAATAATTTTTATCTTCGGGTCTTCATGAAAATTGATTCCCCATCATTTTATTCCATATATTTGTCTCTTAATGACCTTTTTCTACACGTACGGTTGTATTGGTTTATATTCCGATTTAACTACACATTACTATTGGAAACTTTTATCAAGTGAAATAATAAAATGTTTCGACCTAAATCCTACAGGTAGACTTGATACAAGGACGATGTAAATTACTAGAAAACATTCATTTTTGTAATTTATTTCATGTGTGGAACGTGACTTTCCCAATGAATAAGCAATGAGAAAAAGTAACCTACAGCTTTTGATAATAATTTAATATTGTCGTATTTTACTTCTTTAAGAGCTCTCTTTTCTTCTTCATCCTTAATTCTTGCCTTAAAAATGAGAATCAAATTAAGAGATGTTGGGGTCGAAGATTTATGAAAGGGAAATTTCACAATTTCGGATATGTTAAACGCACTTCGTTGTAAAGGAAGTCGAATCGGCACCACAGACCATTGAAGCGAGCGGCAGTAAAACGAGCACGGAATAAGCACGCTAGTAAAGCCTCAGCGTGAGCCCTGGGGCCCGAGGACCGTCAATTGAAGGGACGCGACGGGAAGAAATGTAGGGAAAAAAGAGAGAGGAAGAAACCGAGAAAAGACGGGGGAGGCTCCTTGGGCGGCGGCTTGGCGCCCGCGGGGTCCTCACCCGCCTCTACGCGTTGTGCTGATATCGATCGGTGCGCGCGTCCCGGGCTTCCGTCGCCGTCGCCCCGTCGTCCCCCCCCCGCCGCAACCCTTCCACGCCGCCCACGCGCGCCAGCGGCTGGACAAGCGGTAGCGTCACTCTGCGCTGGATCGCCCCCGAAACCTCCAAGCAGCGGGATCAGAGCTGCGGGAAGTCACCTCCCTCCAGCCTGATCCGTCCGCTCTTTTCTGTGTTTGCACCGAGCTTCGGAAGTCTCCATGAGGATGAGTTCCAATAGGAAAGGATGTTGACGGAACTCTCCATAAAACTATGGGTGACGCGTGCACGTTTTTCTTCCTTGATTACAATGAAATTTAGAGGATAACGTAAAATACTGTGCTGAAACAAAATTATTTGAAGACCTGCCAAAATTTCTTCAGAATACTCTCAGGACATTTTTAGATTTTTAACAATATAGTATTTTGTCTTGTCTTGTATAAGCTTTAACAAATTTATCGATAATGAATTTACGTGTAAGATGCATTATTAAGGGAAGGCATGGTGACAAGATATTCAAAGAGGCAAAGGAAAAATTCTTCAGAGATCAAGCCTATTCTCTACGAGAAACTGATATGGATAATTCAATACATTCAAATGAACATCACATAAACACAGAAAATCACTCACACATTTATATTAAGATCTTCATAACTTTTTACAACTGAAAAAATATTTCTCTTTGTTATTGAGAGGGATACCGGGCATTATGGTATTTTTAATAAATTGTGGTGAGCATTTTAGTGATAAATCATTTTTTTCATTATTAACTTTAAATCCATTTGAAATAACGACGGATAGATTTGTAATTCAAGAATTTTACATGAAAATTATGAGAAGAAAGTACGTGAATTTTCTTGCAAATCATCTTCAGTCCCTTGAGGGCTCAAATTTTTTGAGGGAGTGGGGGGAAAACTGATCATATGTTTGAAATCCAACATTCACAATACGGCAACACGAGGAACCTTCAGAAATCTCTCAGGAGCTTAATTTGTCCATGAAACTATTAGGTCTTTTTAATGGAAATCCACCTGTATCAGTTTCTGTTTATACCGCAGGATTGACGTACAGGCTGCGGCATGCAACTGGCCGCGTGGTCATGCTCTGAGCGGGATGAAGTTTAAATGTCACGGTACAATAGAGACTCATGAAATAGTGATAAAAATCTTTAGGTTTTAGGATTTGTTTTAAAATAATTGTAAGCTTGTGAATGCATTTTTATCTCTCCTGATCCTAATGAAAATAATGTTTACTCTATTTTGTTTTGTTTTCTTGTAACAGAAACATTTTTGTGGAATGTTTCTTTTAATTTTTTGTCAGGCACGATTCATGAGCGAGAAAATCGTAACTAATAAAATGAGCTAATTCTTTTACTTGGAGACATTTTCTGAACAAAATCTGTTTTCTTTTTGTGCCAATGAGATTTGCATCAGAGAGCAAGTAATTCTCATATCTTCCAGGTGCGCGTGCCCGTGGTGGGCATTTCTCAATGGAAACATGCCAGCTCATTAATACTAATTATATTATTACAATTATTATTTGCGTTGATTTTTTGATTTTTTTCCTCCGTGCCACGGCAGTCATGCCATTAACTGGGGTTTGTCTTTATTACACTTAATTACTTTCCTGTCTCCTTTCTCATAATATTTTTTCTTCTTTATTTATTCATTACTTTTTGTTTTAATTCCTTTGCTGATATTTATTCCTTGATGTGCCTACCGATTGTCTCTCTTGTTTTCTTTTTTAATTGCTCTTTCCTTTTATTTAAACATTTCAATTTGCCCTATGTCTGAGCCGTTCCATTTAGCCTTCTCTATGAAAGTTTCCGCCTCTAACCAACGTGGAGGTAGGTACATGTCTACTATCTATCTTTTATCATCCGCAATGTTATTTGTTCCATGAATTCTGTTGTCGCGTCATAAACAGCTTTATTTTGTATTAAATTTTACCAAACACATAGCTCTTCCTTGTTAATTATCTAGTAGAGATTAAAATGACCTAGATTTCTCCCGTACTACTCTTCTCCTATCTCGCGCTCAACTTGTATACGGCGCCTCCAAGTATTCTATTTGAGCTTCACTCTATCATCCCACTATGCGGTCACTATTCTCCTCTATACCTCTTTCGAATTTGAACAATTTTAATACGGCGGTCTTCAGCCATGGAACTGATACTAGTCTAACAATTAACTTTACAACTCAATGTCTACTCCCTGTTTTCGTTTCGATGAAATGTAATATACGTGCTATCGATTCTTCCATCCGTTTTCTTTGTCATTCTAGAGCATGTCAGGAACTTTCTGTTCTCCAAAAGTTGTTGAGATGACCTTGTCGGAAACACATTTTTATCGGAGCGTTTTTGCCACCGATCCAGACTGGCACGTATCGACTTTCTCTCTCCTTTGGCAACTACAGAGCTCAGTATCAGTTTATTGGAAATGTGCACTGCGATCAAGTAAAAAATTCTCTTCTTTGAATACATTGACTATGGTAGATCGTTTTATTTGCTTTGTAAACACATTTCAATGATTGATCGTAAAATGATAACTATTCTTGGAGCTATGACTGGTACTAGCAGTAGCAGCAGCCTCGAGTTGTTTTGACGTACGATTCTTCATATTTTGTGTACTTTTCTTCTTTCGACGGAGTAATGTTGTGGTTTTACCGGGATGATACATATCTGTCTTTATTGAATTCCTGTGAAAATAGGTAGAACGGATTTCCAGTAAGTTCCATTTATAGTTTTTTGTATCAAAATGTTGAATATATCTCATCAGTTGAAATTCTTAGATCATCATCTTTCTACAGATATATTTCTGAGATACCTTTTCATCTGGGTGTAGAAACATTTTAGCATGATATAAAGTGAAATTACTGAAATCTTCTCAACATGAAAGTGCTATTACAATTTACTCCTTTGTTATAGACATGCTGATTACTTCAACGTGCTTCAGTATTTAATTTTCAAATGAATGAAAGATTGGGGTGGTTCGTCATAATTATACATCATATTCACTAAATATACCTCTATATTTTCTATCTCAGTGCAAAGGTAAGAGAATAATTATATTTGAAATTTTTATTGCACTCTCTAATGCAGTTTTGAAATTTTCAATAAAATACTTTGCGGCACCATTCAAAAGCTGTAGTCCGATAGTCTGCGGATAAATCATTTATATTTCATACATTCAATTTTTGATGATGCATCAAAACTGAACCGTTTCACTCGAAACATATCAGATGCAGTGAGCAGATTGAAAAGCATCAGCTCAATAGTGATAAGCCTATTTTTAATTTTGCATTTCATTCATTTGTTCCCTGATTTTTTCATTAACTCAACACTGCTGGCTTTTTTTTCCTCTTCTGATATTGACATTTTACTCAGTATGTAGTATTAGATACACTGAAATATTATTTTACATGCTTGATATCCTGTGATTTTTCTTCCACGTTAATTTTACTCTATCAACGTTGTTACGTCTTTATTTTTCATTTGTACATCATTTTATAGTCAATTATATACATAAAATATTTGTATTGTCATACATTATTTTATCCAATTAGAGTTATTCTCAAATGTCAGGAAGATTTTTGCGAGTATTTTCACGATTCAAAAGAAATGTGAGGAATCGTTACTGACTTTCGCAGATGTGGCATGACGTGTTTCCAGTCTTGATGTTCCAAATACTTATACTACTCGTACTATTTCTGCATTGAAAACCAGCCTGGTCACCTACCAACCTAAGTAATTAAAAATATTAATCGAGAAAGATGGATATGATTATAAGCTATATAGTTTGGTCCGACGCTCCCAGGTTGGAAATAGACTGGAAATTGAATTTCGTTCAACTGATCCTCCTTCTCCTTGGAAGCCCACCTGTCAGCGCGACGCCATGCCCTGTCTCTCGCAGTTCGTCGCCGCCATTCACAAGCTGCTGCATCTGCCTCCCGCTCCGCGATGGTCCCACTCCGTTCATTATTGGATAATGTCGCTATGCCGTGGCACTCAGCTGCAACGCGACGAGCGCGCAACGTGACAGCGGACGTAATGTGCTTACAGATTTTTTTGTCGCGCTCCGCTTCCGCTTACTATGACGGGACATTTTTGTCTATAGCGCAGAAGTGAGGTTGTGCTAGGTCAGAGAGGGATGATGTATTTTTCCTTCACAATCATTATTGTTTTCTGGGCATGGAGTGTATGATTTTCTGCAGCTTCTACGTCAGTCGTATTTGGACGCATTTTCAAGATAATATACTTGGAACTTGAAATAGATAGTTATTTTCATGACGTATTTCCGACTAATTTCTGAGTCCGTTTTCTATTTTTTCAAATACTTTCATACTCATTGATCTCAACATACTCATCTAGCCAGCCAAAAAATAGTCGGTGCTCGTAGTGGATATGTCTTTGTATTAGAGTGCAGGGATACGTATATCAGTCTCAATGAAGTGATAATAGATTAATACTGAATGGAAATGTTTTAAAAGACCCACAGTTAATATCTCATCCACGCACATATGTTACTACTACAAAATGATTTATGTCATTATATTTCGTCAATAAATATTTTATAACATTTTTAACTCCTCTTTATACATTTGTTTTTTTAATCTATTGGCCAATGGCTACTAGCTTATCGAGAAACACCCCGACTTGTTAGTATTAGCATTGCGAATTGCATCGATAACTGTTTCGGCCATGCGAAACTTGAGCGGAGTTGCTGGCGTCTGAGCCGAGTCGGAAGGCCGTAGGGCGAGGAGTGAGAAGTCCGTGCAGGAAGAGTTAGTGGTTGTAGCGTCGGCGGGGCAAGAGGGGTGCGCGTAACGCCAGGGACGTGCCGTGTTCGCCTTCTGAGAGCTTAATAATCAGAGACTCATATCGTAAACTCAAGACTTTTCAGAACATAACTTCTCCTGCACATGTTCAAGTACGAGGCGAAAATGAATTGCTGTCATATCTCTCTCTCTTCGGTCATTTATTTCAGATCACTGATGAAAGTCCAGTGTATACCAAGCAAGTCAGACATCCGGAGAAAGCAGAGTTATCTCCGAACAAATTGAATATTATATACAATTTTATTACGTGAGATGTAGTCAGTAAAGGAAAAGATCCCAACTTTTTTCTTCTTTCTTATTGTATTCAGAATTTCTGGCACAATATTGAAGACAATTACGACATGAATAGAACGGACTTGTATAAGAATCAGTATTTGATAAAATCCAAGACCATGTAGTTCCCTGGGTGGTTTATAAAACATTGAATGTGACCATTTTTATCTTACGTCAATACAACGAGATGTAGATCCGCGCTTTTCTGCCTTGTCAATAGATATTCAGTTTACTAACTTGGAATTTACTATGTAACTAGTCACAAAAATAACATTTCACAAATGACACATACAACCGGGATATAATTTGAAAGTTGTAAATTTTAAGTAAATCTTACTTGTAAAACATTATTTGAAACTTTAAGTCAATATTATATTCCTAAAGTTTCGTTATCAATAGTTCCCTAATACCTGCAAAATAAAAATATATATTATCGAGTAAGAAGCCAATAGGATACGATGATTTTGGGAGCCTGCTAGGCATATGATTGTTTTTTGTATCCTTTAGATTTAATGCATTCCAGTTGGAGTTTTGTTTTTCCTTTATTTCTTCGAGGTATTGAATATTAACAATATCTTAGTATTTCTCTATTTTTTCCTGGTTCTGTTCTTGGAATATATATCTTTATAGTACCGAAGAGTCAGATTTGAGGTTTACTATTGAAAGTTACTATTGACTGAAGAATCCTTGCCTTTCAATATTTCTTGGTCTAAAACTTTAAAATTGCACATAAATGTAGTAGGCATTTTCGTTTTCGCAGCTTGTTATTCATTCATTTGGATCTGAGCGTTAAGGTGGTTAATGTCATACATCGTAGTATTGTGATTAACTGGATAACGGCAGTTGTTTGTCATACGTTAACTAGAGCATCCAATTCTGATAAATCTCTCTAGAACTCTTGATGTACTGTTCCTCGTAAAAATCGCCGGAGGTCACAGTTGCTTCTTCTTTCATAACGAAAGTTATTTCTTCGATTTTCTTTATTTGAAACCTGGATCTCGTCACTAGAATATAAATTATTTTTCCACTCAACCTTCATATTTGATGTGACCTTTTGTTTGGTCTCAAACATTTCGAGATGAGTGAAAGCGAATTTTTTCAATTTTTTTTCTATTCGGGAATAAATATACTCAATTATGGCAGCTGTACAACAAAAAGAGAGAGGCTTTTTTGAAAATAACATGATATGTGCATAGAAACCAAAAGGTAACGTTCCGTTTAAATTACCTAATGTACAATTTATAAAATAAGAAGGTACCGTAGTATTAAAAAGCCATATAGGAACATTTTTTACCAAGTACAAAGCATTGAATGTTGTTTTTTATTTTCGCGTCGGAGTAATTCAATCTTCATGAGACAAGGAAATTTAATTTGCTTTTTATTCTGATTAACTCTAAAACGGGACATTAGTGCCTATTTAAAAACGAAACTTTATTATAAAATCAACTCTTCATTAGCTATATGAGAACGAGTAAATTTATTTGCCAGCAAATCATCGTGGAATACCAAACTGAACGGAAATAAATATTTCCGTATTATAATATTTTCAGTTATTGTGGTTAAAACAAAACGTAAACACAAATAAGGCAGTACATAATTTATTAAAAGTTTTAAATGACGGTCAATTTGGATATGAAAATTTTTTGTTGGAAATAATAATTATAAAACCAACGAAAGACAAATTATATCACGCATTCTTGAAATATGAAGTGTTCAACATTCATTGAAAACAGTAATGAATAGTTAATAAAGTTAATACAAGTTGGTTGGAATTAATTCGTCTATCGTGGCAGTTATTAGCTTTTACATAGTAAATTTTACATAATTAAAATGGTGTTTAATATAAAGAATACAATTAATATAAATAATGCAGAAAATCAGAATAGTGGTTTTATTGGAGGCGAAATACTGTCAATAAAAATGGGTAATAAAATAAAATGTGATTGATAGCTTTTACTTTCATTAACCATCTGCTTTCGTAAAAATAGAAAGAAAATGTTAGCAAGGAGAACTGATAATTATTACGGTTAATGTGATAATTAACATGGTTTTAAGTTTTGTTTGTGTATAGTAAAGACTTATGAACTTGTGTGAAAAATGCGTCTCTTACAAATGTAAATGTTCGAATGCGAATACTCATTTAATATGGTTATGAAAAATACTATATAAAATATTGACATAATTCACTGGGAATTGTTGATGACGGACCTTGTGAAACAGTTAGTGAAATGTCCGTTGGTAATGTAATATTAGGAAGTTAAACAAGGTATTTTGATTAATGTTATTTACTGAAATATAATATTACATTTAATGCCGCCCATCAATTTGCAGTTCTTTCAGAAAAGTGCTGTAGCTGCTGACTTATCTGCTCTGGTAACAGAATAATCATTTCATGCATACTTCCATTCTTGAATATGTTTAACCACCAGGAATTTAGGAAAATTGTACAGCACGGTAAATGTTACATTCATATTGAAGGAAATCATTTCTCTAGGTTGAAACGATGAAGTAACACGTGAATCATAAAAAACACCATTTACATTGAAATATCTTAAACGTTTACACTTGAAATATTTCTCGGAAAGTATTGTAAATAGTTGGGTGAAAATGGTAAAATGGTAAAATATGTGAAAATGGTTAAACTTCCTTAACACGGTTCATTTTACGTACAGTTTCGTGAAATAAACATCAGACTACACACAGATTGTATGAAAATTTTCAAGCATGCTCTATTTTCCAGTACGACTCGTATATACTGAATAGCGCTTACTAGTTGCGGCATCTGGGTTCTCTCACGTCGGTTGCGTGGTTAAAATAGTGTGAGTTGTCGTCTCTTTTTTTTGTCGTGTTTCCTGGTTAATTCAATTTTGGAAATCAATCGTAGTGAACAAAACACTATATTAAATGAACCATTCCTTGATCAATGAATTTTGTTTATATGTTCCGAGAATTAATAACCTAGTTGAAGTTAGTTTTTTTGTTGCTCCCCCTGTGGTGTTGAGAGTCAACTCGTACTAACAGCACCCATTTCTCGTCCAATATCGTGTAAAAAGCTTATTTTTGAACGCCCTATTTCTGTACACGCAGATGACATCAAGCGTGACGTCATCCATTTCACATCCGTTTCTTGTACAGCAATTGAACGCAAATTATATGTAAAATGAACCGTGGAAAAAGGGTTTAACGGGTTGGGTTTTTAACCCTGCACCTCTAGCTCTGTATGCACGTTCGCTAATACTTCATTCTTCACCTAATACTACCTCTATCCTCAACTTTCAAAGAGGAAACCATATGAGTGCTACATATAGCCTGTAGATTGGGATTGATGTTTGGGTTATGTGTTGCAAATAAGTGGTGCATATATAGTACTCTTACGTTTGAAGTCACCATATAGTCTCGGGTCTCCTTCCTGGTCCGTCTTTTCTGCAGGCCGGCATGTATCTAATGGTTACAAGATTGGGATTCAATATTATTGGAAAGGCGTGTTTGTCCACGGAATCTCTTAACTACGGAACCAAGATTAGCTAGCATGCGGTCCGTTGTAGTATCACCGCTCTAGAGAATCAAAGCAACCATATGAGAATGATTGATACGCAAACACTACGTCACATAAAAAATCACAGATACTGTAGTTGATTTTCCTTCCGTCTTCATCAAAAGCACTCACCCAAAATTCACATTATAATATGTACTACATTTGTGTAATATCTCACTTCAGTATAAGCATCGAATTTCTCTCATTTCACATCAATCAGCCACAAATTGCACATTTGATCGCTGCGAGAGAGTAAGCAAGAACTCTTATGCTGAAACATAGTTTGAACCAAACGAAGTGTTGGGAGAATAAAGGACATACATGTGCCATTAAAAATACATCACCATTATTTATAAATTACCGCTGAGCGTGAATATAACTGAACTACCTCAAAATAGGACACAAGATGAGAGTGAGTAGTTTTCTTGAAGCTGTCGTGAAACTTCTTGGTCCCAGGATTGTTAGATTCCTCGTACTACGCGACTAGGTCTAAAAGCTTTCAATAGAAATTTTGAGGAGTATAGTAATACCTCAGACAGGGCTAGCCTGTGGTTCAACAGTTTATCAGTTGATTCATATTTTGAAGTGTAATAGTTCATTGATCATTATCAGGAACACTATTCAATATTAAAATTTTTGTACTATATAAATATTGTCAATTTTTGTTCTCGATGTTGCGTAGTGGTTAACCAACTGTTTCTTTATTTTGTTTCTTGAATGACGATTAAAGTAGACTTAAAAGAGCTGTATCAGATAATTAATTTTGCTAAGTAATTCATAACTTGTATGAATCGGAATATTCCTCAATTTGAGTTTCAACTTAAATTGCTTTATTGTAAATGTATTTTTGCAACGTGGGTTACACATCTATCAAACTATGTATTACCTTCTTGATTAATTTTAGAAACCGTATATTTTGATTAGTAATCAATGTTATTTATATCAAGTTCAAATTTGTTCTAGTCAGTTAAAAACGTGAATTCTATTTATTCACGGGTTCAAATTTAAAAAAAGCAATAAATAAACAACCTTCGATTGGATCCCAGTATTGTGAACAAATATCAAACACTGTATAATTGAGCTGACATTTATTCGATAACGTGACATCAAATTAACTTACATCGTATGCTGCAATTAACAGAGCTATGGCTGAAATGAATGGATCGGACTAAATCAATAAAAGACGGTAATTATATTACTGCTGTTCATGTAAAAAACGACATCATTTCCCGTTTAATGTCATCTTTTAGGATCCTCCACCATCAAAAGCCATGTTGCGCGTGATATTTTCGAGACATGAATGCATGCTTGTGTTACAAATGCTAATATTACTGTCCTCCTATTGATTCAAATATTTTTGAACAAGCAACTGTTTGTTTATCCTATAATTTATTTGTTTTGTGAACTGTTTCATTGTTACAAAACGTTAACAATTTTATTGATACGAACATTGGAAGTTTTAAATATATAAAAGGGGATTCTATAGTCTTATTAAATGAATCAAGAGGTTCAGAGTTGTGTACTTCACAGTAAAGCCATTTTTAGTCCGATTAGCAAAGCTAAGAAACTTTTCACCCACAACGTAACGTAGCATCACTGATCTAGAAATGCCTTAAATTCATTCTAAATTCTTAAATGTAATTATGCGATNCCTAGAGTGCTCCCTAGATACTGTCTCTTATACACATCTAGATGTGTATAAGAGACAGTATATATACAATGAACACCAGAAATTATATTTGTAGAATAAGACATATTTTCTTTCTTCTTTTTGCAGGCCATTATTATTCTCATTTCAATTATGCCCTTGTTCATTGTTTCGAACTTCTTCGGTTGTCGTCTACGATCTCTTTTAGCCTCGTCCATTCCCTACACTCTTTTCGTCTTATGCTCTGCATCTTGTCTGGAAAAGACGTGTCTAATGAAGATTATAACATTATAAACTAACGAGATTTTTTCTTGTGTTTCAGCCATTCTCAACTCGCTGTGTCATCAGTTCTTGTCAGTGAATGTCTCTGCCATCCTGTACCTCATGAACTACGAAAAATACGGCCGCAGCACTGCATCTGCACAATACTTCTTGCAGCTTGCTGGTTATCTTGGAATCCCGGTGATCGCGTGGAATGCTGACAACTCAGGCCTCGAAAGAGTAAGTTTACTTTGTTTCATTTGTGTTAGAAAACAAACACTATGTTTTTATTACAAAATTGCAGTGATTTTATTACAAAATGTGATATGATGAACCTCTTCACGAAATTACATGCCTTAAATTGTTTTCGTATTTCTGCTGTGTGAAAAATAAATCATTTTACAAATTGAATTTTCAACTGAATCCAAATCATACGAAGACACAAGTGCAAAATTAATAAATAAATTTGTCACGCATTAAACAAAAATGAAAATTCCGTTTTATGAATACCATTAGACCTATCTAAATCGATAATTTTTCTGGGTTCTTTCCTTTTGTCTATGTGTATACTTTTATTTCCATTCGAGGCTATTCAGCTCATTCTCCTATCTTTAACGACGTTTTTCGTATAATCGCAATGTATATCTCATTAAAATAATTTCAGACGTCTTCTCTGATTTACGAATAGGCAATAGCGGAATCTGCTTTTAAGTATTCGCAATGATACACGAAATAGTGTTCTTTAACTTAACGGTAGAACGTACGAATAATGAAAATAAACCGAATATAGAAAATAAACTAACATGGATACCAAATCCCTTCGTAATATATAAACTTTGTACCTGGAGTACATTTTTCTTCCTGGTTAGTTATTACCCTCATGATTTGTATTTACGTACTCCTGACCTCAGTGTATAGCTAACATGTCAAAGACATGACAAGAAGTTCCGCTATATTTATGGTTATTATTTCGATATCACGAAGTAATCAACTATGATGTACGAAACCAAATGAGAAGAGATAACTGAAGAGAAATAGAAGTAAGAAGTTGTGATGCTCGTAACATGCATGGTGAAGCTCGCCAGTCCCTTCTGCCCATTCCTGTTCTTCGATTTGAAATCCCTGTAGCAACCTTTTGTTAAGAAGTGACGCCCGCTATCAGTGAGCACGCGGAGGTCTCAGCCGCTGCAAGTATCAATGCGCCCTTGAAAGCTTTCAATGCGCTTTCGCTTTACATGCGCGGAGATGAGGGAAGAAAAAGCCCACGAATGAAAAATGAACGATGAAAGGCCAAACGCTCCGGTATTATGCCTGCCCACTGAAAACGATGTTGCGAATCGTTCAGTAGAATCCATGTCAGAAATTCGCCCGAAGCCACAGAATATCATTTTATGTACTAAGATGTTTTTTACTGAAGATTCATTTTCAAGACATTATACTTGAAAAAGTTCTTCGGAATAAAGAATGCACTTGAAGAAGATGTTAAGTGGGTGATAAACATTAAAAATGTCCATTTCGTGACTAAATAAAGAACTAAATTTAATTTTATCTCGTTTGCGTTTTAATGTAGTTGTCCTGGTGATACAAATAGGCAAAGAATCTAGGAAGAATCAAGACATTGTACGAGTAAGTTATTGACGAAACAGAAGCAATTTTTGTAGTCGGTTCTTAAAGTTATAATTAGAATTATACATATTGTCCAATCATATTTCACAAACTACAATTTCAAGTCTATGATATCGTAAGGTATACGACAGAAATACACACAAACTTTCAAGCGTTGAATTATTAAATATATTTATTATTAATTATACATATAGCTAATTCACAATTTCTCGCTATCTTATGAACTTTACAAACAATGGAATTACAAACATAATTGGTCTATTTACATGATAAAAATCTCATGAACCGTTCACCATCAGAAGGTTTTCCAACTCGGGAACAAAGCTCCTCCTAGAGTGCTCCCTAGATAAATGGAACTAAACTAGTATTAAGCATTGAGTTTTTAAATAGGGCGTTAGGGCTCCCAACAAGGCAACGGCTAGAAATTTTTAGGAAAAATATTGCTTCATTACGCGTGTTTTTTAGTCCCTTTCTTTGTGAATATATGTTAGAAGACAGAACAATGGAGAACTGGTAGTATGTAAGCTGTTATAATACAGCGTTAAATTTATTATTAGCATAAAATCAAGATATAAATGGTTGCAGATTTTTTATTTTTAAAAAGAAAAATGAAAATAGATTAAATTTTAAATAGCATTTATTGATTTAGTTAAAATATTGAATTAAATTTTTGGTGGTAGATTTATATAGCTATTAATCTCTTATACACATGAGTAATTTGGATTTAAGCCCTCACAAGCATAATTAATTACTGCACAACATCTAGCAGTTTTAAAGAGCTTGCTTTGTAATTCAACGCGTACAACATACAGTGGATTCACTGTGCAAATATTTCGTCATTTATAGGTAATAAAAATTAATTATAGTATTGAATATAGTAAGTTTAAAAATATATTTTTATTAGCAATAAAGAATGGAAAGAAAATTCAATTGCAATACTTTGACAGATCAGTACGATATGAATATATTTTCAGGTCCCAAGAATTATCTTGATCATATTTTTATTCGTCTGGGTGATATAACTGACACGACTTGACAGTAAATAATTCCCATAGAACCTTTTCAGTTATTGCTTTGAAATGAAAATTTACTTATCGATAAATAAGTAACTTTGACGTTTATCTGCACCATGTCAGAAAAATATTGCCTATTTTCCGCAAAATAGGATATATAGTTGCATTCAAAACACAAAACAAAATGAAAAAATAACTAAAACAAAAATCGAACACATTAAATGACTGAGGCTTTTATAAATAATCGTGATCAAATTGTAACAAATTCCTAATTCGACAAACCGGCCACAGTTTCACAGAAAAATACAAAAAAAACACATCTACAGAAATCTGATCTACAGAAACACAATAATTGGCTTCGCCAACCACTTGATAAAAACATATCTTTCATACACAGACATCAATCACAACTTGGAAATACACAACAAAGGACACTTTATCAATAGCTAACAGTACTCGAAACTAACAAACACATTAAGTACCAAAACACCAGAATGCTAAGTGCACACACTAATTACAAATCACACATCCTTAGCGTATTACTTTCAAAACCACCACCTCGGGGTCCTACCACTCTGGAGGGCAAAGGAGGTACTAATGACGGTAACCTTCATGTTACCGAAAACGTTGTAAGGGCTTATTTATCTAGTTAAACTTCATCGGTTCATTGATTTGAATTGATTTTAAATAATTTCTAACATTTCCTCTCTATGCACTTACTACGAGGCTTCAAAAATAATTCTTCAAATAAAATGCTTCAAAGCGAATGTTTTCAACTGAAGTCATAATTATTGAATAGTATGAGTGTGAATGTAACATTTCTTTCAGTATAAGCAGATGAAATTTATTCCGGAATGTTTTAATTTGCTTACTTCACAGAAATGTCTGCGGAAATAAAATTAATTGAATGTTATTTTCTTAGTAAATATGTCATAATAGATACTGGTGGATTAATACCAACAAAGAACATTTTATCAGTTCAGGAAATTAATAGCAACACACTTATAATTAGCCTGTCCAAGATGAGACTCAGAAATTGAAATTAATATAGTTATAAATCTCACTTTGTGAAATTTCTCAGTCCTTTGAGATATTAGTTCTTTAAACACTTTTAATGTGCGCAAGATATGAACTACTAAAAAGGAAAAGTTTTCTTCCAAAAATATTGAATTCAATGTTATCAATTGCGGTACGCAAATGCGACTAATATGGTTTCACATACTAAAAATAAAGAGACTTCTTAAAGTACTTCATGATGAATTGGCTTTGAAACGTACTATTCAGTACTACATGATATATTTTAAATAATAGCAATATTTCTAGGTCAGTCAAGAAATCATCATGAAGTACTTTAAGAAGACTCATCAACAGTCGTCATTACGTGTACTAACAGGAATTACTAAGAATAGTATACTTTCGAAAGTATTTTTTCAAATTATAGATATGTGGTAAAATTGCATTTGTATTCATATAAAGATATTTGGCAAACAGTAAGAAAAATACACAAATAATGGGAATTTATTCAAATTCTTAATACTTGCGGCATCATGAGTACTCACGTGATACTCAAATCATCAAAGCACGTAACTAGAACACATCTCCCCGTATTCCCTACTGATCAAAGGATCAATAGCTGTCGACAGAGCCTTATTCCGTACAACGGATAATAGAATCTCATATTTTGAATCACACCAATGCAAAACTTCCATTTAAACACGAAAGAAGAATTGTGGTAATACGGGGAAAGAGAGCAAATAACGGATCTGGTGGGCGCGCGAGCGATGAAAGCACACTTACGAAATGTGTGAACGCCGCCAACTGAGCATGACCCAAGTGCAATGAGGTGAATCATTAGACGGGCGTATGTCGCGAATGCATGTGCGTGACATACGGCTCCGCCTCCGCCTCCGTCTCACTCATTCAATCTGTTGATTTGGACAGCGCCACAGAGGAACCACAGATCTGTGTGGCATTGCAGACGAGTCCTTTGAGTTGCTTCATCAACGAGCACGAGTTAGTAGACTCGTTATAGAACAAGTCATATTACTTATAAACTAAAGAACATGTTGTTAAAAATAATTCGGGTTTGTTGACCAGTATACATACTGCTATACCTCTAAATATACTACACATACACCTCACGGCATAAACCTCTAACCAGCACCAACATCACGTATCCTCGAGTATGGAGGAGACTTGTGATGCTCGTGAAGAACAGAGTGGGAATTGAAACTTCTGCATCGAGGGGTATAAGTAATCAACAAACCCTGAAGAAAGTTTCAATAAAATCGGATACATTGGCGAGTATTAAAGTTGTAATTATTTGTTTGACTAAGCCAGAAAGGTTATACTCCTAGAAAAGAAATTAAAATTTTTGCGAGAAAATGAAAAACTAGAAATAAACACACAAAAGTTACTCAGATATTTGCAGAAACTGTTTCGGTTTCACCTTCATCAGTCAGTGCGTATAGTATAAAAAAGGTTATTGCAAAAATAAAATTTTTTGTTTAAGTAACTGTAAATTTGTTAATTAGGAATTACATTTTCTAAAATTATATTTGACAATTTCAGGTTTTAAGAATATTGTAGTAAAAAAAAATTCGGAAATAGATGATGGCGAATTTTGGGAATTGAATTTTGAAAAAAAATACCATTTGTTATGTCTTCATCTAAATGTCAATTGGTAAACAAAAGTAAGGAGTTTAAGGACTTTTCACAATAGAATGGACTCTTAAATTTAAAAAATTTAATAAATATAAAATTACTATAATTCATTTTAGAATATATTATTTTATTATTTCACGTTCACAGCACACCTAGATTCAACTTTTGCATAAATGGAATCGGTGTAGTTTAATGTGAAAAAATTGATAAGTAGAGTTGGTTTATTTTTTAATTTTATGTTTTTAATGGAAATGAATTAAAATACAAGTTTTTAGCCTATTTTGAGATTGTCGTTTCGTATATTTTGACCGATTATGAAAAGAATGACTCATGTATATGTTTAAACCTTAAATCGTATATTTGCTCTTAAATGGCTTTATGAATAGTCACCATAGTTTTCCTTAGGATTCAACAAATTCCTCTTCCACCTACACGTAACTTACGAAAATCGGATCGATCAAAGGTTAGTTTACCAGGTTATTGAGAAATTGGACCCCCATTCCTTCGGAGAAGGCAAAGAGACTCTTGACAGTAATTCTTTCCTACTGTGTTCTTCCTAATGGATAGGAAACAAAGCCGTCACCACACACTTGCAAAATGTGTTGGAAGAATGAGTCATTGCACACGGACACAGTAAGTTGTACACACCAGAAGGTTTACATATTTGTATCCTTCTGTTTGATTGCTCTCTTTCTTTTCCTCCCTCATACAAGGTGGTTCAATAAAGGGAAGATATTAAAATTGAACCACCTGCTCCCCTTCTCAGGAGGGGAAGGGAAGTAACTTTGAAATCCTAAGTAGGAACCCAAATTTCTTGTTGCATATTCACAAATATGTACCTTTCGTCGGTAACGTTTAACCGATAGATAGCACTGTAGTTGTTACACTAAAATTTTCAGCATATTTCAAGAAATACACTGTGGGAGAATAGTAAAATACTTTAAAAAAAGCTTTTGAATGATATTAAACTGGACACTATCCCCACCTTCTGGGGTTGGGGGAATAAATATAAAATTATAAATGAGAACCCTGATATCTTTGTAGATGTAAAAATATATCAATTTTACGATGTCTGAGGAAATACATTCTAAAATCAAATGAGTTTTTTATATAATATTTAACACCGTCGAATTTATTTGTATAGCGATGCGAACAGCTCTGTAGAGAATTTTAGGAAATAAGGCGTCTCAAAACGTTTTCTTCTTTTCCTGGAACTCTTTTATTTGCGTTATATAGTAGTGAGAAAACAGAAACGTCAACTACATTTCTTCAAATGCCCTTGGGTATACGAAGTCCAGTGACGAGTGGAGTGTCTCCCGATACGCAAGAGCATGTTGGACGAAAAAGAGAAGGTCTTGGGAGTCATAAGGTGTGAAAATGGTTCGAGACCAAACAGCGGCACTGATAGAAACGAAGCTGCTGGACCCTTCCTTCCCACATATTTCCTCTTGTCTGTTCCATCCACCATCCCACATGGCTGCCCACTCAACAACTTTCGCACCAGAGATCTTCCATTTCGTTTCAAGAGCCGGTGGGGGAGGCAGAGGACGGAGTACCGCAAGAGAAAATGGAGAATTAATTCGGGAAGATGGTGGAGTCTCAGGAACATCTTTTATTTCGCATAAGAGTTTTCAATATCACAGCAACATCACATCCAACACATCACTTCAAATTTAAAAGAAGCACAGTATCATGACTTTGCTAAAAGTAGAGTTCCCAAAAGGTAATGGAAAGCTTTATATGAAAATATTATTTTAAACATTTTAGTTCAAATGAAACAAGATCGCAACATCTGTTTAGATAAAATCTATCGTAATTCAGATAAATGAAACATTTCGTACCCAATAAATGTAAATCAACTTAGACGAATTTATTCTATAAAATAAAATAGTTTCATTTGAACACATTACTGAGATAAAATAGTCTTCCTGAAGAAATTGTTTGTTTGATTGATGTTTGTTTTAAGGAAGTTTAGATGTCATTATTTATATTATCAGAAATATATGGAGAATTAAACTTGTATTTGATACTGGGAAAAATACAATACAAACTTCCCTTGTGTGAAACTTTATGAATAATGAAATAAAAGGCGTTGTCATAAGTTGATATTTAATAGAAAGAGCATTTTTTGCTTTTGATTGAAACTTAGAGGTTGAGTAGTCTAATAGGGAAAATCTTAATAATGTATTTTCTCAAGAAAGCAATCTTCTTCTCAGGAAAATAAAATTCTTCAAATATAAATATAGACTTCTAATATGGTTGGCTGCGAAATACTTCAATCTTCGTTCATTTGACTTCAAAGATTTTAGAGAGAGTATTTTATTTATATTTTTGAGAATTGTAACATCATAATTTCCAGACATTCCATTTGCTTTTCAGTTTTGACGTTAGTTTGAAGAAGCGGCAGCTTGGTGCAGATTTCCATGAATAAAGCAACATATGGTTGTGTCATATGGCCGAATTCAATAATATCTCATTTTTACATTTTTCCAACGAAATCGGAATCCTTTTTCATGATTGGAGATTCATATTTGAACTTCCGCCGCAATGCTAGAATATCTCTGATATATCTCGCGCTAGAAAATTTTTGTTTCCAAGAAAAACTGGGAATATAACTTTTTTTAATAATATCTAAATATATTTAAAACAATATTCAGAATTTGGTATCAAAAAAGATATATAATTTAATTCGAGGGATAAGAACCTTCCGAACATTTATTGCAAGGTTGTGCAAAATCAATTCTGAATATCCTTCTTAAAAAACCTGTTTGAATAATTTGATCCATATCGTCCATTTTGTCATGTAGTTCGCCTGTATTGACAATTATATCCTCGATCATTTTTTGTTACCAAGATCAAAGAGATAATGAAATGGGCAATTTTTATTGTTCCTCTCTCCTTTTTGTTTATTCCCACAACATTCTCTGCGTTTCAGCGTCGGGTAAATTAAAAAGAAGAAAGCTTATTTGGTCTTTTGGTTTCTCACATATTTCAGGGACGTTAAAACATTCATGGTTAATGGATTAAAAATTATGTTTAAAGGTAGAAATAATTCTTGCGTTGTGGCAAAATGTTTATTGAAGAGGCCGACGCTTCAACAACAGCTTTCTTCATCGGGGCTTAGTTACTCCTCAATACAGTTTCGCGATTAAACTTACAGTTCCATGATTACACGATTCCATCAGCAACAGCTACACACAACAACAACAACCATTTTAACACTAATTATGAACACAAAGGAGGTTCCATAAATTAATAAAAAGATGCAATTGCTGATTAAGTAGTGTAATCATGCAACTGTATTGAGGAGTAACTAAGCCTTGAAGAAGATAGCGTTCACTGTCAATCCGTCGGCCTTGCCAATAAACTTTGTTCCTAAACGTAAAAATTATTTCTATCTTTAAACATAATGGCGAATAACAGCGGACTCATTAAAAAATTGTTCCATGGAATGTACCGAGGTATGTCGTATTGCATTTTTGGACCTGGAGAATTGAAGTATCGAAGGTGATGTATGTTTATCGGAATAAGGAGCTAAATGTTTTCGTTGCCTCACCCGAACTTGATTTTAACTTTAATTTGAGTGATAACTTTCCAGCGTTAAGTCGTCCACCCTGCGTCGTGGAGCAGTTTTCCTTTGCCCTGCGCCTGTCACTTACACGCACCCTCGTCCTCAGCCTCCGAGGACGCCGCCGTAGGGCTCGATGACCCTACGCCACAGCTGCTGCGACGCTGCTCTTCTCTGCATCTCTCGTGGAACTCTTGTCGTTCGAGCGAATACTCTCGTTGCCTCTGACATCCCTCCCCCGCGTCACCCCATGCGGCCCTCTCGAGAAGACTGCTTGTCTCGCTCTGCTGACCGCGCGAGAGCCCGCGGTGGACCGCTTCGGGTCCCCTTCCTGACTACGAGGCCACGCTGTTATCTCCGAACACACTGTCCCCTGTCTGAATTCTTCCCCTGTCGCCGGGAAGTCGTGCTTTCCTTCAATAGCAATCCAAGACTTTCTGGCCAGTAATACGATTCCGCTTGGAAATTGTGCTCCAGCTGGTACGTCTAAAAGGGAAAGGAATTAGTCATTGCGAACTGGAACTCTCTAAAACACTTTTTAACTTAAAAAATTATCCCTCTGTAGAAAAAATGGCCATTAGTGGCCACTTGAAATGAATGGTATTTTGGCGATAATAGATGGCCACACCTACGGCCATGTTTACTAGAACTGTTTATATCTACGAATTCCATTATTTATGTTTCATATTAATTAAAAATTATAATAAACCTAAGTAATTATACCTTACCTGCAATTTTGAACGCTCTCTCTCCTATATATGAAAATGTGGATCCGTGGCATTTCTTCTAGAACAAAGAATGAGACTACGCTCCATTTTAAACGAAGAGTCTTCTGATACAAAATAATCTGGAGTTTCAACGAATGTCATTCAATGATAAGTGAGTTATTCAGTGAATGATAAGTCAAATTTAGCTAAAGCAAGTTCATAACGACAAAATTTAGTTTGCTTCATTTTGATTTAATTTTTGAACATACTGTCCCCAAAATTAGTCTACCTTAATTTTTTTTAAATGGGAAAGTACTGATAATTTTACATCGAAAACGTTCATCATTGCGGATTATACACACATATTATTTTTTAATAGCTTTGTATTAAATACGTTATTTTTGAGTGTTTCTAATCCTATAAGTTGAGGCCCAGATCTTCAAAGTCCTTCACCTAAACTTTTTCATCAGGCACAAACTAATGACTGTGTACTTTTAATGGTTAATCTAGCCTTCGGCCATAATGTCATATTGATGTAAGTAATTGTTCATATCTTAATTACATTATGGACACTCAACTTTCAATCTGTCTTGAAGTGACAGCGTTTCTCAACTCTCCGCGGTAATTCTGAGAATGTTTAGAGCCTTTAATCACACCTTCTTGATTTTCCTGCCTCTCGTGCAAGTTTGTCTCCAGACCTCGCGAGTATAACAACGCCTAACCTGTGAAGTTGTGTTCTTAAAATTGCTCTGGATACTACTTTGGAGCTCGTCAGATAGTTGGATCCATTGGAGAGCAATCAGCTCTAATATTTTCGATGACCTGCCCATAGCTCAGATACTGCCGACTTTCCGGTCGGACCACGTTGGCATTGACTAGTGAGCATACAAAGGGATTCTTCTCGGTGAATCTTGAGTAAGTATACTATTTTTTACTACGCATATATGCAGTTTCATGCAACTGCTGCCTAGTCATGCAACGTAAACCACATGATGATTCGTGAACTGATATATTTGTTCATGTGCAAATTCTTTCAACTCTACAACTGCTGGAAATTATTATGCATCAACTATTAACTCACCTCGGCATTTTATTTTCAAATTAAATTTCAAATGAAAAAAAACGTTTTTAATCTATATTAGTTTATTTTAAACATGTTGCACTAACCCGTTATGGCTAGTTTCGTTCAATGGATTCTTTATATCCTAACATTTTGAGGGTAAATTCTATAAGTTTCGACTGCAAAACTCACTGTCTGATTTAATTTGTGATTTTAATAAATAAAATTTAAGAGACCTAAAATTCAAATAAAACAGCATATCTTTAATGTCTGCAGATACATGAGTGTTCTGTTTTTCTATTTCATATCCCACATCCGTAATGTCAGGGAAGGAATTATATAAAAATCAACATCGGAAGTTTCAAACATATAATAATACACGTCTTATTTTAAAAAAATATCTTGAAATCCATGAGTTGCCACAACTTTAGCTGTATTATAATTTTTAAAACAAAACTCTGGATAAAAATCCCATATAAATTTAAGAGAAGTTCAACAAATTATTCGCGTTAAATTTTAATAATAATAGTAGGAATATTTTAGTTTAAAAGCTGCACATTTCCTGGTTGAACGTTATTCGCGACAAAACTTAGTATCCAAATTAATCGAATTTTAAAAGTGTTTATAGCATTGTTAAGGCCAACATTGTTCATATTCACACTAAGCGATTTGAACTGTATTTTCCAAACTTCTAAGCAGGAAGTCTTTGAAAATATTCCTCGTCATTTATCTCCCGATTTGGTTCCACTTGGTTGTAACTCGTGTTTTCGTATTCTTTTGACAAATTTATCATTTGTAATTCATTCTGCGTATCAATTCTTTTTTGTATTTCACACAGAGGATATTAATAAGAGCCTCTGAATTTATTCCCTTATGAAGATATATTAACATTTTCTCGATACTTTTGTTTAGTAGTTTTCATTCCACATACCTTTCAAATTTTTAGAATAAACAATTTTTTTATCTTCGATTTATCTTGGAATTAAGTTTGTTCTATAGCGAATATCACTATGGAATAATTTTGAACAATAATAACATTAAATAACGTTATTGAACGTTGTTTTTCTTCTTCTTCATCATCTTCTTCTTCATTTCTTCGGAGTCCCTAGAAAGACTTTTGAAGAACGTGCAATCTTGACGAATTTAATTACAATTCCATATACAACCGTATGGTCATTCTCTTCAAATAAAATTATGATTATAAAGGAATAATTATGTGAAAATATCTAATTGCATTTTGTGGAACATTTTCTTTCAACTGGAACAAATATTCACATAAAATTCTCATTAAGGAAACATTTTATTTTCGTCCACATTTTCGAGGCTGGTTCGTTAGTGAATAGGGTGGGTTGTCAAGAAGAGATGGGTAAATAAAAAGTTACGGGAATGTTAGTTTCCGAGAGAGGTCTCTTTAAAGTGAGGAATTTTCATCGCCTTCGTAATTCACTTGCAATCCATTTTGCATTAAATTTACTGAAAAATATATTTTTATTTGTTCAGCGGAATTTATTTATATATGTAATTAATATTTCTATTAATAATGTATCAAATATTATTAAATTAAAACGGCTTCTCTTCAGGAAAATGAATTTTGAAAAATTAGGAATTAATTTTTAAAAATATGTTGGTTTTTATTACAATGTGTTTCATTTTTATAGAAGAACAACCATTTACAATTGATATACATTCCATTGACGAAGTTCTTGTCAATAAAACATTTTTGGCTGAATTGCAGACATAAATAATATTCATGTAACTGAATGCTGTGATAGGGATATTACCATAATTTTAAAGTTACGTCATAACTTATTAGTTCCTTCGCATACATTTTCAATGATGTCATGTTTTTCCAAAAGTTAAATGTGTAAAAATCGTTTCGTGCTAGAGTGTTTCATATAGGCAAGTATATATTCACGGGACAAGGTTGTAAGTATTTAATTCAACCTGCTGTAATCACCTACATCTATTTAAGCCTTTACTTTGTTATCTCTTTTATTAGAATTAACCCATGCAAACTATAATATTACAAAATTTTAAAAAAAATTACAAGTAATATTTTGCATTACCACAATAACATTATTTAATGATTTCGTTTGGTTTTAGTACATTTTACGTAATGTATTTTAGTAAACTGTACCACGAAACATTCTCCCAGTTACATCCTTGCTAGTTGCAGCGGACTGCAAGAAGATACTCAAACAAGAACAAGAAAGAAAAAGACACCAGCTAAATATAACAGTAACAAACGGATATTTATTACCAAAAATTGGAGGCATGAAAATTAGAATTTAAAATATTCTAGTTAAAATGAACGAAAACTCCGTAACAATATTTCTTTGATAAAAATAATAAATCTGAATGGATTAATAGAACCTGAAAAAAGAGGAAACGCGTATGACAGTTTTATTTGTCTCGTCTTTTTAAATTAAAGAGTTAGCCACTCATAATTCACGTTTTCATGGAGCGCAGTGAAGTTCAGTACGCCACAACTGCTTCGAGATTATCACGACTCGAAAGTCAGTCAGCGAAGCAACAACGAGCGTCAACTGCACTACTTTTGGAAATGACCTCGTCACGAAACTTGTCCTCAACTGGTCTACTCCTTAAAATGTCAATGTAATAAATGCAACGGCACTTGGTGGTTCATTTTACTCTTTTACTGTTCGTGATGTTTTTACGTAACATGAACTTTTCGCAATTCACCGAACATAATCAAATCATAATATTCTTACAATAATATTACCTTTTGAACTCAAAACCTTAATGTTTTAACCCTCGTGTCCTAAAAGAACGAAAAAATTATCACTTTTACACACACGCAATTAAATTGTGAATTATTTAGTTTTAAACACAATCAGTAATAACAATATTTGATTAGCATCAAATTAAAGTTACTTAAATGCTATACAACTTCAATGATCACGTGCTCCGTGGAACACATTCAATAATCACTATTACGTAACACTTTCTAGTTTAGAAATTACATGAATATGATACAAATATTTCAAAAGCTCATTCACAATGATGAAAGCGTTAATGATTGAACTACTCTGAGTTTTAACCATTCATAAATGTTACGCACCATGACAACCCATGTGCCCTATAACAAAAATGTTACGAACAGTGTGTATCCACGTGCACTGAAATTCTATAAAATTTATCAAAATAATGAATAACATGTATATTATTAATCATTTGAAATGTTCCGGAAACCTGGCATAAACGAAACTGAATTGTTTATTTACTATGAGTAGGGAACATAATACCTATCGCTTTTCCCTCAGCACGTCCTCTTTTCAATACATCTGAAAACAATAGTGCTATTCGCAAATTACGACAAACCGTTCCTCCTCCACCTACAGTGTTTTCCTCTCCTAGAACAGGGCTAACATACCCCCTCCCTCACTTTCTAAGCTAATCTTTTGTGATCACGAAGTAAAATAGCGCATACGCACAAGCATGACAAATACCAGAGACATGAGTTTCAGTAATAAATGAGTTCACAGTAACTCGACGTTGGCACAAAACGTAAATAAAATATACGTTTAAAAAGGTTTCTTAATTATTTATTTACTTACATCCTAAACTATCCATTTCTCATAACGCAACATTATTACGAGGCCTATTTCGTATTAGTTTTGATCAACCTATTATGTTTATGAATAACATGTATTTATCCAATGTACAACGCTTTGGCTGTCTTTTAACAACATATACAATCCAATGCTCAGACTAATATTATTAAATATGTTTTCCATTTTCTGCAAAAATAACTAAACTCTCTTACAGAGATTTCTAAATACTTCTCAGTTGTCTTCATATTCAGATTTAAAACAAAGAAACATCATTTTCCTATTATGGTAATATTTACGTTTTACAAAAGAGAAAAATTTTCCAGAAAATATTCTAGAGCAGAAGTATTCGTTTGTAATGCGATATATGTATCTCCCATAACAAGCGAAAGACGTATTAATATGTAAATAACCGAGGATGGATCTCTGTATCATAAAAAACATTCAAAATCATATCAATGCATTTTGAAAACAAACTCGTCTCGGACTTCTTGAAAATGTGGCCATAACGTTTGAACTTCAAAAAAGCAGGGTGAAGAATGTTAGATGTTTCCAGTACAACCCTTTTCTACATTCTGAATCTTTTGTTTTAATATTCATTAACTCATCAAATCATTTCAAAATATCTTAATTAATACTTTTATAAATTATCTTTTCTCTTTTCTCGCGTTACTACAGTTTATACTGTCGAGATGCGCTATAGTTTTGCTAAAACTGCACCATAAGCTTATAATATCATTAAAAGAGTTAGCAACACGTAGGTACTACTTATCACAACTGGAGTACCAATTGTCATATCTCAAAAATGCATAATTTAACAAATTATTAATTTATTTATAATTTCAGATAATTTTCGGAAAATTAATATTCAGATACAAACAAATTGGAAATCGTGAATCGTAATTGGCAACCTCACTTCAAAGTTCTCAGAATGAGAATGATACAAATGATTGTAGATGGTAATTAACAGGTGAAATATTATACTACGATTGGGTTCGATATAAGGTTAGACAAGATGACTTGCGACGCACTATGCCATAATATCGAATCAGTTTGAAAATGGATGTAGTAAAATTCGTTTGTATTTTGGCTCTCATGATAGTGGCAGCTTGCAAAAATAACTACAAAAAATTGTTTTGAATACATTCCATTGTTAAAAAACGTCAAGACTAAGGTACATTGTGAAAAATATTCAGTGAACTTACAGATTATACAAAAAATTTACATCCTTCTCACTGCACCTTCGGTACAATTTTAGGTATGCATCTTCCACTTGTTTTGTTATGTGTACTGTGGCAAAATTAATATTTAAATATTTATAATAATTGTAAACAATTATAATGCTTTGCCTCGACTAGCTCTTTCTCAGGGTGCCACTAGTAAATTTGGTTCGTATTATTTATGACAGGGAAAATGTTACCGCCGGATTCGGATTCTCTACAAAAAAACATTAATTTTCAACAAATTTCACTCCTAAACCACACATTACAATAATTTATCTACACTTCTAACAAATACAATAAACATTGGCTTTAAAAATTTCTCTCTTCTCGAAAAAGGCTGGTACATTAATTACAAATTTCATGGACATAATTAAGCGGAGTTCTTTTTTTAATAATTGGCCCCTCTTCACGAGTTCTTAAGTCCAAAACTCTGGGCCCTTCTTTGCAATAAGATCCGCAATTGTAGTCTCGCAACAGCGCATGACGATATGGGTTGTATAACACCCCCAATCGTACAAATACCTCGTCAGATGATCAGTCAAGTGCCGCAGTGGTGAGTGGAGGGGGCGCTGGCCTCACACAGCTGGCCTGGCTTCGGTTTCAGAGCGCTTCCGGGTTGACGACAAAGCAAGCTACGGCTCAACCAGTAGTGATTCCTCCCCTCAGCTACGCGTCCTGGGCGCCCTCAGGCGTCGCCGCCGACAATATTCGCCAAAACTATAGGCTTCGCTCCGGACGATAGCGGACTCATTCGATGTTACGAATTACTCGGAAGTCCTCGAAAATAAAAACGGAGTAGTGGCTCCGATCCCGAACAATTTATAAGTCATGTTCGGTGATCCCAAAAAATCGACAAGTTTCGATGAAAGAAATCTCACGTGCCTCGAAAAATCTTTGAAGTCGTTAGCTCGCGAAAATTTCTAGAAGAATAATGGGCTGAAGGAACAATTTCCATTTCTTTAATGGGTTTTCTCCCTTCCTACATGTTTCTCCCCACTTCCAAAATCTTCAAATTTCGAAATCCACGTGACGGAAGGCTTCCTTTCACGCAGATGTTCCCCCCCTACCGTGCCACGGTTCTGATTGGGGATTTTAGGTATTTTTCAAACTGTCTTTAACCTCTCTTTTGCAACGTTTTTTTCTAGAACAAGTCGCAACTTGTGCTTTCGGCCGGATGTCCCTTTATACAACCTAACCCTCAGTTATACTACCGGGCGGTTCGTCGTCCCACATCCTCGCTCGCCTTCCATTTCTTTACAGCAATAAACTCTTTCTCGAAAAGGTCTCAGCTTGCATACTCGCCACATGTGAGCGTCGCTTCGTCGTACAACTCAACGGCGGATTTTTAAATTTCGTGGAGTGAGGAAACTCCCCTCTACCGCTCCGTCGCTCGTTCTCCGTATTTGAACGACCGAACAACGCTGATTCTTTCTATTTAATTGTTACATTATTCAAATCTCACAGTACCGATCACTTTTAATGTTTTATAGTATGCCACTGGTCTCCTTTTAACTGTAAGCAATTCAACATACATAAATTCTTTTACATCTGTCACTAGAGTCATGGTTGCAAAATACGTAGAGCACACAGAAAATGTGCAGCTGACAATTCACTCAGAATCCACCGTAAGTAAGTTGTACATAGTTGCAGCGTTTTCACTGTACGGGTGGTTTGCTGCCAGTGTGCGCAGTACGACTGAAAAATCATTGTCCCAAAATTGCTGTGCGGCATTATACCTGAGCAGAATTTTGCCGCACGGAATTACGTCGTCGTACGCACTTATCCTTGCCTTAGACAACCAAGTCGTGCTTGTTGCGTTTACCCCTGAAGCGTCTACAGGTTGTACGAAAGAAAACTTCATAAAACAAAACATTTTTTGTTGGACGTGTTAATTCGAACCATAATATTGCATTTCCAATAGGTTAGAAAACGTTCACTACATTTCAGTAGATTACAATGACATTAACTGGTTCAAAAATTACTTGCAATATTTATGTTTATCATACTAACAAGTGAAGCAAATAAAAGTTAGTAAAAACTGAGAAAATTTGAAAACTTACTGGAAAATCTGGAGTTGTTTATGTCATTTTATTCAATCATCTCTCACACCTATCGTTCTATGTACAAGAACATGTTGCAGTGTACAAAGAAAAATAGCTAGAAATATTTTATATATTTTCCATAGTAACATAGTGTGTTGTGGGATGGAACGTTTTTGAAATAGTTCTTACCTATAGCGCATCGATACTTACAATGAAGCTTAATGTTACAAAATTTAATGTACAGTGTTTCCAGTATATTTAGTCTCAGCTTTGAAATTTGTAAGTATTTATCAATTTTACTTCATATATACGTTTGCACTTATTCCTAAGTTGTTTCATTATATTTTGTGAGTTATTGCACATATAAAATGTTGAATTATAATTCTTATTTAATTCTGCTACCGAAATAGAAAATTTAAAAAATCGTTGTTAATAAAGTAAATAAAACAGAAAATGGCTTTGTGGGATGGGTGATAGCCGAAGCAGTGTTGATAGCTGGGAAGAGGCTCGTAGCAATGCTGCGATGTCAGCAGAGGCGTCCTGTGACGTCTCATTCGTTAATTACAGATTCACTCGACGGCTATCCTCGACGGTTACAGGGAAGTTACAAGCGAGACACGGATTTTGAATCTGAGAAACAGGACCGCGGAGGTTTGAGTTACGGACTGGGATTCAAATGCTGTGCAGATGCTGTAGTCGACTTCAAGTAATTCTACTTCCATTTATCCGCGTAAATAGACTTTGTCAAAAGTCGGATTTACGTTTTCTGATAATTATTTCGAGGATTTGAAATGGCATTCTGGATTTATGTAAGTCGTAATGCTAATTAAAAATTAAAATAATTAGGTTGTAATATTTTGAAAAGGTTTTTTCAAAATTAATCTGACAATTTATATCGTTTCTTCTTCTTTTCTGGGCACAAACTCATTTCCAGTATCCGTAATTAAAAGTAATGGTTGGTAAATATTTATTTTTGTCATTTTATTCTTATCCCTTTCAAAATGTCATTTCTTCCGTTCAAAATCTCTATCTCGTTGCGCAGGCATATTCTGGTGTGTAAGCTATGTGGACTCACTTTTATCTGTAACAATTATTTGTCTTTAAAATTTGTATTTATTTATATTTCACAAATCTCTTTCTGATTTTATAAATCTTCAAGAAATAATATTTGCGTGGTTATCTTAAACTATTGAGCTCATTGAAAAAATGCTTAAACCATTATTTTCTTGGTTTGTAAACATCAACTCAAATTTTAGTATTGTATTTATACCTCCCACTTTTGGGTTATCAATTTTTGCCATTTTATTATCAAGAATGCGTAATATTAGGAAACGACAATGATATACTAAAATTAACGAATTTTAATATACAATAGTTAATTAAAAACTATAGTAGAATGAACCAATTTTATTTCCTGGACTGAGATATTAAAATCATAGCATAGGAAGATAAGAAGCATTGATAATTCAGTTACTATAGGATTCTTTAGTTTATTTCTATAACATATTATTATAAATCCTTCTTTTAAGAAACCAAACGGGAAATATAACAGTCATGTTTAACTGACGAACTGANATAATTCAGTTACTATAGGATTCTTTAGTTTATTTCTATAACATATTATTATAAATCCTTCTTTTAAGAAACCAAACGGGAAATATAAGTCATGTTTAACTGACGAACTGGGTGAATCAGTTCTTAGATAAAAATCACTTTTACTTTCGCTTCGTATCATATATTAAGAAAGATACTCGTTTATCGATCATTAGAATTTCTTTCCACTCCCACAGTAAAAATTATTCCTTCTGTTAATTCCTTCTCTTATTTATTAAAATCTTTCTCTTAAAAATTAAAGAATATTAATTTCGTCTGAATTACTATTTGGTCACCGTCAAACATGTGCGGTAGTAAGAGGTTGCTCTGGAGTTCTCGGTTTGGGGGCTCGGAAATATTTGGCTGTCCATGACATTACGATAAAAAACATCGCAAAGTACATGTGGCTCTTACTAAATTAGTTTCAATCACGTGGCTCCATAAGCGATGGAGAAATCTTCGTATCGCCCTTGGTGGTAACTTTGGACGTCGACCTTTCTCATATACAAGCTTATGTTGGCTACCGCTGTCGTGGAGAAAGAACAATTACAGTTGCTTGAAGCAAAACGACTTCCATAATATTTATTATTCCTTCTCTCTTTCTTTGTCTTCAGTAATTTATTTGCTGAACTTCATCTTTTTACCTTTCTTTCTCATTTGGAGAGACTGCGTGAAGAAGCGAGTGGACCGTTATGCAAATTCCCTTTCGTCGTCGTTTTTCGCGTCCTGAGACAGACCCTTGTTGAGGAAGAAGTCGCTGCCCAGGGTCTGGTCAGTTTGGAAAGACGTTACGTCCAACTACGTGCCTTATTTGCAGTGCGGGGGAAATCATGTATTTTTAAATTTGTTTTGAAATAGAATATTCTTTGATGACAGAACAAAAACATCTTACGTTGATCAGTCAAACAATACAAGTCAATCACGTATTTTTACTTTCTCATATAAGTAGTATGTAGAGAGTATTGGAATCGTGAAAAAATTCGAAAGCCAGATTTAGACGGAAATATCCGTTTTGGCGATCCCTAATTCTGAAAAAGTGGTTTTTGGCATAACGTCCCTCCGTCTGTCTGTCCGTCTGTGCGCAGCGATTCTGAGTAAAGGGATGAACCAATTAATTTCGCATTTCGTATTTACGGTAGAATTTACTTGTTGTCGATGCACGTGCTTCAATTTTTTTTTTGCTTTAAAACAAAGTGTACTTCGCATGAAGGTCAAAGTACTCTTTCGAATATTTCTCAAAACTTAGTATACATTACATCAGAATTAATGATATTTTGCTAGAAAGTTTGATATAGATGCAGTAAACTAATTTCAGTCTGCTTCACTTACACATTAGTTTACTGTTTCAAGAAGTTTGAATTTCAATTAGCAGAGTAAATGGACCAAGCAGACGTAGAATACACTTTTTGTAAACAAAAATGAAATATGATAATGATAAAATACATTGGAGAGCGAACGCTCTGCTGATACGAAAATATAGCATTTTTTGTTAACAACGAAATTACATTTTCATAACACTTTTACAATATTTATAAGACTGATATGCAGCTATACGTTTTGAAATAGTATTCTAAATATTTCTTTTACTTTTATATTTCAAATAAATGACAGTAATAAATTCATCTAGAGACTTTTAGCATGAATAGAGCACTGGAAGACGACCAAAATATAGAGAACAACGCCAGAAATGACTCTTTCTATATATAAATTTTTCTCACTCTATGCTGCAATCGGAGAAACTTATATGAGAAGATATGTGCTGTGGTTTTCCACTACTAGTTATTATTTGCTGTACTTGAGTTTAATATTTCCTTTGAATAATGCAAAATAGTCTTGTACATCTCCATCCATCTACATTTACAGTATTTTCTTTATCGAAAATTTGTTTTATTTTGTATCCTTATCCTCACCTCATCCCGTTTTCCAACAAATAGAACCTTTTTTGACTTTTCTTTTGCGCTTCCTTCTCACCACTTCGGCAAATGTTCCTTCTTTCTCATCATCTTCTATACTTTCCTTGTAATTGCGATTAGCTTCAGCCACAATGTGTACTGCCATCTCTTTTGTAGTACCTTAAGTCTTTGTCATTTCGTTAACATATCCGTTCATTATATCTTGTTGACCACTAATCTCAACTAACTTCTCATCATTCTTTTCTACAATTCCTAATTTCGCAAATAATATTTCTTCAAATTCCTTCTTGTTTTTATTTAATACCTCCAGCAACATATTTCATCCATCGTCTATAGTGTTTGTAACTCTTATAGTATATTTAGCGTCATTTGCTTTAATTAGCTCTTGAATTGGTTGCGTACATCTCTCTCCTTGTTTGCTTGTTACTTCTCCACAATTCCTTTACACCATCTTTGATTCCCACTGTGGTCCTTATTACTATCTATTACTACACGTCACGTGCAAAATTATTAATTTTTCTACACGTTCTTACTTTTAATCATTTATATAATTAATCTATTTTAAAAATAACATAAATATCTAGTGTTTGTATTTATTAACAAAAATATCTAGTGTTTGTAATTTATTAACAAGTATATAAACACTTTACTTAATATTTCCTATCACAAAGTCCTTCCACAACTGTTCCATAGAATATATCATTCCCAACTTTTCTTGAATTTCAAAATTATTCAGATTCTTTTACTCACGGACTATATTCATTTTGCCGCGTAGCGATACTTTCGTTGGTTCTAGAAATATTGACACATGTTAAAAAGTAGGGTTATTGTTTTCGGCATCGGGGGTATAAAATGGAAACAAATCACTGATCACTAATGTTCTTTAGTACATCGTATTTTCTAACAAGTACCTTATTTCACAATGTTCAATTTTTTGTTTTCACCAATTAATTGCTTTTTTCTTTCCTGTGTCTTCAAAATGTCGTAAAACACAAATTCACACTGTTTCTAAGTCTTCCTGGTTGTAACTATCTCTAAATGTTCCAACAGACATACCATAATCCGTAATTACACACTACATACATTCAGCACATTATACATGAAACACAAAATAGCTACGTTTATTAAGAAATTATACAGTATTTACGTGTATTATATGTTGAAATTGTTCATGGTCACCATACACATACACCATAAACAAACGCTAGTAAACACATTATATCTAAAATATATGTTATATCAGTACCTCTCATTATTCAACCCAATTCATCAATTTGGGTGTCATCATTTATATTCCATGTATAAATACAAAATGGTTGCCTTTAATTGAATGTATGTTTCACTGCCTTCTTAATTAGTATTCATCCAAATATGGCAGTATTCAGCGTTTAGAAATTATCCTTTATTTAAACATCAATATGGTCGCCATCAGCAAAATTCCTCGTAGCATGACAACATGGCTTCTATTAAATGTCTGCAAGTCTCACAGCCTTCTTAATTAATAGTATTTGCAATATGGATATATAAATGACACACTAATTATTATTATTAGTATTATTATTATTATTATTACTATTATTATTATTATTATTATTACTATTATTATTATTATTATTATTACTATTATTATTATTATTATTATCATTATCATCATCAGAATCACACTATCAACAATGGCGTTCATCTTACGTCGTCATATATAAGATGAACTAGTTCATTTTACTCTTTACATATTATTGTAAAATTTTCTCATTATGTTTGAAAAATTCATATTCAAATATATAATTATTATATTCTACTACTAATATTATTGAATCATTTTCATCAATATGGTGGTTACCTTATCAGAAATACATTTCCAAACAACTTGGCTACAATATGATTTTGACAACACTCACCGCGATCTTTGTCTGTGCATTTGAAACACGGATGTATATTACAATATGAAAATTTACGTTACAAAATGGCGTACTATAGATTAAATATATTTAAGTTCATTCATAGAATTCTTTAAATAGTGTTCTTGAACGTAGTAGATTGACAAGAGTTACAGAAAATCAATGTTCTAGGAAGTTCAGTATTCTTACGTTCAAGAAAGGAGTACATATATAATCATTGTAATTCATATTGTGTTTGAATCGATTGTAGTTCACAGTCTTCCATAATATATTAGGTTAATTTTCGTAGAAATAAAATTAATGTATAGGTTATTCTTCGTCAATTTATTATGTAGTTAACTCATTATTAGAGGACAGTGGAATCACAATCGAAATTCTCGGGACTGTCTGGTGCTTTTTATAACCATGAACGTACTACATATTTATAACAGTCAGCAAATGGCTGCCGTTTCGTAATTTCAAATTACGAATTAAGTACAAGATAAATTCTTTGAACAATAATTTCACTGTTTGAATCATTGTAACATACGAAAATAATAATCTATTATCTATTTTATGCAGACACAATGTCACTTTTTTTCCATTTTGTTTTTAGAATGGAATTTATAAGTACTTGCGTCAATAGAATTCAAAGTATCTCGATCAAAATTTGTAATCCTCTTAGTTCACAGCATCAGTCTAACCAGTTGTCTCCATACAATTTCAAGAAGCCATCTCTGTTGTTTCCGTGCCATAATTCCATACCATGAACGTAATTGTATATTACAAATAGCACGCCGCCATCTTCATGTAGATCGTGAATGCAGCAATTTTGAATTCAAAACTTTTTGAATTTTATGAGAAATTTTATATTAAACTATAATTTCCACGCATACTATCAACAGTATAAAAAGTAATTTCACTAATTTCACCAAGATATCTGCTAAATTGTATGAAAAATCCAAAATTTAAACTTCGTACATTAAGACGATATGTCCAGCCTTAGCAACCGATCAACAACACATTGGTGCACGGAAGATGAATATTACACATACGCACTTTCGGGGCCTCGGATGCCCCTTTCGCTTAGAATGTATAACATTTTCAACAACTCTATAAATATTTTATATGGAGCAATTAAATCTATTATAATATTAACTTTCTCAAAAATAACAGTAAAAAACAATAAAAAATAACAATAGTAAAAAATAATAATTACTAAAAATTAAACTTTCTGCATGTTCTTTACAAACCTCCTATGCATTTCTTGCAAACGGTCTTGGTCTTTCCGGAAATGTAATTAAGATTGTATTAAGGTGTTATTGTCGCGAAGCTCAGCAAAACGAATGTGGAGGCAAACCCTACGAATAATATTCCCCTGGTTCTCAACGTGCTATGAAAAATAATACAACGCGCTATGGAAAAAATACGACTTTAACAGTAAGTATAAAAGCTTAAGTATCAAATTGTAGTGCTCCGGAGGCTGTTTTACACAAGTACTTTTCCTTTCATCGAAGTTCTCATGTATCGGAACGCGAGGACGGGTGAGAAGTGGCAGAGTGTGTCGTCCATTTCCCCGATTCTGTCGCCTCCACCTGCTTTGGATCCCTGGGGCCGCTCTTCCTGGTCGCGGGTGTGCGAGCATGCAAGCGAAAAGGACGCACCGCACCTCGTGACATCCGCTGCAACACCAAGCTACAGGCCAAGCGCGCCAAGACGCGCGAACGACTGCCGCCCGACGCCAACTCGTACACTTCCTGGCGTCACTCCACTCGCTTCGTAGCTGCCCATCGGCCGTCGCCAAGTCCAAGTCCGCAGAGGAAACTTCGCTCAAACCGACAACGACTTCCACGGTCATCCTTCGTGAAGCTTGATGTTGCTAAGCTTGTTATAATGAACACTCTACAATAACCACAACACGATTGTGGTTGTTTCAACTAAGTCCATAGAGATTGAAGTTATTTCAAAACAGTACATTACGACGTAATTCCCAACAACGTATACTCTCCAAATTTCTGTCAATTTCTTTATCGTCTTGGAGACAAAAGATGGTGGAATGGGTTTATAATGAATTGACATTTTTCATTACTTTTCTCCGTTTTATGAATTTAAGGTTCTTTGTATTTCTGTTGTCAGATAACCATTGTGTAGGATAAAGTAATGTGTTCAATGAACTTATAAGATTCACCAAATTCATAGACAATCGTTTAACAACTCTTGCATCCAAGTGAAAATGCAGCAGAAATTGCTTGAAGGGAATAATCAGTACATTTGAGATGTTTCACGAAATTCAGTTCAGTTCTTGGGAACGACAGAGTCGTCAAAGGAAATAAATCACATTGGTTTTTATTTTATGAAAACGGTTAAATCACCTGGAATTGCTTTGCAGTAGCTTCCATTTTTTTAAAGTGGCTGTGAATGTATTTTCCTTTCTAAAAAAGATTGAACTCACTGTGATATATCACGCTGGTTTGGTTTATAATAAAGTGTTATCGTTTTCGTCATACTACAGTCAAATTTTTTAAGATTCATGCAAAGTCTATACCATCATGTATTTACCATTGCAACGCCATGAAGGATTATATTTTACTTTATATATGTATTACTCTGACATATATGTATGTATGTATGATTAATAAGGGCTCTAATGACCTTGAAGTTGGCGAGCTGTAAAGCCCGAATTTAAAAAAGTATATGATTAACATTTGAGACCAATGTGACAGTATTAGCTGTCAAACCTTAATATCTTGTTTGTTTGAATACAAACCTCTTATACTTCACAGCATCGGCTCAAATAGGTGTCGAATGTCTTCCTCGTGCATCCTAATTTGTCTCTGTTGATTGTTGGTAGACTTTCGTGAACAAATTCCAAAAATCCAACGATTTGCGTCTTGTCTGGTTTGCATGTAGGGGAAGATGTTAGACAGTGAAGACTCAAGCAATTCTCTTTAAATTCTGTCGATATTTGACCTGTTGGAATATTGCACCAGACTTGCGCGGAAGGACAGGCGCGACTTCACCCTGAACAACGTCTTTGAAACTGTGATTTCTAATGGGATTATTCGCACTATTAATCAGCTAAAATCGTATATACTTTCCAATGGTACCCCAGATCATCATGCCTGCGCTTCGACCAGAGTGACGCTGAATAATGCATACTTGATGATGGCGCTGAGCTTGACTGGCTTTAATTCGTACGCGATTATAATTGTTTTCCACATTGAAGAGTAAATCGTTCAAATATGATTTCTCCCATTCCACAACGCATTATCTGTATTGACGCTCCATTGTAATCTGAGTCATCTGCGTTCTATGGACAGAGGAATTCTCCTCAAAGAGAATCATGCCTGCAGTTATACAATATCGGATACCTTTGAAATTTGGAAGCAGAGTGCTAGTGTTCTCCTCTACTGTGCTTATAATCATGATGCAGCTCCACGATTCGTAATTCTATGCATATAAGTTCTCTACCATCTAGTCATGGCGTCACGTCGCCTCAAATACCGCCACAATTTCGATGCCTCTGGCTCTATACATTACACTACGTCAGCACTCTCAGCACATTTGTAGTGTACCAGTGGAAACAAAGCGAAACAAAAATCCACTGTCACGAAGGGTGATCATTCATTCTCGTCGAAACTCGAGTGATTTGATGATAATGAGTCGTTTACTGTCGACGGGAAAGAATGAAGGCTTGAGAAACTTCTACAAATTTGTGGTGACAATATACTACTTCTGTGTCACTACCGCAGCCATCATATAATACTTCATATGACGTAAAATACATAGCATGCTTGAGCAAGGACTATAAACTCTAATCAGTTGCATGTAGCAACCTGGTTGATGTTACCCTAGGTATCATGTTCCAACTATCACTCCTTAATTGTGCTGCAATTTTTACAAAACGAGCGTATAAAGCTAACGGAGTCACTCCCTGTCTCTTTCATTCACTTACATAAATTAAGAGTCACTGTATTGATGGTGTCATAGCAGATTGTTAAAAGCTCGTGGAAATCATCTCAAAGTTTAGGAATGTTTTTTCGATGCGTTCAGAAATTATTAATTCATTTTATAAACTTTATTCGAATTATTTCGAAACAAGATGTTAACAAAAATCGTTTAAAAGTAACTTTTTTAGTCGAAAATGGTTTGTACTTGAAAATTGTAAACAATTATAGAGATTGCATTTATAGCATCGTTCAGACCAAATCTTTCTAAAATCATTTATACTGTAAATATTTAACTCGTTTGTATCTCATCATAATTTGTAAGTTTACCTCGTAAGCGTGTACTCATATAAAAATCTGTCAAACACTGAAGTTTGTTGCTGTTTTGCTTTGTACGCAATTTTATTTAGTACGCACACGAGACAACAACAGAACCCTTCCAGATACAGGTCACTCACAAAAAAAATCTTAAATTTCGCAATTCCATTATTTGANATTCGCCAAAAATATTCCTTAACACTCAGTGTATGTTACTGATGATGGTTGCTATGCAGCCGAAAAAGCTTTCTAATACCAATAATAAAAAAATGAGCAACATAGAAACGACTTTTAATTTATCATCATAGTTAAATTCGTAAACCAAATCCAATTTGTGGATTACTGTTTCTTGCACAAGAAAGTTAAATTATAGGACCTACTCCAAAAAAGTTAACTCTTTAGTTAACAATATTCTTTCTTTCATACGTAGTAGGCGTTCATAATGGACCGACTTAGCAAGCCAGTTGCCTGAGGCACTATACCTCGTAATAAGACACATCAGTTCTAATTATTCTACGAGATCTTATTCACGCTTTTAATTGCACAAGAATTCGCACCGTAAGTATCTCACCCGTCTTCAATTTAATGGCCACTTGGTGGCAGCACTGGTCGCCTTGAAGCAGGGAAGTTGCTGTGTACATCCCACGCCATTTGAGCTGGGGAGGGGGCCAACTCAGTGAGGAGACTGAAAAAGAAAGAGGAAAGTGGAGAGAGCAGAAGGAAGAAAAATTAAGAGAGGGGATAAAGTATAGGACAAGATGAAGTAAGCGAGAATTCATATCTTACATCTTTTTTTTACAATAATGCATATTTACAATATATTCCTGATATGGAATAATCAGTAAATTTTATGCATGAATAAATGACATGAGTGAAAAGTAACCCAGTGTTATTTTTCATATTTTCCTTTATTATATTTAACATCATATGCGTCATTGGTTCATTCTATTGTTTTCTTATATCTTACATCTGAGATGCTAAGATTTATGTGAACGTAGACGCTGGTACTCAGCTACTACATCAAAGTGAGGATTCAAAGAAAGAGATGAATTGAAGATTTGTGCATTATATGAAGAAACATATTATGAAAATTATGTAAAACTGTAATTACATAAATGAATATATCGAGAATGAGCAATACCAGATGTGTATATAAGTCTTAAAACTTGTATAAATACAGTGTCGTATACACCACTCGTGAAAACAAATAAGTGAAACATTTAGAGCGGAAAGAATGCGTCCACGTGGGAAGGAAGTTGGCGAAATCTTTGTGCCGGTTCAACTTCTTTTATTACACCTACCTTTAGGTCTTATTTGCTCCTAAACCAGACGTCGCTGGCGTCTTTTAAGCGTTTCAATGAATCTCTATTTGTCACACCTTTGTTGTCGCTGCCTTTCTTCTTACGATTCTAGGATCTGATTAACTTGCTTTGAAAGACCGCTTCTTTGAATTCGTTCTCATTCCGATCAGACATCGTTTCAGCTTTGCATCATTCCTTAGAATCGACACATCATTCTAAAAATCACATCTCGGACACATCATTCCTAAGAACTTGTTTATTAACGTCCTTCTGTTGTACGTATATATTCATGACTTTTTGCGAGCCCTTAAAGCCCCACAAAAAATTCATGATTTTGTCGGTAGGCGTCATTTCCGTTGAGGTTCTGAACATTGATGTTGTTACTGAGCAACACGCAAGTCAGATCAGAAATAAGTCTTCTATGTTAAAGCCTAGTTCAACCTGAGTAAATGAAGTACAAGAAAAGGAAAGCACCCCGTAAACATTTGCAACAATCTCAGGTGTCGAAATATGAAGTGTTTGCCAAGAATAATGCAGAGACATACAGGTAAATGGTGTGATACTAGTACGTACTGCCTGATACACTTACGGTGATTATATTTAGAACGGTAGAAATATGCTCATAACGTTTTAATGAGATTCTTCTTTTGACAAAACTGCTTTGATCACGAGGTCGTATATTTGAAAGTCTTTTTATAGAAAAATTCGCAATTGAGAGCAGATGAAGGAAATATTGAGATTTTATCTTCAAATGTGATTAAAAGAAAATGTGAATGGCCGTGAATATTTCAGATTGCATCCTCATGGCTGAAAATTTAGGTGGGTACGTTCTTTTGGACATAACATGAAGTATAATAATTTCTTACGCACTTTCAGAATCAGTTCATTCATTTGACGTGGATATCTCCACTTGCCAGTAACAGGTAGACTATTAGCGTTAGGACTGTGAAACATATTCTCTACGAGTTGGTATATTTCAAAATATAAGAAAATGAAGAAAAAATTGTTCAATACGAGACCAACAATCCGCAAGGAAGGAACTAGGAACGGATGACACAGATGTGAAAATTAAAACATGTACTTTGGTGAATCCCTGCTAGTTTCGATAGGTTGAAGTAAAAGTTTGAAAAAGATATTACCAGCCGATAGTTGTGAATATGATTTCACACCAACATGAGATCTGATAATTACTGAATTAGAATTATCCGAAACGCTGAATATTTAGTGTTGGCGCTCCATAGCATATTCACTCCTAAGTGTTGACATGGATAATTTGACGGATATTGCAATATTGGCTTTCTCCCACTTAACACTTCTGCCCAGTTGTGTTGTTGTGTTGTTTCTTCTTGGTGGCACTTAATGCAGTTGATTTGGAGCCATTCCGAATCCGGGCCGAACCCGGGACCGCCAGCCTCCGCTCCGACCGAGCTGCTTATTGGCATCCGCCGAACTACGATAACCTGACGAACATGACCTCGCCAACACTTCTCTCTGGGCCTGCACCCCATCAACCGTCTTTGTGACTATTAAACCCTTCTTACGCACTATGAGTTTCTCTGGTGCTAACCCCCGATCTTTCCCCCCCCTTTCCCCCCTTTGCCGTGACCAACCACGCAGCTCAGCTCGGCCAAACACGGAGTTGCGAGCAAGACCACGACAGCACTTACATTTATTCGTCGAAAAACGTTTGCAGCAAACTTGATATCAGGTCAGCAATTCACTCCTGCTGAAAATATAAATTCGAGAGCATGTGCAGATCCGCATTGGAAAACTGAAGAACACTGTCCAATCGTGGCAGATCGAAAAGACTTTGATGATAACTATCTTTTAAAAATGTGTAAAAGAAACAAATTATACAAAGTAATACAAGTAATCAGTGGATAACAATATGTATTATCAGCATTAAATATTTTGTTATATATTACATCATAAAATTTTTATTTGCGGGTCATTAGATTTATGTTCTTTTGCATGCAAATTCGTAGTGCCAGATAACAATGCAAGAAATTCACTGCGTTGGCACAACACTTTCAGATGTACCGATGGCATCCTATAAGAGTCATATGCCAACTTATATGCAGACAGAAGCCAAATGTCACGTCCTTAATGCAATCTTAATGTGCCATTCTTTGATATTAAACGACAAAAATCGGATTTTGGTGACTTACCAATCGGCAAAAGTTGGAAAGATTTTGTTAATTCGTTCGTGCCAACAAACATCCACATCACTTTTGGAATAGTCTATGGACCGAACAGATTATGGCATACAATGATTGAAGTAATGGTTAATGACTGCTGCTGTATTGTGTGGTCGTATTATATTTATTAGTTGGATATATCTCAATTTGTCGTGAATGTTTAGATTTGCTAGTTTCTAAATTTAGAAATGAAAAAAATGAAGCAAATTTAAATATTTAGAAAATTGTTAATTCTTCCTCTCTTGGTCTAGATATATAACTTAAATATCTACGTGATTTAGAGAAAATTTCGAGACGAAACATTGAGAAACGTGTTCTTTTAAAAATAATATGAAAAGGAAAATACTTAGAAGTAAGCATTATGAGAATCATGTTTAAAATAAGATCGTATCGATAAGATTAGAAAATTTAAAATGTGTTTGCTCGATGTGATAAAACGAAGAAAGAGGTTTAATTGGCTGACGGAACCTTATTATGCTAAAGAAGTAAGATGAGGTGTACAAGGAATGAGAACCTAAGATTATTTTATATTTATAGCGAAGGAGAGGCACTGGCTAACTACATTAACGAAGGCGTGTCGAATTACCATGTTCCAGTGAGAGGGAATCTGTTTCATAGAGAGTATTCTGTACTCCACTAGAGACGTTCTTTCTTATATTTTCATGGATTCTTATCGCTTCACTCCTTATTTTTTGTCTAGCCTAATAAATACAGCCTACAGTTACCTTCATAACCAATTATACTCTATGGTAAAAGAATTGGAAATCAATCGACCAAATCTTGCATCAATATGAATTACTCTCTATCTCCTTGAAGACGGCATCTTCACCTTATCGAGCAATAAATAAATAAAAAAATATTGATGCCGCAGTTAATTTTGTCATTTACGTGAATCGGTTGTGATTAAATAAAATAGATGAAAACTTTGAGATTTATTCCTGGAAGGCGTGCATTACTTTTTTAAATAGGTACTGATTAAAAAGTATTAACTCCGCTTTTTTAAATTTTAATCAAATTCCATGGATATTCAACAATAATATTTTCAAGCAATTGGTACAGAAATAATCATCTGATTTTGTTTACATTATTTATTACCAAAGACTTGATATACGTAGTATTTACGGGACTTTCGCACAACTGAAGCAACTAAATTTTAAAAATTTAACAGTACAGTAGAGACATATCACGTTTTTCATAACTTTAATCCTATTTTTGGAGGAAGATCTCGTATTATGTATATACCATAACAGTATTTGATTTGCCATACTTGATCTGCTCCCAATTGATCGTACTTGCATCTACAGAGAATACCGTACATGTTCGAAATTGACAATATAAATGTAATTGTTGTGTTTTAATTTCTACCCATTCAATGCAGTATAATTGTATGTATTTATTGGATGTACACTGCAATACCAATGCTTTTTAAATTCTGTTCGATGAAAGTGAAGTTTAACCTTTTCATTTTTTACATGAATATTTTACTTTAAATGATATATTTGAACAAACAGATATATCTCTGTGTTGCAAAAACCTGCTCCTACTATTAATTTCCGTTACTTGAAGATTTGTATCCTATTTCCCGGCACTTTTGTACTATCTATAATTTTTATATATGCAGCAAAATAAAATGCCTTATAATTTTTCAGGCACAATTAATTTCCCTATTCAGACACACCACCCATGAGCCTAATCAAAAACATTTACGCTTCATAAAGTACTATGAAAACATGTCTAGCAGAGCATAAAATTTTTCCTGTTCACACATCGTTAATTATGAGCTGTTGCATGTAAGCGTGTTGACCAATGCGTCGAATTCCATCCACCCACGCGACAAAGCCATGCTCTGCCAGACATCACATTAAACTTGCAGAATGTCTGTCCGTCCGTGTAACTGAAGACTTAGGATTATTGGATAATTGCTACGTTGACGTCGTGCCGCAGCGTCGGCGTTCGGGGGATAATGGCTATCACTCCCCTCTTCAAGGTTCGTGCGGCTGCTCTTCACAGTGGAGAATCCTATCAAAGAAGCGGTCAAAAACACTTAACCTCTAGACAGTCTCTTAGAAGGTGTACTAAATGGCCCCATTGAATCTTTAATGTCCGACTTCGAACGAACCCACTTGACGCCAGAGAAGTGGTTCCACTCTCTGTAAGTGGACCACTCAGTGACGTAAGTTCGAATTTTTAAACACAAGACAGGTTAATGGTGAAAACACCCCAACCCTGTGTAGAGGAAGCTGTGGATAACCATCATTGAAATAATCGCGTAAATCCTGAGTTTTATACAAAAATATTTACGATGCTGAATGTTTCAATTCAAAACATTTCACCTTTCAAATACTCAAAATACTTAAATATACAGCAAACTAATGCTCATACAATAGATTTCGTGCATATACATAACCTATTAGGTGTAAGGATAGTCAAGTTACAGATTTCGAACCAATTCTCAGGCCGGTAATAATGTAAACATAGTATTGCCCAGTACCATTTATATTTGTCATTAGACGTATGGTTTAATAAACTGTAATATATTGTAATAATATAGATAGTTCGGTCATAGAATAAAACATATACTAACTATGCCAACGTTTTTGTTATTTGATTTCACCATCATTAGGACCAGTAAACACTTTTATTACATACTTCTGCATTATACATTCCCCATTTAGCAGCCTTATTGACATAAAAATCATCTTATACCACAAAATTTTTCCTGCTAAATATTTCGAATTTTAAACGGTGAAATCAAATAACGGAAACGTTGACACAGCAAATGTTTTATTTTATGACCAAACCTTAATTATTATTACAACATATACTACATGAGTGGACAGAAATTCTTAAGATACAAACTTTAATGTTGACATGTCTGTATTCTCTATACGTTTTCAAAAACAAAAAAAATATTACTTGAAGAATGTTAAAGAAAGTATTTAAAGTCATAAAATTATTTAAATATTTTTATTCTTTGTAGTGCAATTATATTACACCTAATACTGCATAAATTATTATTTGTGTTACTTTATCCTACATTTATTCAATTAAAAATTGCAGATTGCAAAGTGTTTTTAAGAATAGATTTTTACGTTCAACTGTTTCTTTGACGTGTCTCAATGAAACGAAAAGTAGGCAAATAAAGCAAAAAAAAATTTCCAATACCTAATTTTATTGTAAAAATACTGATATTTACTGACTGTGTTGAATATCATCTACGAATAAACGCGATCATTAAGATTTCCAAAACTAAAAGTTCTTACGTACATTCTGTTACTTGTATAACTTTATCTATGAAGTGAGGAGATACCAGTTTTTGCAATTACAGTTCTGTATTTCAATGATTGATTTATTACTATTCTTTTTATTTATTTTTGAATAAAACTTGTATTAGTTATTAATTAAAAATAAATTACTATCATTCTCACACTTTGTTAGAGATTATGGATAAATAACCTGGCTCATCTCATAAGATATTAGAATGAATACTCATGTTTACTGTGCAATTGTTTTACAGAGCCTTATTAAGAATACATCGACTCCTGGTTAACTTCATCGAAAATTGTTTATGAATCTTACGAGTTCAATATGTCCGTATTGATTAAAAATTCCCATAGCCTGTGTAACACGTATGCTTAACATTTAATATTCACACATTCCAGAGCTGAAATTCGTACAACGATAAATACAAACTTGCCACGCTACATATTTACACAAATTTGTCTTTACAGACAACGTCGTGAGATAAGTGGATGCTGTAGAGATACTATAAATTTTGTAATGGTAGGTCTAAAGACTCCAGAGTCATTATCGACTTCTTATAGCAATAGTTCGTGTAGAATGGTGATGATAGATATACAGAAAAAACAAACGAACGACTGTTTCCGAAATGCTTATTGCTATCCAGAAACAAGGAGAAGATAACTTTTTCAATTATTTATGCGTTACGACGAATCTCTTAAATCTCGATAAGACATTTTTGAACGAAAGAATATAAATTTGCTCTTCATTTTAAGTTTTGATCCAGCTTTGTCGCATGGACCATTGTGCATTCGTCGGAATGTGGACATGTGCCGCTGATCGATGGCGTTCCGTCCCCACGCCTGTGGGGAAGCGTGTTTATGGGCTGCCACCTGGGCCGATACTGCACCACTCCTGGCCTATCCGGTGTCGCCCGCTTGATGCAGTTCTCGCTGTTGAGGTCCAGGGAATAAAACAAGTTAATTTCTTTACTAACTCAAATACACAATTATCGGCAGTTTCGTATGAATTGATTGTTGAAAATTATTATTAAATCCAATTAAATCGCTCTCTTTTATGTATATATAAAAGAGCATGAGCCGTACCCCGAAAACACTCTGGAAGCTAAGGGTGTGGATTGTATCTTGATTTTAATAATTAAAAGATTTTTGTGATTGGAGGACCACATGTATTACCATGATTTTATATCAAAACAAACAATAAATCAATGGATATACAAATATTGATTGTTTTACAAAGAAATGACACAATAACACGTTCGTTAATAATAACATAAAAAATCTAACCTAAACACACAAGAAATCAATGGACATACACGTAAAATATTTAATACTAAAACTTACAACTAAACAGATGGCATTAATTTAAAAATAAAGGATTCATGATTATGTACAACAAGGTTCAGTTAAATGTTATTGAATTCATCAATGAAGGGAGAATGAATTTATCATGAAAGATCATGTTTGTGAGATTTTAACAGGCCAGTGAAATATATGTGAGCTCATAGTTACGTTCTTGTAGATTTGCTGATGCTCATTTGGCGTACAGCGTCTCAGGCGGTTGGAAGATGCAGGAGGCAGCGACGGTGTGTGGATCCATCAATAGTATTTAAAGTTTATATGATCACACTATTTCCATGATCACAATAAAGCCACATTCACGACACTTCCAGATGGACGCATCACATGGTTGAAGGAAATGTATAGTTTTACCTCACGCACTACACGCTTCACAATATGTTCATGATGGACGGAGTTATGGCCCGATGTTGACTCGACGAAGTCTGAAGAGAGATGTTTGAGCTACTATCTATGGGGTCTATTCGATTAACTCGAGGGAAAACACTCCCGTTCAAATACACTATTACTGAATTGTTCGTGTGCAAATTAAAGAATTTGATACAAATTAAAGAATTGATTCAATGTTACATTAAAATTAGAAAATTGACATTCAGAATTGATGTGGCGATTTTCCATGTAATGAATAGGTAATTATGTATATTTTATTATCATGAAATGTCTAGGTGAGAATAGAGCTCTCTAGTGGCAGATTGACGTACTTAAGCCTTTTAGATCTATTGTTAGTGTTAGACAATATTATTAGCTTCCGGTGGAAATGCACAAGAAAAGTGCCCGTTGAGATCTAAGTAATGGTTTTCCCAGGTACCGAAGTAGTAAATTATGTTTAGGGGCTGCTCCTCAAGTACAGGCAATATTTTCCAAGTACCTTCACAAATACCTACATTAACCTGGCTGCAAGTCGAAAATCAGATCATGATCTCACGGGAGATGTTAGACCACAGGGTTAAGTGCTGAGTTAGATTAACAAGAAATGTATTTTTTGCTTACAAGTTTATTTGAAGGACCCGAAGTAGAATTTACTCTTTCACAAACGAACTAGTTGCTTAATACAGCATGATAATAATTATATTATTATCACAATCCTAAAATAAAGATTACAATTAGCAAAAGAAGTATTGAAGGGAATGAACGCCCTACGATAAATAATATAAAAGGGCAAAAATGTTTGGGAAGCTTCTCACGGAATACAGAATTGGAGTGGGAAATTTATCATTCCCGACGATAGAGATAATTAATATTTGAGATTTTTTGACCACAGATGGTCGTATAATAATTGAAATACTAGTTAAAGTTGTGCGAGCCCGTTGGCATATATGAGCATGTGCCATACCGGAACTACACTCGATATGGCGTAGAGCAACTGAGCAAATAGAAGATAATATTTGACATTATTGTACAATTATTCGATCAAAATTGCAAAGAGTAGACTAAACCTAATATATCTGAAAATATGAAATGGAGAATGTACCTTGTTAAGAGTGCTATATAATGTATTAAATGGAAATGCCCTATGTTTAAGAACAAATGTATTGCGTATTAACAATTACATAATAAGTACATTATGTAATGACGCGTGTTCATGTGAACGCTTCATGTGAGTAATACATAGTACGCAATGGGGTGAACTCATCACGCACACCACATGGAACAGTGGCAAGAAGGTATTATTAAATATAGCGAATGAGCTAAGCATAATTGCAACGACATGTAAATTCAATGACGAGGTGATTGACCTTAAGGTGTCTTCAATGGACATACGAATATTGATTTACAAAGAAATGATACAAACATGAATTCCCTAATAATCCCACCAAAAATCTGACCTAAAAACACAAGAAATAATCTACACTTAAACCCTAACATAAACACACGAGAAATATTTTAAACCTAATCCCTAATATAAACACATGAAATTACAAAATGATCCTCCACTAAACTAATATAGAAAATGAACATCAAGAGTGATGACAATATTAAACTAAAAATTAAGCTACACAAAATATTAATGATTGATCTAGAGATGGCAAGGGAGCAATGTCAGTAGTGGGACGTTTTTACTACCCGGTTGTGTTTTAATAGTAAGTGCATGACTCGTTGATCTCTGCCGGGATGCATTTCATGAACGATACCAAGGTTCCTTTGCAAGGTGTGAGTCATATTAGATTTGAGTAAAACAACTGTGCGAACGTCGATGTTGGTTGGTCGATTTAACCACTTGCCTCTACGTTGTAGAGTTTGTAGATATTCGTCCGACCATCTCTTCCAATGTGCAGTAATTGAAACTAAAATTCCACTCCAACGTGATTTGATTGAGATGCTATCATCTGTTTGGGGGTCAGAAATGATACTGACTAATGGCCTACCTGTAAGGAAATGACCTGGAGTTAAAGGTTGTAACTGATCCGGTTGATCAGTGAGTAGACCGAACGGGCGGGAGTTGAGAATGACTTCGGCGGAAGCTACTAGAGTGTAAAGTTCTTCAAAGGAAAACAACTGATTATTAGTTACTGGCTTGATGTGAGTTTTTGAACTCCTAATGTTAACTTCCCAGAGCCCTCCGAAGTAAGGTGCGCTGGGGGATTGAAGTACCATTGTATCAAACATGAGGAACAATGATCCGTTAATTGTTGTTGAAATTTTGGAGATTGAAAAAATTGTTTTAAAATGCGATTGGCGCCATTGACTTGGTTCCATTATCGGAATATACAGACGACTACAGAATCACGAGAAAGATGCAAAAAATGCTTTGGTGGATAATTCAGAGACAATTTCACAATGACCATATGAATAAAGCGATGTAAGCTTTAGTTGTAGTCTTTGAGCGCGGTCCACCATATTTACCAGTGAGCGAGCCAGTGAAGTCAACACCTGCATTATTAAATGGAAAGGAGGATGTGACCACGGCCCCTGGGAGTTGACTCATTTTTTGATTTGAGGCGCGTGCCTTTGATTTAAAACAAATTACGCATTTTTTAGACCATGGCGTACCGCTGTACGTAGTCTAGGAACCCAAATGAAAGTTCTCATGTGATTCATGACTGTTTGAATGCCAGCATGCAGAAGGCGTAGATGAGTCTGGCGAATAATTAACTTGGTCAAGGTATGTTTGGTGGACAGAATGATCAGATGTTTAGCATCAAATTCAAGTTGAGAGTTTTCCAGTCTACCCGCGACTCTCAAGAGTCGGTCTGAATGCAAAAATGGCGCCAGAGAGGTGATGGAACTTGATTTTGAAACAGGTTTTCCTTTATATAACTCGGAAAGTTCCTGTAAAAAGGTTTGCGCATGAACTGCTTTGAATAAACAATTTCTTGATTGGATTATTTCTGGAGAAGTTAAAGAGGAAGTAAGACGTAGAGTGACCTTATAAAAATTGTTAATGAATTGAAAAACATAAGTGAGAACTTTGCATAATTTTGTAAAAGATGAATATCTTGGAATTAAATTAAGTGTTATACTAGGAGCGAAGGTGACCGACACTAAACATTTTTTTACTTCTAAAGGTTTTCATATGAAAAATGAATTTGACATGACGGCCAATGCTATGAGGTTTTAAGTAACCACGAAGGGCCAGGCCACCACAAAGAATTTTATTTAATTGATGGAGTGATTAATTTTTAATAATTTAATTGGTAGATATAATGTCAGCGGGATTGCTCGCTGAGGGAACATTTTTCCTGGTGAACTGATTTGTCTGCTCATGAATGACTGAAACTCTGTTCGCAATAAAAGTTTTCCAATTCCTATTTTATAATATTATTAGCTTCCGGTGGAAATGCACCAGATGTTCTGGCTATTACCTCTGATAACATAACCTAACGACTTTTAGTAAAATATTGGGGAGGAGAGATGTTGGGTTGCTGAGGAACGTAAGGTTCTGAACCGAACTGAATATGGAGGAAGCATAAAGAAACACAGAACTGAGTACGATAGAAGTCAAGATCTTATCAACTANAAGTGTGAATACACCTTATGAAGTTAGTGACGCGAAACCATCGGAAGAGATGATTGATTGGCGGAATGCGCTGTGCATGAATTTTAGGAGGAGTGGGGATTAGTACTGAGAAGGTGGAAACACGACAGGTATCTGTCTCATTATTACGCGGGACATCGGAAGAGACGGTTGATCCACTCTTATTTTTTTCGCGGGACATCGGAAGAGACGGTTGATCCACTCTTATTTTTTTCGCGGGACATCGGAAGAGACGGTTGATCTAGTCTCATTATCACGTGGACCATCGGCGGTGACAATCCAGTCTCAATCGTACGCGAATTATCGAGAGGGGACGAGTCGGTCTGAATTTCTAGTAAATTATCAGAACGTTGATTTTGAATTTCATAATTTCGAGAGGGCGTAAAGCATGTACGAAATTTATGTTTTGTGGTATTTATCACAGTCGAAGTTATTAAGGCACGGCCAAGTAAAACGCAAGTCGAACGCGTAAGAAATAGTTTATCAAGGGCTCCAAGTGAAGCCAGTTACGTATTGGAAAAGTTTTCCGAGTTACGAATCGTACGAATCCGAAAACAGTCGCACGTCGGTGATTGAAAGAATTTGCAGCAAAGCCGATCGGAAACGAGGTAGCACGTGGAAAGCAGCGATGGAAGAAGTCGTCGAGACAAGGTCACTGTACGAGCACAGAAGCAGCTGTAGCAACCTGTGTTGGAGGAAAAGGGGTGTATCTAGCCGTTGTGGTTGGACACGATTTCGAAGAAAATACGCTGGTTGTGAGTATGTCTCTGTGAAGCGCATATTATGCGAAGTGATTTCGTTAATTAGGGATTTGCATTAATTTTGTAATTCAGTGAAAGCAAGTATCTTGCAAAAGAGAAAGTTTCATTGGAATCGAGTCTGTCGCAGTTATTGTAAAATTTGGGGTTATTTCAAGAAGAAAGAAGAGAGGAAAATGTGTTAAAAGAACTGTTAATTGAATATCAGAAAAAAGGATTCAATTACTGCTCATTTCGTGCTTGCTTTGATATTTTTTTGACCATAATTTATTGTATAAGTGATAAATGTAAATGCACGGATCCATAAAATGAGCCCAATGTAATATTGCGCAATCAATTGCAAGGGATTTTCTTTTTATGTTGTATTGTGTGGGTAATAAATCACCGCGTATACCATGGAACGCGTAGAGCATCCAATGACACTTTCTCTAAAAGCAGAAAATAGGTTTCGGCGGCACCAAATAATAGCAATAAAAATTTACTGCAAAATAACTGTTTTTTTTGTTAGTTATTCTATTATGAATTATTTTCAACTACAAATATGTATTCCATAGATGTTTGTCGTAAACATTCTTAATTATATTTTCTAAAATCTTGATACACGCATACCAACGTTACCAATGTATTAATAAAATAAATTGTGCTTGCAACTTGTGTATTGCTTCTGAACTAGGAAAGATTGATTTAATTATTAGCAATTTAAGAAACACGCTTTGCACTNAAACCAATGTCCTTGCAAAAAATATTAATGTGAATTTTCAAGTCATGTGTTACATTCATTTCCTGCTAACTGATAAATAAATACTAAAATAAACACATGTACGAAATGAAAGAATAGATCGATAAATATTCTCGATAAACACTCAACATAATTTTATTGAACATCGATATATTATTCCTTGAGTCGTATTGGTAATGGCTAACTATATTCAAGGAGTAAACAAATGGGCCACAAGCATACAGAAATTGCTTGGAGTAAAACAATTAACTTATAATGATACGTATAAAAAACAGATATCAGATGAAATTTCTTTTTCACGAGAAACGATCAAACATAAACTAAAAATTTGAATCTTAAGGAGCCTAAAATATTGCACAATCATAACAAAATATACTCACAGTATTTTGCTGAATGTCTTTGCAATGAAAATACGGCCCATTGTTAGACGTATTGTAAGAGATTCAGAAATTGTGATTTTTATTAGAAAAATTTATAAACACGTTTTAAGAGATTATAAAACATTGTTCTAAAATACAAAATTAAGTTAACGTACTTTTACATAGTATAAATTATTATTTCTTGCCTAAAACCTAATTCTTTTATAACGTAAACGAACTTTGGAAATGAACCAATGAATCGATTCAAATTTTCACGGTCTGCTGCATAGATAAATTGGCTTGTCCATATCTTATTGAAAATATTAAAACACGATGCAATTTATTATGAACTTAGATATTTCTCTTTTAAAGATCGTAGAACGAATTTCAATCGCAAAACTACAAAAAAATTCGAAGACACTTTGAAAACGTATATTTGCAATGTAAATAAAATACGTATCTTAGCAAACATTCACAAAAATGAATACGACACATTCATGAATAAATGTTATTTCGACGAATACAAATTTCCTGCAAATACGTATCCAACTTAATTGTTGTTATTCTTCAGATCGTGTTTCAAATATGTCCACAAATATCCATTTTTCTTATTTTATTTGCTCAAAGACACAAATCAATTTTTTCACATATGGTGTTTATTATAAACTGTTTTTAAAATTAAAGCACACAATTCTTTTAACTCTTCTATTAAACCTTAAGTAACTTTTACTACTTATAATAAAACCTATGCGATAGAATCTGCCGTTCTCCGTCATACTAGTTTTTTGTTATGGAGGGGGCTTTGGCTTGTATTACATTGCACATTTACAAGCTTGTGTTCGTTTGCTTCGCGTAAAATATTAATTCATCGAAAAAATTACCTAAGAAATAATGTTCTCGATTTTTTTAAATTTTATCATTTATTGCTATTCTATAGCTATAAGACAAACCGAATTTCATGTTTCTAACGCTAGTGGGAAATAAACAATTTGCAACCTAATGTTAAAGATGCAAAGAGTAAAACAACTACTAATTTACGATTATACGCAAAAACGAGATACGATAGATATTTTTCTTTTTCACGAAGTGTGTTGAAATATGAACTAAAATTTTTTAATCATTAAGAGTCTTAAAAGTTACATAAATAAACAAAAATACACTTACTGTATTTCACTAAGTGTCTTTGCAATGAAGATAAAATGCGGTCCATTGTTGGCCGTAATGTGTGTCAGAAATAGTGAATTTTATTAGAAAAATTTATAAATACGAATCAAGTAGAACATAAATCTCTGTTGTGTAATATAAAATTAACCAATCATTCTTTAACATGGTAAAAAATTAATATTTCATGCCAAAAATTCTATTCTTTAAGAATGTAAACAAACTTTTGAAAAGAATCAATGAATCGATTCAAATTAAAAATGAAATGTAAATACGATCCGTTGTTGGACGTATTGTAAGAGATTCCGCAATACTAAAATTTCATAGATAAATTAATATATACGTATCATGTCGAACATTAAACACTGTTCTGAAATAAAAAACTAACCAAACATGGTAAAAATAATTTTTCTTCCCTAAAACTTCATTCTTTACGAACGTAAACAAACTTTAGAAATGAATCAGGGAATCTATACAAATTACCACCGCTTGTTCCGTACATGTCTTATTGATAAAATAAAAACACGATATAATTTAAAATGTTAATAATTTTTGCACTTTTTAAAATCGTTAAACGAATTTCAAAATTAATACTACAAACTTATTTAAAGCGATTTATATTAAACATGTCTAAGAATAAAATACATTTCTTATAAGTATCTCACGTATTAAAAAACTCTCTTTAGCAATGTAAATAATAAACATCTTTGCAATATAAATAATAATACAAATATGTACCTGAGTTAATTATTCAGTAAAACGCATACGATACATTAATAATTAAATGTTATTTCGACGAAAAAATCTTGACTACGATTACGTTTGGAAAGTTGTCATTGATGCTGTTTCAAATATGTTTTTAAAGATACGATTTTTATGAGTTTATTTTGCACAAAGACACAAAACAACTAAACACATACACTACACAATAGTTTCACACGTCTGTAAAACCTTAAATAACTTGTATTATCGTTTGATTAAAATCCCAATACGATTCTTCTGCCGTTTGGCGCCATTCTTCTACATTTTTGTAAACAAACATTCGAGGTGGCTTTGACAAGTTTGCATGGCACATCCACAAGGTAATGTTCGTGTGATTTACGTAATATTAAATCACGGAAAAATGTACTTAAAAATTGATTTTGTGAAATTTTAGGAATTTTAACATTCATTGTCATTCTCCAGCTACAAGATGAATCAAGTTTCATGCTTGTACGACAAGTACAAGTACCTTATACTTCTGATTACTAGATCAGTGAGTGAATGAATGAGTGAGTGAATGAATGAGTTACACGAAGGGACTTATATAAGATTAGATACTACACATACTAAATGAATTAGAACTCGTTTATCACATTAAAGGAAGGATAACAAAATATTATCGAGAACAAAGTAGATACAAATATAGAAAGATATAGAATGAAGTATGTACAGTACAGTGGGCCAAGTAGTTGGTAAACCCAGTTAACCAACCCACCTACTAACAATAGCCCAACACCCAACTCCCACTTCATATCGCTCCATGTAGATAAGCTTCAATATCACGCTACATTTCCCATTTACAAATACTACAATTTAAAAAAAATCATGTTAGTCATTAAATTTATATTTACAATAATTATTTCAGTATGGTAAAATTATTTTATGTTTGCTTAGTTTGTATATCCAAAAAGATACAAAAATAATTTTATTTTACGTTTTGAGTAGAAGTCCATATGAAATAGCTATACTGCAACCTATAATATTCAGTTACATTTGACACGCTACGTAGTAATATTTGCCATCAAAATTATTCTTTATTTTTACAGTATCTAACAATGTATATTAATTTTCAAAGAATATTAAAATATTTTACAGAATTTATATACAGAATAGACACATAGTGATACAAAACCAATCCCTTATTCTTTGTTGTTTAATACTACGCTATTAGGGAAGAGGGAAGCACTAGTTTTAGTCAAGTTATCTTGAATAAAACCTACATTATTGACTAATTCGTAACCGAAATATTTCTGTGACTGGTATTATTTCTGGACAATATGCTTTCTCGTATTTGTAGAATACTCATGTCATCTTCCCGGTGAGTTTAAAACCTTCCACAAAATCAATTTTACCAAGTTTACAAGTGAAGTGTGGAGTTCAGATGACTCTCCATCTCTTTCTAAAGAGACTTCTCTTTTATATGAACTCTTAAGCTCATGTGCATCTTCAACGTGATTCCATAAAAGATATACCTAGTTTACATATTCACCATCGATCCGTGCTGCAACATGTTCAATGTATGTCACTCGATAATTTATGCAGTTTTTTGCAGATATTTGCCCTGGTATCACCATATTATTATTAAATGGATATTCTATTTTATATAAAAAGAAATATGAGAGCACGTTTCCAATGAAACGTGTTGTTTTCCGTATTCTTTCCAATGGTAAAATAGAAATTTTTTGTCCAATATAATCATGAATATGCATTTCGAAGTGACCCTAGTTTTACTAATTGGAGATAATATACTTTTATGTATTCACTGCGATGTTCGTACACAAGCACAGCTAAAAACAAGTGTGCTGATGCATCTGCTTACGTGATTGCTGAAACATTTATTTTACACACTTTATGATTGCTGAAATTTTTTTAACCACCATATACGAATACAGTAAGAATGTTCATAATCACGCTGTAAAATTCAATGACTTGATAAAACGACAAAAAAATATCATTTGACACAAATTTCACGATTTACTTAAATTGATCGAGTTTCTTAATAATGGGTTTTTTACTTTGTGTAAGTAAGCATATTATTTTCCGGTTTGAAAAACCGTAGTAGTGCCGTATGCTTATTTAATGCAAATAATTTGAAACTGAATACTGCAAATTAACACAAAAAATCTTCAAGAGTACATATCTACTCTCTATAATTTCTCAGACTTAAATCTTTTTGTGCATACACAAGTGTATACATAGATAATGTGTATAGAATGTCATCCTTGAGTAAGGTCTACTTTACAGGTTATGATCTTGCAAAAATAATTTTTTTCAATACTTTCGTTTTTTTTGAAAGGTTATAACTGTTGGGGGACATAATAAAAATATGTTTACAGGATTGAAAGATCTGTAAATATTATGTAACATTGAAAAGATTGAAAAATATGTAAAGATTATGAACAACTGTAAAACTTACAACTTCGAGATTTTATTGCAAGCAAAGATATTATTTTCTAATTTTCTAACACTTAATTTTTTTTCTGGATCATTTACAATGGATTGACCACTTATTGAAAGGAAATGAATGCAAGTAAAGTTACATGGTAAGTACATTTTAATCTATTAGAATGCTGGTTAAGTTTTATCATCCAATAATTGTAAAAAAAAAATTTATAAATAAAACAGTGATTGAGGAGTGTATTCTGATGTCGCGTAGTCGCAGGCAGCGGGTGCCCGCGCAGCCAAGTGAGTGACGTAACCGTCTCCAAAAGAGTATCTCAACACGAAGGACCTATATAACGCCACTGCTCGCTGCATCAAGGGGGAACTGCTGCAACTCTTGTGTCAGTCGCCGAGTGTACGTTCCTCTCTGACTCCTCGTTGGTTCGGATAGACTTAACCAACATTCCCTTCCACTGTTCTGCCGAACTATCTTCCGAACTGTCCTACTTGTTCTACCCCCCGTACACTTTCGCAGTCTCCGTCATCTAAGATGGAGATGTAGATGCCTTAAAGGAAATAGGGTAACTGCTTCCCAAGCTATAGTGCCTCTCCGTTAGTGGGGTGAGTAGGTCAAAAAATCGTCGCCTCACGACAATACTTTTCTTATCTTTATATGGAAAGAGGCATTTAAACATTCGTGTATCGTCGATCATGTCATTAATTTTTTTCATTTTCGAATTCTGATGCCTACACTTAATTGTTCTGAAATTTAAAGCAGAACAATTTACAATACAACAAATGTATATCAAAACAATTAAAAATTGTAACAAGAAGATATTGGTTTTTCAGTTACAAAAACCTTTTTATTTTTTGTTATGAAAGACAGCATATATGGCAAAGAAGTTGATCTATATTGTGTCACTTTTCTTTCTTCGGTAATTGAAGTTTAAGCATCTTAATAAATCAACCAGGTGAAGCGACATAGTGTACTGGTCAAGACATTCAACTGTCACCTTTGGGAAAGTGTTGATACAACTGAAATTGATTGCGATGGACAAATCTAATCTGTTACAGATTTTTCAATGACTCTCCTTTTTCTCAATCCACATGATGAGCCCTTTATTTATTCCTTGAGTTACACGTTAATACTTCACCTTCTGAGAAGAAATCTAAGAACATTGAGAAATCGACCACGAATCATTGCCACTGTTCAGTTCCCCATCATAAGAAGAACAATTGCAAAACAACCATGCATAGAGCACAAGTGATCGCGGGAAGTGTGACCCTGTCCGGTGAGAACGTGAGGCTCTTTGACAGAATTTGTGTCGATTTTCTTTAAGACCCTCTTCACACGGAGAAACTCCGAGGTTACGCGACGGATTCTCAAGTATCGTTGAGTTGTCAGTGGGTACGATATACGTGGGGAACTCATAACCTTATAAAGGGAATACGTGAAGTGATTAGAGTATCTGATTACAGTCTTCAGAAGATATAAGTGTTTGTGTTCTCCATAATTACGTTACGAAAAGAGCAAGCACGCAATTAAACATAACACAACAATACAAAGATTCTACCTATAATGTCACAGCTTTTACTTTACATAATAATGCAGTATACAAATGCTCAATCTTCAACTAACTGTATCGAGAACTATTTTGTCACCTCTCATTTATTTCATCCTCAGTTGGGGAACAGCTGTGTTAATAGCATTCATATTAAGAAACCCAATGTGAAATAAACATTTGCAAAAAATAAAATAAAAAAACGTTAAGTAATTCTTGACCTGTTGTAAAGAACTATAGTTTAATTTATAGTATTTTATTGAGGAAGAGGTCGAAAGAAAACAAACGCCACATAACTCGCCAATGTTTCGGCTACATTCTATACACGCTCAGGGCTTGTTACAATATTTCTAAATCATCAACATCACTCATCTACATCTCCAAAAGAGATCGCAATGGATAGAATATATCCACAGCGTTGGCGAGTTATGAAGTGCTTCTTCCTATTCCTCAATATAACACTCCTATAAGAAAAACTATAGTTCCTTACGACAGGTAACATACCATTTTATTCAATGCTATCGACGCATAACCTAAATGTATTGATTTAAATTATTGTTCATTGTTTCTATGCAACGTGTACTTTAGATAGTATTGTCATCTGTTTTTGTAGAAGAATCAATTTTAGTAAAATGTCAAAACAAATAAGAAATTGTATTCTTCGTGTTGTGTTTATTGGACATTTTGCAAGAACTGTGAGCAACGCAGGAGACGAAACGCACGCGAGACCTTCCTGGCAGGTCACGAACGACTGCTAGGATACGCATCCCCCGGAAGTCGCGTCATTTGTTCCTCCGCATTACTTAACATTGAAATGGACTCCCAAGGGACTGGTAAGATACTTGAGTATCCGTCGCGTCGCCTCGGAGTTGCTCAGTGTGAGGAGGACCTAAGTGCCACCTCGTGAAATGACGTTGAAATATGCCTCGAGCTACGTCCTTCCCGATCTCATTCCTACGAAGTGTTTCCACCAGAGCGCATTACTCGTTCACTCAACACACTCCTGTCTTATAAAATGGATGAAAAGAAACGTAAAACAAGATTGTTAACCTACGAGTTGTTTCGTGTTTCAATTTTATTGTAAGTTAAGATTATAAAAACAATGTATTAAAAAATAGGGGTTTGAGCAGGTCAGGAAGAAACTGTTTTAAAATAAGAGCAGATATAAAGCCAATTTATCTTACCTTCATTTATGAGAGTTTAATTATACCAAATAATTGTAACACAGTGATTATTGTTTAAATAATATTATTATTTAAACTTGCTAATTATTATTTAGCAAGTTCTTACTGTCGGCAAAATTTTAAAGGCAAAAATCCCCACGGAGGTACGTGTATCTACGTTCGTAATGATATTTTATCTTCTCCACTGACAGGCTACGAGAACTTCTGCGTAGATAGTGTGTTCGAAATTTCTGCAGTTGAACTGACCGACACCGGTATTGTTGTTTTGTGTATTTATAGACCTCCTCAATCAGATCTTGACATATTTTTTCGGAACTTCGAAAATGTTTTAGAACATATCGCACATAAATCTACTAAATCTATCGTTATATGTGGTGATTTCAATATCGATTTCTTGAGTACATCCGACTCTGCACATTCACCAGTTAATCGATTCAAGAGTCTTATCGACTCCTTCAACCTTATAACTACGATAAACGACCCCACTCGCCTCTCCGGCTCATCTCAAACATTGCTAGATCAAATTATAGTCAACAATGGAATCTCGTATCTCTCTGAAGTGTTTATCGCCGGATACAGTGATCACCTTGCTCAAGTATTGACTATTAATAATAAACTAAAACCGCTTAAAATCCTTTACAAATTTACAAGAGAGTTTAATGACATAAATAAATCTATATTTATAAATTATTTGCGTTAAGAAACATGGAAAGATGTTTACAATTGCCAAATCACCGACGAAAAATTCAATGTATTTATCTCAATATTCCTAAAACATTACAACTCTAGCTTTCCCATAAAACGCAAGTTAATTAACACAAAGAAATACAATAGATGGATCACCCAAGGGATAAGAATTTCTTCAAAAAACAAACGCCGTTTATATTATCTTTCAAAACGCTATAACCAACCACCCGAATTCCATAATTATTTTCGTAAATATAAGACTATTCTTCGAAAAGTAGTCTATGCCGCTAAAGTAATGGAAAACGACAGACATATACTAAAATCGAACAACCGGATGAAAGCCATGTGGAGTATTGTTAACAATTACACGTCAACTTCTGAAAATCGCGAAGAAAATGTTTCTTTATTAAACGATGGCAAAATCGAATCAAATCCTCAGGACATCGCAAGTTTGTTTAATTCTTACTTCTCAGAAGTTGGTAAAATAACGAACTCAATATATCCAAATCAATGTCCTCCAATTATATCCACCCACATACCCAATTCTATATTCACTTCCGAAACTAACGCCAGTAAAGTCATGGGAATCATCAGCTCCTTAAAACACAAATTTTCAACAGGAATAGATGATATACCTGAGTTTATTGTTAAATCTTCGTCCCACGCTATATTAAATCCACTCGTAAATATTTTTAATAGTTCTTTATCGGAAGGGGTGTTTCCCAATATATTTAAGAGAGCTAAAGTGAAACCTTTACACAAGAAAGGAAACAAACTTAATATTGGAAATTACCGACCAATATCTCTACTACCCACTTTCTCAAAAATCCTAGAAAAATTGTTCTATAAGCGTCTTCTAGATTTTTTATCAAAATATAACATTCTCTCTGACGATCAACACGGTTTTAGGAAATCCTTTTCCACTACAAGCGCCATATTTTCCTTCTTAAACGATGTTATCACATCTCTTGATCGTGGAGAAAATCCTCAGGGTGTTTTTCTTGACTTATCCAAAGCATTCGATGTCATCGATCACGGAATTCTCCGTTCCAAATTGCATTCTTTAGGCATTCGTAGACTTCCACATCAACGGCTAACTTCTTATTTAAAAGATAGATATCAACAGGTCGAAATATCCTATATTAAAAATAAAATACTTCAGAAACAAAGCCATTTACTTTCGGAGTACCCCAAGGTTCAATTCTCGGCCCTATACTCTTTTTGTTGTATGTGAACGACATGTCATTATCCACAGCAGATTGCAAAATGGTTCTTTTTGCTGATGACACTAATTTACTATGTAAACACGCCAATGCTCAAAAAGTTTTGTCTAACCTTTCGACTTGGTTCCATGCAAATCGTCTCATTGTAAACACTGACAAAACAGTGTCTATGTCATTTCACAATAGTATTACAAAATATTTACCCCAGGTTTGTCTTTCTTTAAACGAAACACAATTAAAAACTGTTACGAATACAAAATTCTTAGGTCGCCATATTCAAAACAACCTCAAATGAACTTGTCACGTTGACAATCTTAATTCCCAATTAAGCAAATTGTGTTACGCATTCCGAATCTTAGTTACCACAGTTATTCCACGTATTTCCCGTTGCGTTTATTTTTAAAACGTTTACTCCCATTTACGTTACGGCATTACCTTCTGGGGCAACTCCGGTCAGTGTATTCAAACTTTCAGAATTCAGAAGAGGATAGTTCGGATAATTTGTAAATCTCACCCCCGAAACTCTTGTAAACCTTTATTCAAGGAATTAAATATATTAACACTTCCCTGCATTTATATTTATGAAACAGTCGTGTTTGTTAAGTCCGAATTACTGAAGCACCACCCTTGCTTTATACGAAACAGTCTCGTTCACGAACACTATACACGCAATAGTAGTAATATTCATCGCCCTAGAGTGTCAACCACTCTTTGCCAAAAGGGACCATACCATTCGGGAATCGTTCTATATAATTCCCTGCCCAAGAATATAAAAGACATTATGAAATTGAATATCTTTAAATCCGCGGTTAAAAACTACCTCCTGCACCAGTGCTTCTACACTGTAAAAGAATGTATTGATTTTAATAAAAGTTGTACTTTATCACGCCATTGCTGTAGCAATTTTTAAATAACTTATAACAACTTCATAAACTATTTTCTTGCATGATTGTGTTGCCGTATGGCTCATATTAATTTAGTTTTATGTGTACTCAACTTTGGCACGGTTGTGTACATAAATTCTGTAGCCCCATCCTGGCCCGGGTTTTTCTCCGGTTTTCCTTCGGGTAGAGGCGGATTTATCATACAGGTTCTCTAGGCTTTGTCTAGGGGCGGGTCTATTGTAACAATAAATCGTGAATTTAGTGTTATTTCAATTTTTAAGCACTATACTCAGAATAATCTATAGTTCGATAATAACTTACATGTAATTTTTTGCTTAAAATTACAAACATATTGACATTCTATTAGTATTATAACTCGCAGCTAACTTTTTATCTTATCTAGGAATTTTTGCTGAATTTTTTGAATCCGCCTCTGCCTTAGGGCCCTTGATCGGAATTGATGGGATGGTCCCTTGCTTGCTTCCGGAGAGTAAATTAGTTTATTGTCCTCCACGTGGTCATACGCAGTTTGTACTGTTTTTTGACAATAAATTTATTATTATTATAATAATACTCATTTTGGATATTTACATCTTTGATAATTAGCTTCAAATAACTTCGCGTCGGAATAATCTGGTCCTGAATGGCTAGCATAAAACCCTGGGATACTGGAAAGATCCACCCAGATATGAGCCAGAAGTTCGACGCTTTCATGTCGACATGAGCTTGACTCACCTCATTTAGGTGTCTTCTATGGAGAGCTTTTGACATCCATAAGGCCCACTTTTCATTATCACTGATTGTTGAGTCATCAACATCCTGCCGTGCTAATTCCAAGGGCGTAAACGTAACTGCTTCACAAATTGCTGTATGCAACTCTGATGTTTGCGCTGCCGAATGGAAAAATTTTCTCAGATTTTTCACCTGCCGGTAAAGTTGGTTGCTAATGTCTACCAGCCCTCTCCCACCCATACTCCTCGGCAACGTAGTGCGTTCAACTGAACACTTGGGGTGATGTATGCGTGCCTTCGTCATTAAAACTCTTACTTTCCTTTGCAAGTTCTCTATGTCAGTTCTACACTTAACAATGCCAAATGAGTAGTTCAAGATTGGAACAGCATAGGTGTTAATAGCCTTGATCATATTTTTCACATTCAGCTTTGTTTTCAACCCTTTCCGTACCCTTCTACCAAATTCTACAGAGAGTTCTTCTTTCATTTTACTATGGTCAATGCGCCTGGCTGTCATTCAACATTTATTATTATTATTATTATTATATTTCATTAATACATCTCAGCTTCTGCTGGTATAAATAAGGTACGGATACAAATCAAGCACACTTATTTACTCTTGGCTAAAGAATTTACGCACTATTCGTGTCGTATTCAAAATAGCTGCCTTCTGGAGAAGATTATACACTTCTCTCCTTATACCGAGGATCTTGAGACTCTCATGTAGGGCTTTAGGGATCACACCAGTTGTTGATAACACAATAGGTACAACATATACCTTACTAAGCTTCCACATCTTTTGAATTTCATCACTTAAATCAGAATATTTCCGTTTCTTCTCAGCTATTGTGTTTTGGATGTTGTGCGTATTAGGTACCGCAATGTCAATGAGATATGCAATTTTCAATTCCTTATCGCGCAGAACAATATCAGGTTATTAGGGATACATCTATCAGTTATAATTGACCTGTCATAGTATAAAGATACCTTGTTGGAATCTAACACAGGGGTTACTTCATATTTATAATAAGGCGTTTTATCCTTCAGAAGTTTTGAATTTAACGCTATTTCTTGGTGGATAATAGCTACAATTTGATCATGACGATGTAAATACTCTGATTGACACAGGGTACTACAAGCGGACATAATATGCTGGATGGTTTCTGCTTTATCATTACATTTCCTGCATCTGTCGTCTTTCACACTAGGGTCCTTAATAATGTGTTTCAGGTAATTCTTGGTGTTAATAACTTGATCTTGGATGGCCATAAAGAAACCTTCAGTCTCAGGAAAGAGATCCCCACATCTCAACCATGCGTTCGACGCTTCTTTGTCGACATATGTTTGGTCAAGGTCATGAGGGTGCCTTCCATGAAGAGCCATGCTTCGCCATTGATTATGTTTTTCATTTCTGCTTTGGATATGGCTATCCACATTATTTTGAAAAGGGTCAATTGATAGGTTTAAAGGCGTCAGTTTAAGATCTGCTTGACTTACACTTCGGTGCAGAGTTGACACTAGTTTCTTAAGGTGGAAATAATCTCTCAACTTCTGGACCTGCCTGTTATGTAGATTTTTAATATCGATTAACCCTCTTCCACCTTCTGCTCTTGGTATTGTTAACCTAAGTGTACTTGCCTTCGGGTGGTGCTTCCTGAATTTTGTCAATTCAACTCTTGTTTTTCTCATGATATTTTCCAGATCAGTATCTGTCCATGGTATGATACGAAATGAATATGTCAAAACAGGCACTGCAAATGTGTTGATTGCTTTAAATATATGTTTACTATTTAAGTCCGTTTGACATATTTTCCTCACTCTTAATAAGTAGTCTTTGGTAAGTGAATCTTTCACCTTTGTATGATTTATTTTCTTCTCTTGAAAGTATCCAAGGTATTTATAAAAGTCTCCCTCGTCCATTGCTTTCATAGATTCACCCTGGTTAGTCTTAAATCATATAAGTTCATATTTCCATCTAGTAATATTGATGACTTTGAATTTGTCCAGACCAAATGTCATGTTGATGTCACTCGAGAACTGTTCAACTTCTCTAATCAATTCTTTAAGAAGGTTATGTGATGTGGCATATTATTATTATTATTATTATTATTATTAAGAGCTTTCACACAATAAATATTCGGATGTTTATCATTTAATACGAATATCGCAGATAAACCTCACCAATCCAAGAGTAACTAAATCAATTTTTACGTATTTTGAGATATAACTTCGTATAATGAGACATTTATTTAGATATGAGGCAAAACTAGGTATCGCGCTGTTCACAGTATATGAAACGCTATTGAGCGAGTGAGTTTGCGCTGGAGTATTGCGAGGTGCAACCCCGTTCTGTTTGCCAGTGCGCAGCCTCGCTCTATTTGACTCTCTCACGTTCGCGCGCTGGTACGCTCCACGACTTTCACTTTTCCCTACTCGCCGCGCTAGTTAAGGTGTTTCAATTCACATTTGCTTATTTTGTGTTAAAAGAAACGGGTTTCCAATTTAAAACGAAGTTTACAAATATATATTTAACCAATATTTGGTTCCAAAAACTGTTTTGAAAATTAAACGTATCGGATTTTACATTATTCCGACTCACGTAAGAATGTAATATATGTAGAATCAGTTAATTTCCAGTTTTGTGAATGTCATTATGACTCAACGATATAATTTTAAAATGATTTTGCAGAGATATAAAATATATCTTCTCTAGAATATGTATTAAAACTAAGGAATAATTAAGTGTATAATTATTATCTGTATACTAAATCTCATTGTGTTGAGACTCAGCTATTGAAATTATTACATTAGGCACATTTTCCCCCAAAATTCACTTGAGAATAAAACTGAATTATATAAATTTATTTCCGTCATCCCAAAATCAACACAAAAATATTCCATCCTGTTTTTCGTCAGATTTCTATATTTTTCAATAACACATTCATACAAAAGGTAACACCCTCACATGGTCAATTTAGTATTATATTTTTTGTAACTAATACCTTTCGATTGTGCTATAGAATGCGATCTTGCGAACATCGTCTTTGAAGTATTTGTTAAATATTTTAGATCGTATTTTTATTAAACTCATAAATTGTGTGATATTATTCCTAGATAATTTTAGCATCGTACAAATCGTATTTACAACTCACAGGAATTGTTATGTTATTGACTTGAATTGAAAGACACAGCCCGTTATCGTAAATAAATGTTTAAGTATCGTTGGTATCGACAATATTAGAATAAAATAACAAATATTAGAATATAAATATTTTTTCATTTCATAGATTTTACAAGTTATTTAGAAATATACTACCGAAATTGCTAGTATCTAGTAGTGATGGCTAGTACGGAAATGTTATCAATATACCAAACAACAAAAGTTGTCTTTCGCTGTTTGACAATTGGTGTCACAAATACAGGAGTCGTTCCACCGATTCGTCACTTGCTTGATGGGTGGCTCACTGTTGCGTGTGAATGGTAAATTCACAATAACTAAAATTTACAACAACAAAAAAAAGGACTTGACAACCTTTAATGTAATTCCTAATGTCTATTTAAAACTGACAGAAGATGATTATGTGACCTGCATGGTTTACTCAACTTAATCTATGACTATGTTAATACCCTCAGTAAATCATCTAGTGATTCTATTGCAAGTAACCATTTATTAACTTCGAATAAGAATGTTGTTATAGACGTATTCTGTTTAATAAACTTTGGAACTTGATTATATACTTGTGAACCTAAAAAATTGAAGTTTTTTTTCTAGTGGAATAACTTATCACATTTTCACATACCTATGCTTCCGAAAGAAAAACTCGACGCCACGTGCGAATCCTCGTGAGGCAATCGTTTGTTCTATGCGCCTCAGCTGGTCGCGAGGGTCGTCGCCCCCCGCGTGACCTCGCTCTGCTCGTCGCCACGCCCTGCACTGCGCTGCGGCTCCTGTGTAGGCGGCTGCAGGGATGCTGCGATCGCGGCGCGCAGGGGTGGAGCGCGGAGCTAGTCCGCTGTCGAAGTAGATTTAATGTTTGGTCTGGAGGGATGGAATATTCTCATGAGGTATCGCTCGTTTACTCAGATAATCTCAGTATATTAAGGATACTGCTCGGTCACCCGACATTCGCTATTCGTGGGATAATAAGCCTTGAGGATTCCAAAGTATAGAGGAGGGGGAAGGATGGCTTTTCTTTTAACGTGTTCAATTATAAGAGACGTTCTTCGCGGGGTAACTACTGTCACAACAAAACTGAAAAGAAACAACTAAAAAAATTCAAATAATTCATCTTCTCCATTCCATTTCTAGGAAGCATTTTGCATGAATTTGGGATTCTTTTTGTTTTCGTGTAATATTACAGGAAAAGGAAAAGCAGAAATTGTATGAAAGAATCTCTTTGATCGTATAACATCCTTTTAAGGAAGCACTATTAAATTGTAGAGTTGCATTGTCCGTGAAAACGTTGGAAACGTTATTGCTTAGGTAATGGTTTGAAACAAACGAGATATACCTCAAAAGCTCAATCTAAATTCTCATTTTTGCGGTCATTGTTGAAAGTTTCCTATTCGCAAAAGTATGTTAAGAGCGGAGTGTATTTGTTTTTGTTGTATATTAGTATTATGAACTATTACTACGTAACTGAATGCTACATTCAAGAATAAATTTTATAACGACATTGAAAGTTGCCACCCAGCTACCTATTCGTTTGATGGTCAAATAAACAATATATATTCACCGTTAAATATTTTAAATTAATAGAAACTTGCCCTTTCTTTACTTGGATAATTTTTATCGTATCTTGATTTTTTGAAGAAACCACTTATTTATCCATTTGATAGGCTTGGAAGCTTAGTCATGATATCTTTTAACAATTTTATCTGTTATGTTCCAAATTTTTGCAATGTTTACTTACCAATTATTCCTTGATTTTGAAACTTACAAGAAAAATCATTTTAGCGAATGAAATTAAGTTTCAATAACAGCATATCATGGTAAAACGTTCTTTTTTAAACCAATATTCTCCTTTTCCATCAAGTTTCCATTCTCCTCCCATCAGAATTACATTTCCTCAGAAAGACGTTAAGAAAGCGAAATATTGGAAGTAATGTTTATATACAAAGGGAGATTGTAGAAAGGAAACTTAATTTAACGCGAAAACATAAGCTAAAGAAGAATTATATAAGATAATATATATCTCATTCAACGTATTATGAGGTCTAAATATTCATTAAGTTGAAGTTCTGAGTGCTCCTTTACCATAGAAAAATATTATTGTGACAAAACGATTATGAATCGTATGCTGCTGTCATTTCATTATTTAAGGATACGTATTGTGTCACTTTACGGACTGTATGTAAGTGTGAAAGCGAGAGAAAGTAAAGGGAGAGATGAGAATGAATCTGGAGTGAAACTTTCTGATTCATCGCAGAGAAATCCTACGTGTGCGGAATAGGGCTTCTTCGCGAGTGTCTCAAGTGAATATCGCCATGAGAGGGAATGTTTAGTCAGTTTTAAAACTTATCGGTAATTTGTCCCACTTTATCAATTAAACAAATTGTTAGATAATTCTTGAAAATAAAAATGAATCGTTATAAATAGACTCAAATGCAGTTATGCTTCATTTGTATAAAAAATTGTTCATTTTGTGTCTTTAATGAATATCATCGTCACATGAATGGAAACTGGAAATTTAAAAATTATTACCTGTCATATGCTACATGCTTATTAATTTCTTTCTTGTCAATATGACCAAATAAATGTTTTAAAATAAAATATAAGCTATGTAATATTTCTGAAGCATTGATTATTAAATACATATTTGTTAACTACACCGATATTTTGGTTATTTATTGTAACCTTCTTTCGGGTAACAATAAACATAACTAGTACCGAGAATTTACTACAGTTACCGGAATTACGAAATGAAAGAAATTCACAATGTATAACATTAACACAAGAATATACAACTATCTGAACTTTAGTATAATTATGAACAAATATAAGAACATCACACCTTTTCAAAAGAGAGATTTGGTAACGACGTTTAAGCAAATGTCAGCGTATAGCGGTTATGCTCATTGAGATGATTTATCGACCCTCTGTAGTCCAGCATTTGTCTCTTTGAGTTCTCTCTCCTAAACTGAATCGAAATATAAGACCCAGGTAGTCGGAATGTCACTTTCTGACACATAATGTAATTACTCCTCATTTATTTGAAATTAATGTCTATATAAGAAAAGGTTTTCAAGATTTTTTTAGATATTATTGATTAATTATTCTTTAGATGTATGATATAATAATTATTTTCCATGAACGATGTGCATTTCCGTGAAATGGAAGATCATATACTATGCAGGAGAGCAAAGAAATGATTTGTAATTATTAAAAAGGTTTATGAAACAACGTTTAGTTAGAAATGGTGAATATACATACGACACTTACTTTCATTTTCATTCCGTTCATCAAATACTTTATCAATTACACACTAAGCTGCGTGAGAAAAATTTGACTGTTTCATCATTATTCTTCGCACATCTATGAATGAAAGGAAATTACCCCAAAACAAATATTCTGTCATGTCACTAGTCACGTTACTTGTACAAATTCATCTTCTTTTATAAATATATAACACACTAGAGAAATAAATAAACTAATCAAAATGTAATGCTCTTCGCGTTTTTTCTCATTTTCTTTTGGTTTTAACTAACGGAATCTTCTCTTCATTGTTTGTATTCGTAAATAAATGAGTAATTCCAATCTACTTGTTCTCTTATCTGCGCGGATTTTCCTTCACTATGGTTCAGCTGTTTTATTGAGTCAGATCGAATTAAGGCAAGTGTGGAAAAGTACTAACAGGCGGAGTGAACCACTTGACTTTGATCTTGACACTAATGAATCAAGAGAAGGAAAGCGCTACAGGATAATAGATGTTGATTCAGACAGGACAGAAATACTTAATTTCAAGAGGAAAAGATACAGTAATTTGCCTTCAGACCCTCTCACAACTTTTATATAATATCAAGAAGTTTATTCATAATCGAAAATAAATTAATGTATCCTCTATTCCAATATAATGCTAAGAAGAGATTGATTCATAGAAAAATGTATGTGATATAAAATATTACTAAAACGCACTTGAACTCATAGAAGCATTCAGATATTGAGGAATACTCTTTTCAGATTAATATTTAAGAACATACTAAGTCAGTAAGTTCAAACCACTGTTTTTAACTACCCTCATTTTACTAAAAGCATCATAAGAAAATTATTTTTATATTCCACTTCTCAGTAAAGTACTATGTATAAAAATGCTATTGCTTTCTTTCTTTCTTTCTTTCTTTCTTTCTTTCTTTCTTTCTTTCTTTCTTTCTTTCTTTCTTTAATAATTAACACATTATTAGATGAATTTCATCAAAGAGGGAGCGTCCGTTCGGAAGAGACTCGTACAGCCAAACTGCACACGCTTCGTTGGTTACCATCGATTAACGATTCTAGTGCCTGCAGAGAGTTTCAACATCAATAAAATAAATTACATACACTTATGGTAAATTATTTTGGAAGAATAACGTTATGTACACGTTTTTTCATACGTTCACTGAAAACTGAACTAAAATACCGCATGGTTGGTACTTTTTATCTCCCAATAATGAATTTGAAACGATAAATGCCACGATTTGGCAACAACGCATTTCAACAGAAATTTCAAGATCGACATTGAAATATTGCCAGGTTCGTACCAACTGATGTGTAAATTCGAAAGAGTCAACCGTAGAATGAATAATGAGAAATCTTTCTAGACGTTCATCCTTATTTACGAGTTCAGTCTTAAAATATTTTAGTCACACTGTCAATTAGTCTTCAAAAATATAGACCGAATTACAACATTATGAATTAATGTATAATATTTCATAATTCATTAAATTACATAATTTAATATGTAAAATTATGCCATTCGGGAAAAAGAAATGTTAATTTTTCTCCTATGTTATATAAAGAACCTTGTACTTCATACTAACCCGCTACACACGTGTATTGCGGGTTGCAGTATCAGCTGTGTCAGCCGTGAGCATCGATTCTTACCTCAAATAGTTTTATCGTATGTTATGAATTCAATTTAACAAAATATTTTTCACTATGTATTACTAGGCGATTTAAATTTTTAATGTACATTGCATATTGGGATGGAATTCGTTTGATATACAACAGAAAACAAAACTTTAAGGAAGACATTTACAAAAGAGCATGAATATTTTATGACAAAAAAACTTTCTCGTTATGGAGAACTTGTTTTGGTTTCGTGTAATATTTTTTACTTTTCAAGTATACGGCGTTCTGTAAGAGAAGTGTTGTACTCAGTCGAAAAAATAGTTTTGAGATCTCTTTGGATCTTTACGAATGGTCTCCAGGAGAGTCTATTCTCAAATTTTGGTGATGATGTCCAGTGTCGTATGTGTGTGTGTTAAGAATTTTGTTCCCCGATAACTCACGAACATATTAATGTATCGAATACAAACTTGAGATTTGACTTTGAATGCACTAGGAATAGAATCCAATTTCTTGGCGGCTCATTCCGAATTCATTTACATTCCGCGCTCCACTTCCGGTTTCTTAATATTCAAAATTTTGAAAATATGCATCGAAGCCTTTTATTGGACGCGTTATTCTGCTTACATATTTCTAAACCACATTCCTATACGTTGCACCGTTTTCGAGACACGACGATCTTGGAGGCGATGTTTTCAAACCAGCCTACAAGGCTATTGCAAAGACCTTAAGGTTGAAGATATTTAATGCAATCTGTAATTGGACGTTCAGATATTATTTTTAGGAGTGTACTATGTACAATAATGATAAATATTTTGATTGGTTGCTTTTAAATAGGTTATCAAGTTTAATAATTATAATAATTATTGATTTCTTTTTGAAATTTTATTTTTAGTGTAATAGAGGGTATTTAGTGCCATGAGTTATTTTGTTGAGTTGTTATTGGCAAGTTGTGTGTACTCCAGATTTTTAATTATTTGAAGATGATACGCTATCTCAAGCTACTCATAACATCATAAATTTTGTTCATTAAGTAGAAAATTTTAATCGTCGTATGACTGAAATAGGAATTAAAAAAACTATTAAAGTAGAAATTTATAATAAAATACTACACATTCTGCATGGATATCAGCCCCCATCTTGATGCTCTTCATGAAGTTCTATGGATAGAAAAGATATCTAAAGCTATACCACAATCTATGCCACGTTTTCTAGAATAAGTGTACGATGTTTCAGGTTTTAATCCTTTGTCTCAAGAGAGTTTAATTTTAGATTTGAATTTTACGCCGTTATATAAAAAAATAAACTTTATTTAAAATAAGTGAGCTAAGTATGACTAAGTGGGGGATAATAATCTAAGTTACTCTTCGGAAAAGAGCAAGAGACTATCCCATCAATTCCGGCCAAGGATCCACGGGCAGTGGCGGATTTCATATTTTTTTAAAGTAATTATTTAATAAATACGTACTGTTATCCATTTATTGTTATAAAATGAACTATATATTATATGCAGTAAAAATTTGCGATTAAGAAAACAATGGTATAAATGACATTCCCGTCCATGAATAATCCACCACTGCCCGCAGGAAAACCGGAGAAAAACTTGAACCAGGATATATTACAATTATATTATCTATTATATTGGTTCATTTCTTACACTCCAAGCTGTCAGTGTGATGTTAGTATTTATAAGTGAGGACTTTGATAGATGAGTCACTCTAAATAATTTCCTTGTCACCTCTTGATATCAGAATGTAATAGATTCTGACTACAAGAGTTGACGAGAACACACATACAAAACGGTTATAGATTATTATATTACTGTAATGATTATATTATACATGTTGACAATGAATCAAAATTCGGATATTTTAAAGTACTGACGATGTGTTCTCACGAAAACCTTTTACTTGCATAATGGACTAGAAACTTATACCTGAAGAGAAGGTCGCATCTGGACCTTGAAACGTCGTCGTTGTCCATCCAATTCAAGATAACATATAATTTGTACAAATTGATATAGGCATTGATAACGAGTGACTGTTAGTGAACAAAGAGCAGATATTAATAATTTATGTCTATAATATCACACTAAAAATTATTTTCCTTGTATCATGGAAGATAAATCTATTGGAAGTAAACATAGCCTTTAAGTAATAAGTTTTCAAAACAGAAGATTTNTATATATATATATATATATATATATATATATATATATATATATATATATATATATACCACTTCATAATGAAAATATAAAGGTTTGAAAATATATCAAAATTATTTATTCTGGCACTTTTGTTTGTATTCTGGTTTGAATTCTCTCGCTTAAGGTCGTATTTCTGAGAATAGTTAGTAGGAAGTCGTAAATTTACTTATTTTTTCCTGTATGTCTATTTTCTGTCGTATGTAAACAATTGCAGCATTTAATCACACTTACGTGCGATTTAAATAAACATAATTGACAATTAATATACATTTGTGATTATGTGATTATATGACAACTAATATGACTTATTCGATATCATTGAGAAAAGCCGTGGCGAAGACGCTGTTTTAACATTTCTCAAGCGTTCTAAACGTTTTATCACATAAGAAAATGCTAAAAATTAAATCATGTCAGGAGTTTAAACTGTTGCTATTCAGTGAAAACGCGACATTCTTTGTAAAAGAACTCAGAATTAGAACGCAAAGAGCATCTTATGTAAGAGTAATAATTTAGATAGACTCACCATAATTGAGAGTATTTAGACTTCTTCCAGACTTCGCTTTGACCAATGATTTACCTTCACGCTTCACTCGAAACCGATTAACGAAATTGAAGAAAATACGACACTTTACGTTTCTATTTTTGCGTATAATCCTAAATGGTCACATCAAAAAATAGATATGCAGATAACATCAATTTATTTTTTAATAACACAAAGTTTTCTATTTGTAATGGGGAACATAGAATGTTAGCCAGAAATATGCAAGAGAATTGTACATATATGTAGAAGACACAATATAGAATATTCAAGGGAATATACCCGAAACCAACTTTTAACATGGTATACAATGAAGAACGGTAAAATTTACAATAACTTGTGCGTCACAATGATTTGGGGAGATAAACTCTAAGGAAAAACTGGAAAACACCATCTTCGTTGAAAACCTCACGAAGTGGAAGGGATTGTTAGGATGAACGCAGTGTCTAAGCCTTCCTTATTTCTAAGTGTGGTGAGAATATGAAACTTGATACACAATTAAACACAGGGATTAAATAACAGACGGAGACAAAGTACTGATGCATGTTTCCACAGCGACATTCGTCAGTACATAAAACTTCTTTTGGGTTAGCAAGCCTTGTATTAAAGAAACTTGATGATTCGTTTGTATTTTGCAGTCACACCTTCTGGAACTACTAATATATGCAAAAGACTAAGTTCATTATTGCTCCTAAAGACATTGGCTGCAAATGCGCACAAAAATTCGAGTTTTTATTATATGACGACCAGGCTTGACCACCCAAAAAATGTTTTACACAGTTGCAGACAAAACATATGTAAGTTAAGGCATTATATGCGCTTGACTGAAGTCAAGTTGCCAACTATTCGCGAAACTTGGAAATATTCACCAGTGTAGTTATTATTAACTAACAATTCATTCTAGATTTTTTAAATATTGGATGAGAACAAAATGTTGTGATTTTAAAACTAGTTAATTAATTTAGGCCGTCTTTGACAAGGGTATCATTGCCTTCAGGCACGTGATGCTTCTGCATTTCCTTTAGAACTGTATTTTCCAGAATTTTTGGTGAATTATTCTTGTAAATGTCCCGTAAGGTACGAAAATCATAATCATTGCGTTTCTCTTTCCATTTTCTACCTTATATTAGGTTTTATTTTGATATGTTAAACCGGTACTTTTGCCAGAATATTCAAAAATATATGAGCCCGCGAAAGTTTCTCCTTGTAGTAATTTTAAGACAAATAATTCAAAATTTTGCTTCATAAGGGTATGAAAATTCATCACTGGATAGAGAATGGTTCAAACTATCATTTTAAATATTTTTGGGGGATACTTAAGCCTAGTCACTCTGACGCACATATTACCTTAATCGCTTAATCTTATTTTTAAAAGTTAACGTTTTGTAAATATCCCATTCTTTAAATTCTCACCAATTATCGCAAATGAGGTAGCATTACAAGTATTATTTTCGGAATAGAAACAGGATCTTCATTTTACATCTTAACTACATTATTTCTTTTGTGCTTTATTTTAAAATACAGATTTAATTGTAATTGTATTGATTTCAGAAACTGCCACACATGTGTCAGAAGCCAGGATTCGATGAACGTTGATAGAAACCACGTATTAGACACATTACAACGAGTGTTAAGATTACAACTCTTATTTACTTTTAAATTGAATAACAATAGATCTTACTGATTCGTATTCGCGTCTTATTGTGTCCTTGAAACCTTCACTGGGGCTACTGGAACAGATTTTTTGAGATATTTGAGTATAAGTGAGATATTCCTATTAAAATTACACTCATGTGTTTCGGGAAAGGTCTGGAATTTTAAAGAGATAAATAAGTGAATTTTTTAAAAAGTTTTATTTGATCGGTGTGTGGTGCATATGTTTGCAATTATGTTGGAATTAACAGGAAATTCTGTAGTAACAAATTAAAAACATACTTTTAATTAAAATTAAATATTTTCTTTCCTGCAGTACGCGATTTTGCTTTCTTCTGTGCTTTTGTTCTAGTGACCACAGCTTTTTATTATCTCATTCATAGAGTCATATTGCGTTGCTTAATTGTCTATATTGGTTCGATTATGATTTCGGCAAGTGTTAATATTTATTTCCACAATTAACAATAATTTTAACTTCAATATTAACCGCAATTTATAATTTGCTGAAAGGTTAACAAAATTCACGCCATTGACAAATAAAAAAAGTGTTAATGCAATGATACCGAAAAACCCGTATCACTCCAATACTGAATAAAAATAAACAAAACCCACGAAGAAATAAAGTACTGGACATATAAATACATATGTGACATATTCCTATGTTGCTTAGAATAATGTAAATCTGGGAAAATGGTGGAATTTAGAAGTCCTTTTTCAATAATACTTAGTACCAATATGGGACGTTTGAGAGGGAGTCTCAGTTGAATTACCTACTACTCTTTACAGAATGAATATAAAATTTTCCATTTATCGTTGGATTCAGAAAAACGCATGAACCGTTGATTCATTCGACGATTTTTCAATACTAAGAAAGTTGTTGTTTATCATAAAATTTCAATAGGTGTTTGTGACTTTTTATTATAAATACGTTTTTTTATTGATGTATTCTCTGAAGACAAAGGAGAGTAAATCCTTCTCTTTTGTTACGCAAGTATTTTTATTTTTTATCATTCAAAAATAGGAACAGGAAAAATTATTTCATGTTTATCTACGAGTAGTGTATTATTTGCGAGTATATTATTGGACTCTCCCGATTTACAAATTGATTTCTTGTTGAGTTGAATACATTCAAATTAATATTGGTACTAAACTGCAATAATTAATTATTTCTAGGCTATTAAATTATATAAATATAAGTTGTTCAAAACGATATTAATTAATTTCTGATCTCGTCCTCCGTGTGTCTATTTTTTAAACATTTATTCCCCGATATCTTTACTTCTCAAAACCTATAACAAATGTGTTAAAATTATTTATATTCATGTTAAACAACGCAGTTACACTAAAATACGCTGTATCGTTTGTTCTGTCATGTAATTTTATGAATTTGTCAATTTACAATTTATGAAACATTATGACGTGTTTAGTGCATGGTCAAGACGATTTTTTTCGTTTATGTAATTTTGTCCTTTCTCTACAGTTATATCATGATCGATTTTCACGCTTTCACCGAATATTTGTTTTTAATATTAATCATTTTGTTTTCCAACTTAAATTTCCACTGCAAAATAATTTATCGCCAAAAACCAATGAAAAGGATTTCACAAAGAAATTTAAAGGAATTTTCTCGGTGACTCTAAATGTAATCGTGTCTGTTGTAGTACAATATCTTTTGTCCTTACAAAAATCTCGAAACCATGCCATTATCATAAGTAATAAATATTGTAAAATAGTTCTCATTTGCCTTTAAAAACAACTTTAAAATAGTGTAGAAATTTCAATCAAAATCAAAATCCAATCATAGGAATCACTCTTTGATTTACGATCCCTTTAAAATCATTCAGAAGATTGAAAGTTTATTTTGCAATTGACATACTAAAATATATTTCAGAATGTGAATAAAACAGGAATAATGTAACACGCCACATTGATGAAAGTCACGAATATAAGTCATTTTCATCTTTCCTATGTTTAAAGGGTTGTTATGCATTTTGCGTTTCATCATTCTAAGCGATCACAGGTTTAGCGCGTTCTCGTAAGAAGTTTTTCTGCAATACCTTCTAAACTTAGCAGTTTACTCCAGCTACTTTTATGAACTTATTTTTAAATACTAAGAAGGAAGTTCTTGCAGCATTTAGAGGTGTTCTAGATGCCTGTTTCTGGAGATATTCCTGTGCCACAGCAAAATTATGAAATTATTGCCTCGAAAATTTAAGTTTTTAGTTATATCCGTTCGTTTTTATTGTTTTATTGAAAATTAAAAATATGAATGAAAACCAGGGTTTTTGTACTCTTCTCCTTTGCCTTTTGATTTGCATTTTCAATGGAAACTCTATGATAAATTACTTTTATGTAGAAATGGGTAAAATGTATGTTGCTTTATGCGTGTACGAAAATAAAAATCATTGATAATGGATGCTCTACGCTGGAAGGTGTAGAAATTCAAAATATTTTAATTGTTTCAGCTGAAAAACGACAAATAGATGTTTAATTTGGCATTAATGAGTTATTGACAAACATTTGTAATTAAATATTATTTTTCTTATACCAACAATTATTTTTTTAGTAATTAAATCGTTGTAAATGTGCAATATTGAATTCAGTAAACCTTGGAGCAATAGAGTTCCAAAAATTAAATATTCCTCCAATGGAAGCGTGCGCTTTCTCCCTCAACATTTCCTTCTGAAACGTAGGCATACAGTGCTACGTTCCCCAAGTCCAACAGGTTCCGTCCCAGCGCCGTGAGCTGTGGCTGATTACCGTCAACGCCTGTACCTGCGGCGCCAGAGGTCCCCAAGGGCGGGCGGCGAGGCAGCAAGGCACCAAGGCACGGGGGGCCGCAGGGCTCTGAGCGTAATGAGGCCGAAGAGCGGTACGTGGGGGCGGGGGCAAGTCGCGGCAGCGGCGGCGGCGATCGATGAATGCGTGGCGAGGGCGGTGGTGGCGGAGGACGCCGTGTGCGGCCACTGCGAGGCTGCGAGGCTGCGGCCGACTGCCGTCACCACCGCCGCGGCCGCCGACGCCCAGCCACGCCCACGTGCCTCCACGCGCCCTTAAACGCCAGGCCGAGACTGGAGTGCGCTCGTGTCACTAAACAGGAGGGAAGGGAGAGGGAGTCCCTCGAGCTCGAAAAACAAATAAACCCAACTGTCCATGACATCTTCAACCATGAAAGAGCGCGCATATGAAATGCACCTTAGATATTTTATTATCGTTAATAATGTCCTATTAATATTTAGATTTTGTATATTATTAATATATGAGGAATTTATAATAATTATTAGCCTTTGAGTTGCACATTATGTTAAGAGGAGTTGTTTCCACAATTCACAATTTTGTTAGTTCTTAAAACTTATTGGAAGAATAGATTGGTGCGCACATTAATCTCCGCTGGTAACATTACCTTAGTGCATAATCCACAGAATCCTTTTCTTGAGTTGACATTAGTGAATGTGACGGTATACATACTATACATACCATACCTGAGGATACACATACATGAAGTGATCGGCGATAAGTGTGAAAAAATCATTACTCATGAAGTATTGGTAACGCTTTTCTCGAAAACCAAATATTTGTGTCTATTAAGTTTAACCAAAATCTCACATTGAAAAGTTTGTGGGGAGTATTTATCTGAAAAATCACCGAAGTAGTGTCTGCAGTTTTAAAACAGACGAATAAGAAATGTGATCTATGGTAACGCGATAGAAAATAATTCTTCCATCACACTAAAATAAAATAAAAAATGTCAAGTGTATTCTTGAAAAACTATAAATAGAAAATAAGAAAAAAATTGCTCTTCAAGCAAAATCCAAGATTAGTTTTCCATTTATGATGAGTTAAGTTCTATTCGAGGAAGAACCAATAGACACACATCTCGTCATTGGAAATTTCCTTCTATTTAATATCAAGAATTTAACCACAGTTTTTACGCATCGAGGTCGCGTAGAAGAATTGATTTCCGTACGTTCAAATTCATTGTATGCAATACTTCTGTTTCTTGATAACTTGAAACGAAAATAATTTAATTATCTTTTCAAACAATCACAATCTAGTAATACAGGTAAAACGGACCATATAGGAAACTTCAAAATGTTAACGAAGGTATTGAACATGATTCCAGGCCACATTTTCAGTTTTCTCGTGTTTTTGTTGTCACAAAATCGTAAATTGATCTGTACAGACCCGTCCGAAAGGAGAAGACACATGAGAAGGTTTTTAATTTACTGTACATTATATGAAGACAGCTGCTATTTTATACTAAAAAAAGTAGTTCATATCAGTTTATTCTTGTTCATTCATTACGTTTATATGAGCAAATATTTGTTGCGATTTCTGTAAGTTTATTCATGATGAAAATGAATAGAAATATGTATAATTGTTAGTTACCTAAAGTCAGAAAAAGTCAGGTTACTAGTGAAGGTTTTCTTCATTTTCTTGTGTTTTTAATATTTCTCTCATCTCTGTAACATACAAATCTACATTTTATGGCTTATTCTTCTCAAATTATGGTAAAAATATATACTCAACACGTGGATTAAATTATAAACTTAAAAAAAAAGGTTAAAAGGTTTCATTTTAAAATCATTTTACAAAAAATCTAACCAAGTCACAAAGCTCTAACTTTCATTTCTAAAAAATATACAAATCATTATATGATTGCTTTTCAGTAATAAAGTTATTCTGACATTTTAAACGTCAATTCCATCAACTTGAAGCCTATAGAATATGTTTCCAGAAAATGCTGCACTGGTCCATTCTTTTATGGCTTGTTATTCTAAGGACCGCTCGCATATCTACGCAGTACTTAAAAATCAGTAATAAATTGNTATATATATATATATATATATATATATATATATATATATATATATATATATATATATACAAGTATTACCATTGTAAGCCTTTCAGAAAAATGCATGGTAAAAATTTGTACCAAAGTTTTCTGTTAAAAAATTGCACTTAATTGCATCTATTACTTACTGGACAGCACTATGTTTTTCGTATCGATTGATCGTGTTTCGGAAGTTTAATTAATGAGGTCTTAGATTACTCACTCGTGTTTTACTTACGTATATTCAAGAATTTATGAGAAAAGTACTGTGATTGCCCGAAAAAAAATGAGATTTCTTCAGATCTTTACGAGTTGGCTATGATAGTCTATTTTCAAATGTTTGCGATGTCGTTTGATTGTATGAATGATTTTGATAATTTACGAAAAAATTACGGAAGGACATCATACTTGAGAGTTGAGTTTGAATGGCGCGTACTTTGAATAAAGGAACCGTATAAATCACTGATACCCAAAGTGGTGTATATCGACCCCCCGGAGGCGACTGCAACCTGCGAGGGGTCCGTGTCAGCGAAAATCAAAATTGGGTGTTCATGAGATGTAAACGATAGTGGATCTCATTTAAGCAGATCGTGACCATAATTGAATGGAATTATCCACATGTCCACATGACATGTGTATGTCAAACCTGTTTCTTGTCCCGTATTATGGAATATTGTGAGCAAGTTTTTAATTGCATCTCCGTCTTCATACTTGGTGTAAACGGATATCAGCGCGGTTTCCAATCTCCTAACAAAAGGTGAAACAAACTGGACATCACTGACGGAGGAGATTTGAGATTAAACGTAACTAAATTGATGCCATATGATCAACATTTTTTTATTAACGCATCAGGTTCATCGCTCCCACTAAAAGCATTTTTTGCTTAGTTATTTTATGAAATAGATAATATATTTTAATTAGATTGATTTTAATTTGAATTCAATTAATAAATGTATAAGATGTACCATGTGTTTTTTCACACTACAGTCAGAAATTTAAATCTTTCAAAGTGGGTAGCAGTGTACCAGTTGTGAAAACAACACTTGATGATGAAGTTGCAAAAATGCAATATTAGGTAATCAGAGGATGTACTCATAATCGAAAAACATGGCAAGTAGTCCACGAAACAAAAAAGTTTGGGGACGTCAAGTATAAATTCGGAGTTGATTTCGGGTATACTGACTCTGAGTTTGAAATGTAGAAGATGACTTATGAATTTTATGATGTAAATGTGTTTTAAATAGGTTTAACTGATAATTATGTCATCGAAGATTGATAATGCCATTTTTATTCTTCTTTCACGTTAATGATTGTCATTAATTTTTATGATTTTTTTATCAATGTCGGCATTAACATGATGATTTAATACAATCATATATTTGTGAAGAAGTGAGTGCATCTCACTCCAGATTTTTTAGTTTTTGGTCAAAACAAAATGAACGTGTAATTGTAATGTTATAATTGAATGATACCTAAAAGATATGATGCAATACAAATAATTATTCCTTACCGTGTAGGGAGGAATATTGTAACGTTCTTGAGGTTGGTCAAAATGTAATAAAATTTCATTAGGAATTAGTTGGGTTTTGTAGTAGGATTTGAAATCATAACTCAAATTAGCACAAGCAAACAGCAGAAGCAAAGAACCGGCAATAATATTACATTAACAAGAGAAATGAATCTACAATATAATACCAGAAAACTTTGATAATTGAATATCTCTCATAAGACAAACCAAATCATTCTAGTTTATATTATATAATTAATAATATATTATCTTAGTAGTCTTTTTCTGAAAAGAACATGATTTCCTCTGCGAATAACAACGAAGAAGTAAAATTAATATAGTCATGATACTCAATATACCAAGAATATTGACAGTGACTCTGATACGTTACTAAAATGAATTGTGTAATTGTTGTTCGTAATTTCTCGTTTAAGGGCAAGTGTACTTTGTGTGAATTTCTTTGTAAGTTTAATCAATTTAAAACAAAGCAAATTTATTACTACTGATGTATCTTACTTCAAGTAAAACCGTTTCCTCTATAGTGAATCGGAAAATCAATTTTTATGAGTCTATGATTATTATTCTTACATATATATTTCTTTGAACTTTCAAACAGAAACGTAACAGACGCATTCCTTTTTCACTTTCGTATCGCAGTTACATATCCTTTCATTCCACATTCATGCGTCGAGCAACTTTATGTCTGGTAAATTTTATGTCGCAGAGTGTATGTGTCCCCAGACATGAAAGTCAGTTTTCCTTCGTTTATGCCTTCCTGAGGTCTCGCGTACTTTTTTCTTTCCGCTTCCTCTCTTAGCTATTGATTGAATTTTTCATGATGTATACAAATAAAATGAACGATACGATGTTAAAAGTAATTTTATTACGTGTCACACATGTCTCTATTGAGTGTGAGAATGCATTTGCATTCGTAGCGTATGTGCTGTGTTCAGTAGGTGAAAGACGTGAAAATAATGGAGTAAATTACACTGCAAGTATAGGATTAATTATTATTTCACCACAGCAAATCTCTCTAATTCATTTCATGCGTCGACTATAAAAGTTTTATAGAATAAACCTCTCACACAATTTACGAGAATCAGTCGGTGCGCAAACCTTTTAATAATCAGTTATCATTATTGATTCGAAAAATGAAACTGCAGTATCCCTACTTCCGTATTAATTTTTTATTCTTTGATATTCACCAGTCTTTACTATTTTTAAATACAAATAATATACGATTCTTATTTATTCACAAACATTATAAAAGTTTAACACGCTTATAATTTATTCAATGTCAAAAATTTTATTTTTTATAAATATGAGTGTTTATATAATTATTATATACAGGAATAGAAGTAAGCAAAATATATTTTTATAATTTACATTCAATAATTTGACGAGCATTTTCATCGTTACTGGATTTTTAACCTGGTCCTTCTACGGAACAAATGAAATTATTAGTTTAAATACTATGAGAAACTCTGTAGACATGAGAATAAAATAACAGGCAGTTGAAACGTGGTTATATGAAAAGAAGAAAGGTAAAATGTTTAAGTCTTGACGAATGAAATATTGGTCGCATATTCCAAAATGTCAGCAAATACTTATATACAATAAATTTGACTTTAAATCATTGTTTCTATTCTGTAAAAGTAAAATCCTGTACAACATGAAGCAAAGTCTTCCAATGTGGGGAGATAAGATGAAAGAATAGGTTGTGGGTAAAATAAACAATTGATTAATCATCCAGTATTGAAAAGAATGAGGTATTTAAATGCAAACCTAATGACGTTCTTCATCCGCAATGTCTTTTGTAGATATATTTGTAACAATTTCTGTGTGTGTTTCGAGTTTCAGCAGCTCCTTCCAAAACTTCTACGTGATGTTTATAGAACTTTGTGTCATTTTCAGTGAGATCAGAGCTAATTAAAGAACAAATAATTTTCCATTTGTAAAAAACCTTTTGCAAAATAAAATATGGATAATTTTCTTCCCACTGTTTACTACCCAAGGCACCAGATTGTCTAGATAAGGTTATGGTCACACTGTATTGAAAATACCACTGTTCTCCAAACAGAGACCAAAAGCTGCGGTGAGGAGGTAAAATAAACAGAAAAGAACTCAGACATCATGAAATTCCAGCAGAAATTCTCACAATTTCCATCCGGAACCGGCTCAATTTATTTTTAAATCTATACATTGGTTGCCTAACGAAAGGAGTATTCCCTTAAACCTGTAAAAATTCGCGGTTGGCTCTGATCAACAAAGAGAAAGGAGACCCGTTAATCAATCATACAGACCACTGTGTGTAATGGATATGGCGAGGAGACTCCTGGTGGAGTTCATTAAATGTCGTCTCTAGGATTCAATACCTAACCGCCGGAGACCTGTTTCATCTGGAACATAGTTCAGATGGATTCCTCCATGAATACAAAGAGACAAGTCATCGACAAAACCTGTTCAACAGGGCTAGCAAATTGTAAGTCAGGAAACATCAATGTGTTGGTCACACTGTAGTGAAGAATGCATTCCACAGTGTCAGGTTTAAGGGAATGCAAACCACATTGGGGATTCATTTTAAGAAGCTGCAGTACTGGCTCCGAATAATAAGATATTATCTAAAATATCTCACAATAATACCACGGAAGGAAAACAAATCAAACAGGTTAATTCTGAAGCCACTCAGGGATTCATTCCGGGACCAGATCAGTTGAAAAATATGCTAGAAATTCAGATGCCAGAATATATGGATCTTATTGGCTACGTCCTGACGGCCGCTATGTAGAGAGCGAGCGAAGATATCTGCTATACAGACAGTCTGATGCGGAGCTAAGCACCAATAAAATAACATAAATACATTCATTGCGAACTCAGTCGCGGAGAGAAAAGTGTTCTATAGTCCGACGCTCAAACGAGTTGCCCACACACTGTCCCCTTTTCGAAACCTAAGCATGTTATATTGATGATGACCGGTCTCGGGTGCGGCTGTAACTAACTTCCAGTACCCTTCCACTTCTCTTTTGTGTCTTACGGTTTAATATTACCTTAAATCACCTTGTCACCCAAAATACCTATTTTGTGCATTTCATCAAACTCTATACTCGAGAAAATGTCCAATTATTGCTCGCTACATGGGGTAAGATTTGTATAACTATACCGACGCCGAAGAGTGCATCCTTCCTTATTTAATGATTGAAAGGAATATTGAAATATAATGGTGTTTTTGTAACGTGAGACGAGTCCGAAATTTCTTTTAAACTAATTTCTTCTATCATTTCGATATTGACAAAACGTATTTTAGTTTAAGAAACTTTTTTTATTTTACAAAAACTTCGTATTTCTTTAATTTTTGTTGTTGTCCCCGTAATTATTTGCGAAGCTTTTATTTCATGTTTCTCCTACGTCAAATTTGTGGTTTTAAAATTTTCCTGTGCGTTTAGAACTCGCTCCCTGGTTTAAATACAAAATAATTAAGTATTTACAACACGTCAGCGTTGAAAAAAATAATTAGTTGTAACTTTTCCGTAGAAGGTCTTAGGAAGAGCGTAATGACCAAGCAACGGATGCATAACAATTAATAGAAACTATTCTTGATATAAAGGGGCGTGACATCATTTTAGTTGTATTTTTATTCATACTTAAAAGTAGTCGGTGGCGAACATTTCTCTTTGTAACCAAACATATTATTGGTCAACCCTGTTATTTCAGTGAATACAACTCTCTTTTTCAGTGAA